>VYZV01023003.1:0-19537 GCA_013401275.1 Pandion haliaetus
TGTGTCACTTCTCATGAGACAAATTCATCTTAATATAGTAATTACTCTAAGTAAATGGCTACCTTCAAAATGTGGTGAATTAAAGAGGGATGAAAACTTTAACCCTTTTAATTTCAAACTAAATTCCTTTCTCTCTCTGCTTCTTTTTAATACTCTATAACTTTTGCATCTGACTGTTGTTGTAGAGAGTAAGTCCTACAGAATTTTAATTTTCCTTCTAATTTTGCTAGTGGATACCACAGCCTAACACAATTATTTCCCCACAAAAGTCTTTATAGAAACCATTTATTTGACTAAGGAGAAACAATGTATTTCCCTATTCACATACTTAAATGTCACCTATTCACAATATAGAATGGTGGTGTGGTTTGGTTGTTTACTTGGGGTAAAAAAAAATTGGACCAAGCTTGAGCTTTTGAACTGTGAACTCCTATATGACAGCACAGCCAGATGTTTTTTTCCTAATACTAAGCTGCATTTTAAATTGGGTATTTTTAAAGGACTAATCTTTGATTTTTAAATGACTGTGATGCATTTGTAACTGTCATACAGAAGAATTAACAAGATCAGAAAAATAGAGTGCTGCTCATAAATTTGTATTAATGTGATGAATGTGACCGAATAGTTGTGGTTTCATTAGTTCATAATTGAACAAGAATATTAAAATGCATGTTTGAATCCCATATGTAAGTATTTCCTACCCTTTAAAAAAAATGTATTTACCTGAGGCTTAGGAGGGATCCTTCAAATCTATTTTTCAAGACATATTACTGAAAAGAATATAATAACAAGCACATCAGAGAGCTCAAATTAGCTCCTTTTGGATGCATGCTGCAATATGCACAATAAACAAAATTACCTTCAATATTATATGTGGAAAATGCAGATTAAATTTTGTCCTGCTTTTCTTTACAAGTATCTACTTGAATTTTGAAATAGTTTCTTGTAAAGTACCTTTTGTGTTATTTAGAGAGAGAAATTTTTGAAAAATACACAAGTGCAAAAAAAGCATCCAAGGCCAGGAAATGTCTCAAAAACAAACAAACAAACAAACAAAACCAACCAGCCATCTAATTTAAATGGTCTGTATAAAGTGGTGGTATAAAGCCCTCCAAACAGAGGTTTATAATTGAAGTATTGACACAACTTTAACTATAGCAACAGAACAGCACCAATATAAGGAGCAACCTATATTAGGTAAACATAAGTATTAACAAAAAACTTCATCCTGTCCTCCTTCTTGTATTTTTATTGTACTTACAGCTTTTTTTAAACTAAAATATGTACTGAAATAACTGCCTTTTTTCCTTTTGTTCTTCACTTTGTTGATACTGTATGTCACTTGGGAAGAATAAGGAATATTAAATGGCTTCAAACTCAAGTTCTGTATGTTGAGCAAGACATGTTTGCTAGCTAGCAAACTCAGATGGTAGCAAATATGTTATAGATGATAGTCATGAGGTTGGTTGTTACATTAAAATAAATACAGTAATGGCTTTATCTTTGAAGTATTTTGTCCAAAGTAATAGATCATATGGTACTGTTGAATAAACTCAATAAAAGACTGCTTTCTAGCTATATAGTCTTTAGGGTTGGTATCAGCAAATACATGAGTTCTAGCAGATTTTTTTTTGCATTAATCTTGTGCTTCAGTGAGGAACAGATACTTCAACTTTGGAGCCCTGAAGAGGGAGGAGAACAGGTAGTACTAAGGCTGTGTCTCTATCCCAGAATTAGCAGCATACCATACTGGTCTGGCAGTGTACTGCTGGACTAAGTGTAGTTTCATCCTGCGAGATGGCATTTTGTATTGGAGCCCAGTTTTCACAAATAAAGCAAACTTAACCGGAAGTTGTTGTTTCCTGAGAAACTATACATTATCGAGTTCTGCCAACACAATAATGCTGTTGTGCGACAGAATCTATGATCCCTTAACTCCTTCCTAGTAGTTGACTTAAATTTTTGCTGGTAAGAATTGGTAGTCTAAACAATGTGGCCTGACACAGAAGGTGAAGTACCGTTCCAAATTAAGGTACCCTAAATCTAACAAAATACAGGGTTGGGAATCTGTTTAGGATGTGAATCTGTTGACATCTCCCTTGAGGTGTTTGCCTGTAGGTGTCTATAGGTGCACAGAAATTCCCCTGTAGTCAGTAGGGATTTAGTCAATACAGCTGGTGGAGATGAGAACGATTCACCTTTTACCCTGAAGTAAACACCTAGTGACTGGTCAGTTGAATTGCTGTCTAGGCTCTGTCAGTGGTTTTGACTAGACTTTCATTCCCTCTGATGGGAATTTAAACACTAGTGCACCTAGAGATGTGTAAGTGTAGCTATCTACCACCAGCCCTTCATATTTGGAAATTGAACTTTCAGGGGTTTGGCATAGTAGACAATTTCCAGCTCCATATCTGTGTCTTGCTGTCAACAGAAATAAAGCACCTATGTTTTCTTCCATCCTAAAGATTTTCTTCTGGAACAACAGGCTATATTTATTCTTAGGGAAACTGGAGCAGAATCGATGCGATTATGTTAGGAACACTTTTTTTCCTCTGACCAATCATCTGGTGTAGTGTAGTCTACTAAATGAGTTCTGTAGGAATTGAAATATTTTAGTCAAATGCTAAATGAGGCAGTTATTAGTCCATTTTACTTAAGGTAAAAAAATGTATTGTGTGCTTTTGAGATGTGAAAGATACTTGCTATATTGTATGTTTGTCTTCGCCAGTTGAAGTTTTATTGTCTCTTTCCTTTGGCATGAGATGCAGTTAGTAATTTCTTTTTTTCTTTTTCTTTTTTTTTATTTCTCTTCAGTACGTTTTCTAATAATTCATGTTGCTCCCAAAACTCAGTAAGAGCCATCCCCAAAGTTACAGTTGACCACAGTTAACTCAATTTCACTCAAAACAGCCTCAAAGACTAGTTTGGTTTCCTCACAGTGATTTGAAGAGCTGTATAGTCTTAGTTTAAAAAAAAATAAATAAAATTATGCTTTGAAATGAAGTGTGTCCTTTATCTTGAGCCATCAATGCATGCTGGTTAAAATTGTTAAAATCATTCTGTCACTACCCTTTTGTAAAGTCTCTTGAGTTCAGACATCCTTTTAAAATAGAAATGCTGTATTCTGTCTGTGGACAGCTTTATTTAAGACTCAAGAGTCTATCTTGAATTTCTTCTAAACAGTCGTACCCCTGGAAGTCGACAAGCCTCCCCAACAGAAGTAGCTGAACGCTTGGGCCCCAATCCCAGCACCACAGAAGGATTAGGTCCACTTCCCAATCCTACAGCGCACAAGCCTCTGGTAGAAGAATTCTCAAATCCAGAAAATCAGAATCTAGATGCCATGGAACAAGTTGGTCTTGATTCTCTACAGTTTGACTATCCTGGCAATCAGGTACAAATGGACTCTTCAGGAGCTACTGTAGGACTTTTTGACTACAGTTCTCAGCAGCAGGTTAGTACTGGACGTGAAAACATGGCAAATTGGTCCTTCAAGTTGTACATCATCCTCTTTGATAATCACTCATTTAAGCATATAATGCATTTGATTTTGTTTTGTCTGTGACTTAGTCAAAGACAAATAAATGTATATTTAATCTAGAAGAATATTGGTGCATTATTTTCTAGTTCAGTAACTTACTAGGATAGAAGCTTGGTTTAAAAATCTTTTTTTGTATGTAAATCCCAGTATGTTATAGCCCCGACTTTTGAAAACTGAAATACATCTTTTTTTTATCTTTTCCAATAGCTTTTCCAGAGGACTAATGCTCTGACTGTTCAACAGTTAACAGCAGCCCAGCAGCAGCAATACGCACTGGCTGCAGCTCAGCAGCCACACATAGGTGAGGTTTTTGTAAAGTAGAGCAGGCATCCGTGGCAGAAGTGGGTGTGTTGCTTTGGAATAATCCTTTCAATTTTACCCATGGTATTCTAATTCAAATAGATACTGATCAGTTGGCCCATTTTAGCAGTTCTCCTGAAAACTGCTCAGAATGACTGCATAAGACTGTCCTGTCCTTAGAGAAAGTTTTCTGTTGTGTAAATTTTTGACTGCTTTGAACTGTTGTATACAAAGAAATAAAAATTTATTTTGCTTGTGTAGCACAATAGTTGAATTTTGATAGGAGAAAAAGTAAAAGCTTTTCTGCTATAAGTAGTGATAGAAACACTAGCTTTATTTACTAAAATAACAAAAATAGTTCTGTTACTCTATTGCAGTTTAGTATTTTTTATAATCCAGTTAAAAACCATTGTATAGTAGGATTTTGAAATCAGACTTTTGAGTTAATTCATTCTTCCTTGTTAATGGCACCTTTTAAACAGATAGCTCTTTATTCTTGTTGGGTACCTTTGTGATGGAATTAATTCTTTAGCAAGTATTTCTGTTGCTTTAATTCAGTGAATTAAATGCATAAAGTTCTTTGTGCGCTGGCAACTCAACAAGGAGTCTGTAATTCAGTGACAACAGTTTTATCTGCCTCTGGGGAAGCTGTGTGTTTAGGGTGAGGGAGGTTGGAACTCACAGGGAAGCAGTTTGTTATTTAAGGAAGTAACTCCTCAGATTCTGACACTGTAGGGCAGGTTTAAAGATTCATGCCCTTCTCACCCTCCATCACTAGGTTGTTGAGGTGTGTGCACCTATCTCCTTCATCTTCGAGGGGGAAAAAAGAGTTCTCAGGATCAGAAGGGCAGACAAATAGAAAGCAGCATCTCCAAAGGGATGTGTCCATGTTCTGCGATATGGTGACAGTTGTGTTTTCCCACCAGCTTGTTTAGCTAGATTGTGAGGTCTGTTCAGAGAGGCATCAGCACCCTGTAGCTGAGGTTTAAAAGTGGCAGCTCTTTAGTGTTACGTGGCTCATTAATACAGCCTTAGAGCTGGGAGTATGGCAGATGGAGATGTTTGTGCGATCCATGAGTCCTGTTTTCTGCCTTTCTTTGGCTTCTACAGTGCAGAGAAGCTCCTACTTTATACAAAGTGTTGACTGAGCAGTCAGCTGTATCTTGCCCCTTTGAAATGCAGCCTCTTCTGATACGCATATTAATAGAAATTTAGCAAGAAGCCTCCAGTTTGGAAGGAGGAACATAGTTTGATGTGCTCTGCTTGCTGGACCAGTTGCTGCTTCAGTGTTGGAGAAGGTACATGAACCTGACTGAAGGGGAAACTCTGGGTAGTGATGCTTACTTTGAGTTTCTCCAGTTATCTGCTTACATTATGATCCTTGTATCAAATTTGGATTCTTGAAAGTAAGATTAGCATCCCATAACTGGCTGTTTAAAAGCTAGGTATCCTATTTAAACTACCTGGTTAGATTCCTCCCACACACCCCCCACACCCCCCCTCGTGGTCAGTAAAAAGAGATTTCTATCTCTAGCAGGTGATTAATTCTATCTGGCTGATTCACTTAAGACACTAGATGATTTGTCTGATAAAGATTTAGTTGTAAGGCTAGTGTAACTTTTAGATAGTTAAAACTGGGCAAGGTAAATACCACTTAGAATAATCCCTTCTATATAAGGGTGGGTAGATAAATGAGATAAATTTCCTTGGAGTCTATAGATCCAGCAAAACAAAGCTGTCGGGCCTTGCGATTAGTAAGAAAGGACTGGTGAGAAGACATAGAAGTGTTGATTTCTGTAATGGTGTACCTGCTTTTAGAAACTTCCAAAGTACAAGCAGTTCTGATTTTAACAGATATAGATTTAATATGATGATGCTTGCTAAGTATGTTAGCTATAATTAAACTCTGTTTATTACTGTAGCAGGCGTATTCTCAGCAGGCTTGGCTCCGGCTGCTTTTGTGCCAAACCCATACATTATCAGTGCTGCTCCTCCAGGTACTGACCCATACACTGCAGCTGGATTAGCTGCAGCAGCTACCCTAGCAGGTAACTGAACACTTTCTAGAGTCTATCTTGATAATTTTACTGAATGAAATCAGAAAAAAAGCTGAAATCCATCCTGTTTTTTCTCTGTAAATGTATTTCTAGGAAGGAGGGACTTGTAGGAAAATTAATACTGCTGTTTTGAAAATTTTCACTAAAATGTAAAGGGATTCAGTTTTTGTTATATATGGATTCTGAGTATTTCTTTCCACTGGACTTTTATATGCAACAATTAGGTTTCTTCTGTTCTAAAAATGTTTATCCTTAATAAGGTTTCATCTGACATTAGTAGTATGTATTATTTTCGAAAGATGAGATAGCTAGCCTATCCTTGTATGTTTTTTACTCGGTGCATTAATTTTCTAATTCCAGGTTTTCTCATTCCCAGTGGGCATGAGAATAAAGATGATCTGCAGCATGCTAAAAGGCTCAGACAACAGATAAACCCCAAGCCCAGGAAAATCTCTTTAAAAGTTAATAGGTATCACTGTGAAACAACACCTACTGAGTATTTAGGTCCCAGCTAGTGCTCAGACCTAAGCATAGCATTTTGAAAGAAACCCTGTATCTGCAGTTGGCGGTTTCACAGGAAAGGCAGTAGAAAGAACTAAAATATATGTATATATACATAATGCATTATGCATACAATACAATGATAGAGAGCTCACTTCTCTACGGGTTCTTTATCAATAGACTGGAAGAGGTAAATGTACTCACTCTGAAGAATGTGATGTGGTAGGCAGGGGAGGGAGAGGCAATAGTTGTGTTCATGAGCAAACGGAAGCATACAGAAAGGAGGAATAATAGATGATCAAAGTCTCAGTGTATCGCTATCAGAATGAACTTGGTTCATTCTGTGATGTTCTGAAGTGATCTTTTTTCCAGCTATGGAAACTGATTTTGAGTGTTGTTTGGTACACAAGCTTTGATTACTTTAAGTTTTTTCTTTGTCACCTGAATCTCGCAAGGGTGTTTATTTTTTTCATAGAGAAAGTGTGGTTTGATGTGAATCCTTTAACCCATTTGTGTTCGTGTATCATTTTGGCTAATAAGGGAATTCATTTCTTTTTAATACTGATTCCTGTTTTGACATTTAGAAGATAGATTAATGAGGGATGCTACAAACAATAGAAATAATTATTTTAACTAGCTGCAAGAGATGGAATAATCATGTTTTCTGGTTTTAGGTCCTGCTGTGGTTCCGCCTCAGTATTACGGTGTTCCATGGGGGGTGTATCCAGCCAATTTATTTCAGCAGCAAGCTGCAGCAGCAAATACCACAGCAAATCAGCAAGCGGCTTCACAGGCACAACAGGGACAGCAACCGGTATGTCCTTCATAAAAAGATGTACATTTGAAGCCTTACCTTAACATTCTCAGTATATAAGGATCAGCTTCTAGAAAATTTTACATAATTCAGATGTTGTGTTGTAAAAAATAATAATATTAAAAATTCTCAGTTTCCTTACATTACTGATGTCTTTAAAAATTCACTTACTGCAATACTTAATATATGGCTTATTTTGCAGTCCCAATTTTTAAAATAAAACCCATGAAAAATAGTTCCCTTAATCCAGGTCACTGTGCTGTTATGTTTGTCTAGATAATGCTGTCTGCACAGTTACTCAAAAATTAATGTAAAGTTAAAAACTAATCTAGAAAGCTAACATAAGGGGATGAAAAGAGATGTTTTAGGAGGATATTTTTTCTTTTAAGCTCAGGAAAAAATTGATCGATGTTCTTATTAATTAACTGGGAAATGGAATGTTACACATTTTTCTGTCTCTTTAAAAAGTAAGGAAATAAAGGTGTTACCAGGTTTTTTTGCTTCATGGGGAAGAAGGATTACCCTGCATATTTTTCTGTGACCGAATAATTGTTTTACAGTGTCATCATGTGCCTTATGTTATTTTTGCCTTGTTAAATCAAGAATAAGCAATTGTTACAAGAACTTGTTGAAAATTCCATTTCTTTAAGTAACTTTAAAAAAATAAGCTAATTTTCTATTGTTACGCTGGATCCATTTTTAAAACTACTATATGATCTTTCAGTATAAACAAATGGGCTTTTTCCACAAAGGGAAAACCCAAATCTTATAATGATCTTATGCTTGAATGAATGTAAATGTGTTTTGGTTTTTGGTTTTGGTTTGGTTTTTTGTTTGTTTGTTTTTTTTTTTTTTTTTTTTTTTTTACTAGCAATATGGTTAATTTCAATGCCATTCTTGTAAATACGGGAAGTGACTTTGAGTTACCATGAAGTTCCAGAGTAGCTTCATCGCTGTTTTAATGTTCAGGTGGATCTTTCCTCCTACTGATTTATTGTTATCAGTGAACTGCATTCATAACTGAATGTATATCATCCCTGCAGTGGTTTTTTTGCTTTCTCCATAAAATTAATACACAATTTCTGCAAAGCACGTGTAAGATATTTTGTGGGGATATATTTTAAAGTGTACTTCTCTCTTATTTTGGACCTGGAAAAGATTATTTTAGTTGCAAGAATTTAGATTGCTTTTCAGTGGGATTCCCAGAGATATGCTGTCAGAACATAATAAAATAAGCCTGTGTTGCATGGTGATGGAGTGTTATATGAATTCTTAAAACTTAGTGGGTGCATTTTTTACAGCACTGTTGGCAGTGTAGTGTTAATTATTTAGACAAGTTACTACAAAGTCTGAAGTATTCAGACTTACATAATTCAATTGCCTGAAAATAATGTAAACAAATGCATTTATCGGGGAAGGACATGTGTTCAGTTAATAAATAGTGCGATCATAAATGAATCACTCTTACGGATTTTTCTTCCTTGCTTTATACTCATTACCATCGATGGAACATACATGATTCTGCTGTCCAGAGCAGGGCAGATACTTTGTCACATTTGTCAGCAAACTAGTTTATGCCTTTTATTCTTTATATGTATATATCCTTGAAACCAATAAGGTGGAGTATTCCCAAAAGGAAACTCAGAGCTAAGTGGCATCAAATATGCAAAGCAACTGTTCTAGACCTCTTTCAGAATATAACAGGCTTGCTTTCTTACCTTTTAAGGAAAGGGTGTTTTGGTCTTTTCCAGGTTCTGCGAGCTGGAGCAGCTCAGCGCCCCCTTACTCCCAATCAGGGTCAGCAAGGGCAGCAGGCAGAGTCACTTGCAGCAGCTGCAGCAGCAAATCCAGCTTTGGCTTTTGGTCAGGGTCTTGCTACAGGCATGCCAGGTATGTATGTTATCAGTGGATTAAGAGCATCACTGACAGTTAAAATATTGATGTTTTAGTTAATAACAGATTAACTATCAAAGTCCTGTTACATTTATGATAAGCTGCTTAAAATTGAGTTTTATATAGTTTTATGTTGTTCAGTTGGATTAAAATACTGGCACAGGATTCTTAAAGCACAAGAAATTCCTCTAGCATTTTTTATTTGGAGCATTTTCTCTTTATTTGTTGTTACAAATGTATGCACAAGGAGTATCATAGATTTTTGCAGGATAATTTCATATACATGTTGTCTTAAAAGGTCATGAATTGTCTCATTATTCTGATGCAACAGGAAGTATAAATTTGTCTTTCTGAAGTGATTTGGTTTTTTACTTGTGGCATATAATAATAACCGCAATAATGAATCTAAAATTCAGAATCCAAAATCAGGAAATCTGAAAGAAAGTGACTGCTTAATCATCCCTGAAGATCTCAACATGCTTGAAGTGGAAGCACTCCAAAGCTTGGAGCCTCAGATCCTTTTAGTGTGCATGGCTTCTGATTTACTCTGGGAATGGTTATCCTGAGTCTCAGTACACGTGTCATAAATGCACCATGTGTTAGTGTGACGTTCAACATCACGTTTAAGTGTTTGGTACAGTTACCTGAGCAAGAAAACTTCAGTATATTTGGCCATTCTTGAGTATGAAAGTTAAAATTTTACATAGTTAAGTTAGATAAACGTTGATGGTAGCTGCAAATGCTTTTGACTTGTACAGGTTCTCTCCTCTGTCAGCAATACTGTGAAATGCCTCACAACCAATGGAAGTCAAGGGTTAATTTGTTGCTGGATGCTCTAGGACTGCATTGTGCACTTTGCCTCACACCATCAGATTTTATACCTGTAGGTGCAGAACAGACTGGCTCTTGTGTTTTTCTTGTCTGTTTTGTTTTAAACTACCATTCTTATTTCTTCTCATGCAATAGTACCTTCAGCTTTTAGCATCCTTCACCTGAGAATCAGCAAAGTGTGCTGTTGCAGCACCTGTCAAGTGGTATCTCTGTACTCACCAAAGCAGTGGAGAAGGCTGCAAACAGTGAGGCATATCAGAGATGCTAAAAGCAACTTTGCAAAAGCCTCAAAGGCTTAGCTATACCTTTTTGGGGGTGTGGTGTGTGTGTGTTTGTAGTTAGTTACTAGGTCTTGCTTTTGGATATGGAGCTCTAAGACTATGGAGTGGTCCATGCCTTCTGAAAAGCCTGTGACATTTAGCTTGAGTCAGATAAATATCTGAGACCTTGACCCAGTCCATTGCGACTTTGTTATAGGAAGATGTAAAAAGAGCATTATTTTCAAGAAGAAGAGTACCACTCTTAATTCAAGGGTAGTTCTTAAAACCCACAATAAGACCTCCTCTCCAAATGGCTGATTGAAAATAATACTGAGTGGTCACATACATAAACTCAGTAATGCAAGAGCCTGTCCTGTGAAGATTGGACCTGAAGACTTTTTTCCTCTTCCATGAGCCCCAAGAGGTTTTCCGTGAGGGCAGGAACCTTTTTATTCAGTTTCCATTGCAGGTTGCTTCTTTGTCCCATCTGCTGTTTGCCTGGATGGCTAGAGAAAAACTTTATTCATGTGAACATATTTGAGACTGTTCTGTAATAGGAATTGTGTGCAACTGGTTTTCATTCAGCCTTACTGACTGCACTGTTACAGGGAATGGGGCTCAAAATATAAACAAAAAGGACATTTGTTGTCTTAATCATCATAAGCTGGTTTCATAGTGAGTCATAGGGAGTGCTGGTGTTTCCTGGTTTTAGGTGAAGGAGAAGGATATGGGATGATGAAATGGATACAAGCCATTTTAGATGGGAATCATGATACTGTTATAGATGTCTGCATCTGAGCTAGATACTTAAGGCTCCTTTTATAGCTAGTGAAAAGAAATAGGGACTTTTAGTCTTGATTCATCTGACTCTGTTTTAGTTACCTGATTTATCCTAAAGTGGGTTTTGCTCCAGAGGTGCCTTTTTCTATTCGCTTACTATAAAATTGAGTCAAGATCACTAAACTACATCTGGATACCAAACGTGATTAAGTGAATCCCAGGTAGTAACCACTGAACAACACATACAATGTAATAAACAAGCAGAAAGTGTGTGGAATTCTTGTTTCAATGGACTTAGATGTTTTACAAAAAAGTGGAGGTCCAAATTGAATTTCAAGCTTTGGACTATTCTTTGCAGACAGGACATTTGTAGTTTGGCTTCACTGCAAGCTAATAAATGAGAGTATATTATTCAGCTTGTCCATACTGCTGTCTTTAAATTGTTTCAGCTTCTTTCTCCTTGCCATAGCCTTCATGTTGGATGAAATTAATGAGCTATCCTAACTATGGGATTGTTTTATTTTTCAAATTTGATATTTCCAGTATTTCCATATTAATTATTTAGGGAGGTGTATTCATGTAGCACTTAAGGCACATATTTTGTCCTAAGTGCAAAGAGAAATTGTCAGAAATATAGGTTACTTTTCAAGTAATGTTTTTAAGTACCTTTTCAGAAAAAATCAGGTTCTTTTTTAAAACCATCAAAAGTGAAATACATGTTGCATTGGAGTTGTGCAATTACATTTTAAATTCTTCCAGTCCTGATATAGCAAGTCTTTCAGTAACAAGGATTCTTAAAAACCAGACAGTTTCTGATTGAATAAATGTGCAATACAAAGTCAGAGGGTACTCCCAATTTCATAATATACATTCTTTTCTATGAATAAAACCAGCCCTCATCACAGATGATGGCTGGACATGCTGTACAGAGGCTGCAGAGCTGCACAGCTTACCCTAAAATAGATGTCTAGCAGCTGGTCAGCTGAATCCCTCCGGAGGCTTCATTGACTGCATTGGCTAGATCAGGTGCAACTTAGTTTTATTGAATTCACACAAGTGAAGCTGTTAGCACTGACTGTGATGGTGCATCTAGCATGCAGGTGAGCGCATAAATTGCATTATCCAAAAAACACCTGTAAAACAATAAAATCAACACTTTCTGTCTATTGGCATTACATTTTTTATTACCTAGAGGAGTTTCAAGTGTGACGTTGCAGTGGGTTGTATATTCCAGGTAATATGAAATAGAAGTAAAATTTAATTGTGGCAGACATACAGGGAGTTACAGTATTGGCAAAGTTACAGTGGTTATAGAAAGTACAGATTATTTACTGGTAGGATAGTAAGCTCTGAATTTGATTTGTGAGAGGACAAGTGCAGAGATAAGGCTGGCATATCTTTGTCAGAACAAGTGAAAAGTTATAGTGGTTCGGGTTTTGGTGAGCTTGGGAGACTGAAGTGAAGACTGCAGTATTTAAGGAAATAAAAAATTAAGAGCTGAATAAATTTTCAAATATGTATGCAGCAGAAAATAATGGGATCTTGGGAATGTTGAAAAGGAAGAAACTCTAAATTTCCTACATAGGGAGAGAGGACTCTACAGTGACTTGCAGGTTATGCTCCTGTGTGGGGGGAGAGAGAGGTGTCAGGATGGTAGTGTTGAAAGGGGCAGATAATGGAGTTGGCAGTAAGAAGTGTCACATCTGTTGAATTGAGTAGAGAGAAGTGACAAACTCTGACATACGTTTGGTTGTCATCAGCAAGGGAAGTTGCTTAGAGGGAAGAGAGTAGGAGATCTGGGCAAAGCTTTGTGGTATTACGTACAAAAATGTGAGAAGAGAGTGTGAAGTATCCAGTGAAAGACACCAAAGAAATTATAGGATGGATAAGAGCAATACTAAGAATGGGCTGCACAAGCCAACAGAACAGATTTCCTCTCATTCTTTAAGAACACTTAAGGTTTGTGTGAAAAGTGTCCGGAAAGTTTTCAGAGTCTGTGGTTTTGGAGAAATTTAGAAATCGTTTCAGCAAAGCACAGTACTGGTAAACCAGATTCTTTACTTTCGTATTCCCTGCTGATCTGGCGACAGTAAGTGTAGGCAAAGCAGTTGAATTCTAAAATAAAAGGTGTGATTAGGAACTGATTAGGAAGCAAAGAGTATGTTTTAGTTTTTTGGTTGCAGTGAAGACCACAGTAAGCTTGAACATGAAGGCACCGAAATGAACTTTGGTAGTTGTTGATTTGAAGGGGAAATTGCACAGCCACAGGGAGATGATGATGATGTGATGGAGAAGTAATAAAAACTGAAACAGGAGGAGAGAGGGAATTGGAGAGGACATACTCTGGCAAGTCACATGTTATCTTTGATAAGAGAAAAGGCTGGGAAATAGTTTTTTGTCTGTGCTCACCTTTCTGGGGTGGGGTGGAAAGTTTGTAGAATACTGCGAAAGAAGGGAAAGCAGAAGACTTAAGTTTTGCTATGAGAACTGTTCTTCAATTGTTTAATCCGATCTGAGATGGTCTCTCTGAAATTGTATTTTTGATGTCAAAGCAAGTAATTTTATACCTTTGAGGCTGCAGATGCACTTAGCAAGGTCTCAGCAATTTCACAAATAGTCCTACATTACTTTGGTTTAGTAGATTTGAGTAGAAAGCTGGGGGAATTCCTATTCCAGGTCAGAATGTATTCATTTCAGAGATGAGGAACATAGAAGCATCCACCAGTTCTCATAAATAGCTTGAACCTTCTGTGATGGACAGTATCTTGATTCTAATGACCTAGTTTATTATTGCCAATTCTAAATGACCTGTTAGTGGGTTGCATCACAGATAAGATAGTGGCAAGGAAGTATCAAGAGTAATTGGGCATTTTGTAATGCAGAGAGCAAGTGCAAGTTGCTTCTGTTTTTTAATTCAGCAGTCATACTAGTCAATTATTTTAGAAAATCTAAACTTAAATTATTAAACTGCATTAGTGTTAATCCCAGTAAATTTATTTTATGCAGTAAGTTATCTTTTTGGTTTTTGGCTCCCAGTTCTCCTTTATACAACTATAGCATTATCCATGGGTTTGAACATTTGAAGGGGGTAGGTGGACAGAGTCAATACCGGTAAGTATTAGCCAATTCTGAGTTCTGAAGCAGTGTTGTTGTATGATACAGCAGTAACAAATGGCAGGACCAACATGGTATTATCAACTGAACGTGCTATGAGTAAAAGTAGAAATTATGTAGGTACTAGTAATTAAACATTGCTAATGTATGCAGGAATATATGTGATTTTATAAAGAGCTTTCCTACTGTGTCACAGATTTTCTAATATGCTGTGCTGTGTTCTCTACAGAACTACGGTAAAACAGACAGCAATCATTATCACCTTTCCCTACCTTGGTAGTGTAGTGGACTTTCTTAGTAGTGAAGGTGGTAGAGCAGCACAGCACAGTTTTGTAGGTGGAAGAGGCAGTGGCACCTATAGTGAAGGTTTCCTAACCAATTCAATTATATGAACCCGGTTCTTAGCTNNNTGTTCTGGTTGTTTTTAACTAGCCAAACTTTCAGACAAACTCTGTGGAGGACAACTGTTCTCTTTCCCACCAACAGAACTATGACTTGAACCTAAAGATCTGAGGTTTCATTACTCTTCTGTTCAGTTATATCTGAGTCTCCTTCATATCTTCAGATTTTCTTAGTGTGAGAGAATTTGGACCTGTGTCCAGCTTCCCTGTAGTACCATAACCACCAGGCCAGTAGGTAGATGGTGTTTCCAGCTCTGTTTTTGGAGCAAGGCATCTAGGCAGAGTAGATTACACAGGTGTTTTAGAAATTGAGGAGGAGAAAATACAACTTGGAAGCCTGGTGATTGAGGTACTCACCTGGAATTAGAGGCCCAGGTCTTTATGTTCAGGTCCATATGTATTTCAGAGAGAACTCTGCTAGGCCTAGTTCTGAACATACATGGAAACTGACTTAAAATAGTATGCAAAACCTTGGTTCTTATACTTACAAAATTAGATGTGTGATTTTTGCAATCTTAACTTTTTTCTTAATAGCATTAGTATATATCTGAACATGGGAGGAATATTGAAATTCTCTTGGGTTTTGTTTTATTGCTTTATAAGAATAGTCAACCTAAAAATTAGATGGTGTTACCTTTTCGTTGTCAGCACCCTTTCTTAGATTATCCTAGCTCTTGTCTTCCAGTTTTTAGGGATTCTTATTCTGATTCTTCTACTTCATTACAAAGTGTCAGAGCTTTAAAATTAACTTTCTTGCTCTTGTCCTAAATGGTTTTTTTGTTTGCTCTCTTTTGTTTCTTTTGCTCTCCTTCATTCATATTTTGTGTCCTGTTTTCCTTCCTATTGCTTGCTTTTGTCCTTTTTAAATTCCTCCTCCTTTTCCTCCGCCAGTTCCAACTCTTAACTGTCAACTGAATGAAATTATACTTGGATTACAGTTGTTCTTTTTCTGTGAAACTGACTCGTCCAAGGTATTCTTGCACACACAGCATTCCTTTCCTAATGTGTTTTTTGTAGATGGACTTGTAAGTGTGGCTAGGTAATGTATGGAATTGCCAAATTTGCATTTAGTTCAGCCCTTTAATTGTACAGATTTCAATAACTTTTCCATGTACACAGGAGTACAAGAGAAATGTAGACTATTTTAAATTGCTGAAAGAAGTTGACTCGATAATGATCCAAACATGGCCAGTTGTGTTGCTTGCTCCTGTACTTTTTCACTATGGTGTTAGAAACTTACTTTGTTAACCTTGAAAATAAAATTCAGCTTTAGACTACTAAATTTAGCTCGTATTCTAGTTTTAAAAAAATATGTAGAGTATTTCTAAATTAAGATTTTGTCGCACTGTTTTATGATGTTCACTGTTTTTTCTTCTGATGTCCAGTTGATGTTCTAAGGCAATATGGCAGAAATGCTGTTTTCCCCCATGTAGTTTGTTGTCAGAATATTTCAAGGAGAGAAGAAATGCTGACTCTATGAGACTATCTGTACTACTAATTCTTGTATTCTGTGTTGTGTAGGCTATCAAGTACTGGCTCCCACTGCCTATTACGATCAGACTGGTGCCTTAGTTGTAGGCCCTGGAGCAAGAACTGGCCTTGGAGCACCAGTCAGATTAGTGGCCTCAACTCCTGTTATAATCAGTTCTGCAGCAGCACAAGCAGGTAAGTATTTGATCCTGCATGGAGGTTTCTTCCCCTTCTGTACTGAATCTTAGTAGTAATGTTGGTTCATTAGTATTTGATATTGTTGATGTGTTTTGTATGCATCTGTAAAGTTTTCTAGTTGTGAAGGATGTATCATACATGCTCTCTTTCTTATTCTGTTGCCTCCCTTTCTCTGAGACAGACTGCTGTTTCTCAGAGATGTAGTTTTCCTTTTTTAGTTCGAATTTACTACCCTCTCCCCCTATCTATCTGTATAGGCATGTTTCTGCAAATGTTGTTGCTTGTCAGATAAGAACATTTTCCCCCTTTCCTCTCCCCATGCATATAACATGCACTTCTCATCAATCCCCTAAATGGTGTCCTCTAGGAAATCATTTCATTGCTTCGGCCTGGCAGAAGCTGGAGTGCTCTGGGGCCTTGCTGTGCTTTTCTCCTGAATGTATTTTCTCCTGTAAAGTGTGGCAAGGAAGAAAACTATAGAATGGACAGCAGAAGAGGAGAATTAGTTGTATCAAAAGTCTCTAGTTTTCTTTTTCTTTTTTTTATCAGTGATAAGGTCTGGTACTACTTTACTGAACCATTGTATTTATTACATTTGTTCAATTAAAATCCAAAATACTAACACCATACTAATTAAATTAATTTGTTCAGAAAATTAGATTTAAAGTTAATCTATAAGCTTCTTTATGCAGAACTCACTTTTGACATTAGTAGCTGAAAATGTCTTTGACTCTTAGCTGCAGCTCTGCTATTGCAACTTTGGATATAAAAGTACAGTTCAGTAAACAGTAATGTCTTACATGTTTACACTGAACATTCCCTCAATTACATTAACAATTCTACAGCCTTGACTAGCCTACAACATATGCTGTCTTCATTTTTTTTCCTCAGGTAATTAAGACTGTGTAATGCTATAAAGTCTCTTTTAGTCCTTTAATATGTGAATTTCTGCTTGTTTAAGAGGGCTTCAAGAAAATGTGATTTAGATCTGAATAGTCCATTTTCAGTCAGAAATGTTTGAGAGAGTAATTATGATTGAAAACATGTGTTTTACAGCTGCAGCTGCTTCAGCTGGAGGAACAGCAAACAATCTCGCGGGAGCCACGAACGGTCTATTTCGGCCACTTGGTGCCCAGCCACAGCAACAGCAACAGCAAACAAATAGTAGCCTACAATCCAATTCATTTTATGGCAGTAACTCTTTGACCAATAACTCCCAGAGCAGTTCCCTTTTTTCACATGGTCCTGGCCAACCAGGAAGCACATCTCTTGGCTTTGGAAGTAGCAGCTCTTTAGGAGCAGCTATCGGCTCTGCACTTGGTGGATTTGGCTCATCAGGTAGGTTGTTAACATAGTGAGGAAATTCTTTGAGACTTTTGTGTTAAGCAAAAAAATGTATCTGTATCCAGACATATTATATACACATGGATTTCTAAAAAGAATGCAAAAATAGGTTATTTAAGTGTAAAACAAATTATAGGGGAAGAAAAAGGGTTTTTTTTAATTTACTTGGGCTCTGTATACAAGATGCATTTTTGAAGAATATCCTGTAGTCACAGATTATCTCCAAAATACTTTTATGTATTGAGCACTGTACTCTGCCCCCTAAGTTTGTTACTGTTTGTTTTCAAGGAAGTCTTCATTCTGTGCTTAAAATAACAATTGATGATGTTCAAGATACTCATTCTTTTGTTGTAATTTTCATGTCAGGAAAATTCCTAATTTTTTAAAAAATTAAACAGCATATGACTTTCAAAATTTGATGTAATATTGAAGTGCTGTGTTTCCATAACACTTTTTTATAGGATTTATAAACCAGACTGAATATTCAAGAATAGTCCTTGTTAACTCTAGTAGGCTTAGTCTTAGAAGCAGTTAAGCCTAAATAGTTCTGTGCAAGTTTGGGGCCTTAAATTATTTCAACAGATGCTCCTAAATATTATCAACCTGATTGTATATTGTATTTAAAAAAAAAAAAAAAATTTCAACATTGCCATCATGTTTCTGCTCCATAGCAGAAATTTCTTACTCACAGTTTTTAAACATGCAAGGTAGGTTTTCTTATATTTCAGATTCAGTATTAGTAAGGCAAGCAAAATGTCTTTTCTAAAGAATATTTCCTTTGGCTATTAGTCTCTAAGTTACAGCACTTATTATTATTTCAGCAGAGCATGTTTATAATCTTACGTATCTTGCAGATGGGTAGAAACTGGGGGAGATTTATGTACTCTTAACACTATTCTTTTCAACAAAATTAAATGCCCTAAGGGAAATAATTAAAAAAAAAAATGTTGAAAGAAATGTAAAAAGTGAAGATTATTACACAATAGTTTAATATATGGAAAAACAGAAGGAAAAACATGCCCTTCAATGTTAAAACACGATACCTGTTATTTAGTAACTACGTAGAGGTGACTAGTGGCATCAAATGTAATGCGTTCCAACACAGATTTTCAGCATTGTTTTTCATAAAATAATCTGAAAAATTGCTTACTTTAATAAAACTACTGCTAGGAAATCCAGAATCGAGTTTTACACCGATCCTCTCTAATATCTGATATTAAAGAGTGGAGTTAGGAGACTCTAAACATACCATCTTTAATTTAAAAAAAAAAAAAAAAAAAAAAACCAAAAAAAACCAACCAACCAAAATGTAGAGGCTACTGAGTTGTGTAGGGTTTCTTAATTTTCCATAATACTACAGCAGGTAAAACTTATTTACAAAGTAATTGGGCTATCCAAGTGCTGTGTTTTGTAATATAATTTGTCCTGAGCTACTTGTAGGATTTCAGTGAATTCTTAGCAGCTCTGTTTCACTCTAGGTACAGTTTCATTTCTTTGATAGTGATAAGTATGTTTGCATATTTAATGCAGTGCACCTATTTTAAGTCTCTAGATAGAGTAGTTTTAAGTCATAAAAGCCTTTATCCAGCATTATCACAAGGACCTCCATAGAATACAAATTTTAGTTGTGTATCTACTTAAGAAGAATCAGTATAGTTCTTTCTGGCACAGGAGATTAAGCATTTTTCTTGTAGCAAAGGTCAGTTCCAGAGCTTTGTCCAAAGCCTTCAGCATAGACAGCATATGCTGAAATCTTGCAGCAGTGTTCTAGGTGATTTAACTAGTATGGTAGTTTCCGGAGGGAAGCAGCAAGCCTATGCTTTTGCAGTTTGAGAAGTGCTGATGAAAGGTGCTATCTAAACCTGAAATATTTTTAGTAGTATCATTGGAATAAAAGTATATTGAAAGTGCCCTTCTGCCAAGTATAAATGGTACTTGCCATAATAGCAGCTTAAAAAAATGCTTCCTGGGGTTTTTTTAATTATTTTTTAAGGGTTCCTGAGCCGTGTGTATATTTGAATTGAATTACAAAT
>VYZV01023048.1:0-10485 GCA_013401275.1 Pandion haliaetus
AGCTTTGCTCATGTCTTTTGCAAACTATCCCTAACAAAAGCATTACACTGAATGACACTCATAAAAGAAAGTTTAATTGACAGGCTTCCTTAAGTTCCTATGTTTACTGCAACTGACCCTCTATTTTCTTTTTCTTTTTGAAACTATGTAGCATTTTTTCTGCCATGGTAGGAAGGGACATGAAAAATAACTATTATTATAACAAGTACACAAAGATATACCTTCACAACTTCCTCTCCATCTACAATCTTCAGTTTTTCCAGGTTCTCCTGAAGCAGCTCTGGCTTCATACGCCACTTCAAGAGACCTAGTAAGCCCACTAATAGAAAATAAATGGACAGACGTTAAAATTTAAGATGTAACATTAGTTACGCAAATGTCTTCTTTCTAAAACTTCGACCTGTTTAGAAGATACATACCATTCTGAGTTAACTTTGTAGAGCAAACAAGAGTTGAAATAAAAAATGCATCTCGTGAGCTTACTGAAAGCCCCCCTACAATACTTGAGTTCCTGACTATGGTTGCTCCTTTATTTTCTATGTGTTGACGCGTAGAAGGTAACGTCAAATAAGCACTAGCATCCTCCATTTTTTTACTGTCTCCCTGAAAAACAACATACCATTTGTTACATATTTCACACCACTTGATTTAAAATTAGACTTATTTTTTACTCCCTACAAAAGTAAACAAAAAGCTATGTTTCTATGGACTTAAACACATGCACTAAAGGATAAAGAACACCCAAGTCCCAGCATAGCCCATACAGGTAAACCAAGAGTCAAAGTTAGTCAGCAAGAAAGGCTGCAATGAACATGCAGAGAAAATGCAACATTGAAATTACAAAGGTATGTGTTTTAAGGCGCAGTAAGGAACTATGAGGGGTGACATCACTAGCAGAGTAAAAGCAAGAACCCATTTCTCATTAAAATGTCAATAGCTATGGAACACAATAGACTATTGAGCATCACCTTGAAGACTGCACACAAGACAGACAACATGGTTATGATGTCTGCACAGAATTTAAGGATCGAAAGAAAATGGGACTGAATAGGGAAAGAATAGCAGCACTATTTTGGTATGCCCATTGTAACTTAATACCTGGACCTTTAACATAAAAGGTCAGTACATGGTAAGATTATAATTTAAATTAGACAATATGCTGCAGTAACTAAGTGACACAGGTATCAGGGAATTTATGCCTTTTAGTAGAATGAACAGTACAAAAACAGGGAGCCAACAGGTATTTTCCCCTGCTGTATTTCATCAAGTTGCATGCCACAACCCTCACGGAATTTTTTTCTGTCTCAACTTTTGATTCATACTCCACACAGGAAAGCTATTTTTACACAAAGGCAATAAAAATCATACTCCTCACTGTTTAAAGAATATAATTTTTCTTTAACAAAGCTACTCAGGAAAATTTCCCCAATGAGTTTATGAGCTCTGTCACTTAAAGCTACAACACCATGACAGATCTGACTCAGTTGCAGACCCTTAGTCTAGAATTGTGCATAAACAAGGAGTTACAAGAAACATAATCTAGAATTATTTTCTAAAGTTTTGGATTTGTATCTGATTCAGTAATGTAGGTGTGCAGTCTCTACTTCCTCTCTAACAAGAAGGTTAAAAATCGACTACAAGGCAACCTACACAGACAAAAGGCAAAATCCTTATGCAGCAAAACAGACAGCATTACTAACTTCTATGATTATATCAAGCTTGCCAAATAATTACTTCTCAGAATTTCTGGAACCAGAGAAGAATCTTAATTTCCTCTTTTAGAGACAAGTTAGATAGACAATGGGGAAAAGACTTGAAATTTTGATCCAAAAGTCTCTCAAAAAGATTCAGTGCCTGAAGGCAGTGAAAATAAAGTACACTGTTTAAACTTTGCAGTTTTCAGATTACTTATTTTGAGAGACCAGATGTACAACTGTTGAAAACATGTACAGCTTACAATTACTGTTTTTAATACTAGAATAAGCAAACATATGCCAGAAAATCTATTTCTCCCAAACATAAACTAGGTCAACTCCATTTAGCATTTCTCATCTATGCCATCACTTAGGGAAAAATTAACGGGTTGATGCAGGAATGAATTAGATGGAATTTCATAACCAGCATTCACCACACAGTCATACTATGTGATAATTATTGTCCTTCTGGTCTAAATATTTATCAATGCTGGTATCAATGAAGAGAAGATAAATAACTATACACTGCTTTACTCTTTGTTGGACTACCTAAACAACTTAATTTAGTTGTATGCAACTCACTTGCCATTAGTTACAGCAAACTAGTTTATTGAAAACTGCACTAAGACTACCGAAAGTAAAATTTCTTCTATATTGGAAGTGATTTCTGATTCTTAGGTCCTGTTAGACACTATTCTCCAAGGGATAAGAAAAAAAAAACCAACACAAAAAACCCAAACGAACAAAAAACAAATCTTGAAACATTTGCTCCCTGCTTCAGTTCACAAAGTCAAAACCACTACCTCTGTCCAACCAGGGCTAGCTAAGACTATTACTCTTCATCCAAAACCAAATTCCTGAAATTTTCACTTCTGTACCTGAGTAACTACACAGAGCAGCTTCAAGAAACCAATTCCCTACGATTACATTCTCTGATTATTCATGTGGCAAAGATTCTAAATGAATTCAAACAACACCTTTCCCCCCCGCTTCAGCTAGAATAATAGTACACATCCAGGTAATGAGCTTTACCGTGACTTCCTCTATAGTACAGAAGGCCAAAAGCACAAACTTCGGTAAAAATAGCAGGGAGAGTAACCATCTCTCACTGTGCTTAGATAACATCTCTAATTAAAATTTAGAGTAACATTTACTGACCATGAAACAAGTTACATCATTTTTTTTGTTCAAAAGAAAAACATAGTATTTATCTTTGCTAGAGTAATAAAATTAATCTAGCACTAAGAAAATAAACAATGCAGTCAAAGACAACAATGTGAAAAAAAAGGTGTCTCATGGGGAAAAAGAAAAGAAATTGATCCAATACCTTTAGGACTAACAAATCATGGATGCCATCTTGAAGAGTTGTTCCGTCCTCCTTCATTAGTCTTATGTAGGCCATCGCAAAATTCTTTTCTCCTTTATCTTTAGCTGCAAAGCAAAATATTTTCAGTCGGCTATCCATCAATGAATTAAAATTCACTGAAGTAAAAATTCCCTACTTACACTCTTGAGATGACCTGTGTCTGAACATGAAGCGCAGATGTATCCTTTGCATGTCTTCAATAGGGACTGCTACCTTTTGTAAAATCAGATAATAATCAATAGTTATGGGGGACAGGGGCGGAAGGTGGTTTCACATGTAATGAGCTCCTATTTTAGAATAAATAAGCACCACTTCTGTGGGCTCCCTAATGCCTTTCACAGACCATTTAAAACCATTAAGCCTGATCACAGTAGCAGAAGGGGTGGCTGATAAGCAATCATCTGTTAGACTTTGCTCAAAGTCTAGCACCACCAAAGAAATGAAGCACCGAACCCAGTGAGTTAAAAGCACACAGGTGCTTGACACTAGAAAATAAGTATACTGCAGTCTTATCACTTACCCTGTTAACAATCTAGAATTACGCAACACCTCTGCACTGTGAAATTTCCAGAGTTGATATACATGAATTGACAACCAATTTAATAAACGGGTGAAAAGGGTATGAAAATTCTAGTGAAATAAATTAAGTATATTTTTGTCATTAAATTCAGTTTCAAAGCCTTGAGTTGAATCCCAGAACTCGCGAGTGCTTTGTTCTTGCAGTAGCATACCTACTTATAACAAATAATGCAACAAGAAAGGTCAACTGCATAAGGAAAAGCACAATTTTTTATATTATCAAGTTTATAGTTCTGAAACCTTCAAAACTTGTATTCCTTTGTGTTGCTTCACAACTTCCCTTTACAAATCTTACTGCATGACACTCCTCCACATTAACTACATTTTTCAAAAGGATCTACTGTTAACAATTCTGTATAAAAATCTGAATTATAATTTTAAATAATAAACTAGTACAGTAAGCAAAACACAGCATGTGTCAGTGTTTTCAAAACAACAAATAAGCTTCTATTTCAAACCACACTTCCATTCCCTCCCTGTGCTGCCCAACCTCAGCAACACACCTTAGTGTAGTAATTGCAGGCTTGTCATACATGACAATATCATCTTCAAGTTGTCTTCAAAAAAAGTCATGCTCGCCAGCAAGCCTGAGATGTGCTTTGTAAGAACTACTTCTGGAAGCTTCTGGGCATTTTCCAACCAAAGACATTAAAACTAGAGTAGATAATTATTGGTGTGTGTCTAAAAAAATCCAAGGCAGTTTTTTTCTGTCTAAAATTGTAATATTTCGGGTGGGTGGGTTTTGTTCTGTGGTTTTGGGGCTTTTTTTTTTCTTTTTTTTAAATCATGCAATTGAAGCTCCTCATGTCCATTGTTTCACCACAACAGAACGAATGTGGTATTTTGGTTTTGGTGTGCCACGTTAGGACATAAGGTTGTCTAAGATGACCTCATTTGCTTTGCTAAACAAAATCTTAACATCATTTTCCAGGCTAAATTTTAAGCCTCAGTAATTGTTCGTATCTGTCTAATAACGGATGTATGACTAAGGTCCCATCCTTCTAAACGTATTCAGGACCAAGTTACTTTTTAGAAAAAGCTGATGCTGTGCAACGTTTCTCTGCGAGGTACCAAGAAACAAAGAGAAAAAAGCAAGTGAAAAGTATCCACACCATACCTTTAACGTTTCCATCCAACGTGGCTGTTTGACCTGATAGTAAAGAACTGATCTGTATTCACTCACGGGTTTGTCCCCCGCTCCCAAGCAAACAGCGTTCTAAAAAAAGAAGGAAGAAACAGCGCTGAGAGCCTCATTAATTTCTGCAAATTTTTTATGACTTGAGCAAAACCAAACCAAGAAGCAAGGCACCGAACGAGATCCTCCCCCGGGAATCCGACCCCCGGCCGCGGGCAGCAGCTTTACCTCAGCGCACCGCCGAGACGGGCGCGAGACCGAACGACCGTCGGCCGCCTGGCGCCGGCCCCGCCCGCCTCAGCCCTGCGAGGCGCCGCTCGCTGAGGTACGAAGCCATGGCGGCCGCAGCACCCTCGGCCGGGCCAGCCCGAGGGTCCCCCGGGCTTCGCTTCCCGCCCTCAGCCGCGCAGCCACGGCCGCCCCGTGCTCCGCAGCGCCGGCCGGGTAAGTGCGCTGGTCCGCGCCTCTGCGTCCTCGTAAAGCCGCCATGGCGAGTAGGAGCAGTGCAGAGAGCGCGGGTGCTGTCTGTAAGGCGCAGGGGCCCTAGCTCAGGCCTGGGAGCTGAGGCAAACCTGCCCCCCGTTAACAGGCCCCACCGCTTGGGCCAGGCTGCCCCCAAGGCTCTACGCAGCTCCAGCTCGGAGCCTTTGGAGACTGGAGACACTCCGTGAAAGCTGCAGGTTCAGGACAGCCGTATGTCCTGCAGCATGAAGACCTGTCTTTAACAACCAGTTTTGAATTTGGACATGGTGTCATTCAAAATTAAAACATAATGAAAGCGCCAACAGAGAGGAGGCATTAATATGAAGATACTGTGTTTTCCAAGCCTCTGAACATAATGAAAATAAACATTTTCCATAATTAGACTGGATGTACTCACAGATTGCATTTTACAGAGGTTACACCGTAAAGAAGAGCAGCTGGGAGATGAACATCTATAGACTTGATTTCTTTTCTCAAACTGATGAACTTAAGTAACCAAGGCATCATCTCAATTAGTAGAAGAAACACACAAAGTAAAAATAATCTAGCTTCGTTATTCCGTTTATTTCTCCATTTACTTTCAAGTACTCTTACTCCAGCAGAATCTCAGAAGTGTTTGGCTGCATGCCAAAGGTGACTTCCAAACTAAACATTGCGCATGCACCGATTGTACGCCCTCCTGCATTTTTTTCAACATGCAGAATGTCCCATTCTCTAATGACTACCAGAACTAGTACAGATCCAACTTAAGTTTTGATCAAGTTCAACATTTATTGTAACCTAGGAATTCAGTTTGTTTAGTGAATCTGTGAAGAGACTTTCCTAGCTGACTGAGGTTGAGGATTGTACATGCAGAGTAACTGCTAATGCTGGTAACTGAAGCAGCAAGATCACTGACACCAGGCATCAGACATGAAACTGAAGTGCATGAAAGAAGCAAACATATTAAATTATCTACTGAGGGCACAGATAAAACTAACACTATATATAGGCTACAATATCTACTGCAAAGATGCAATTTTCCTGCTGTAAATCCAGTGAATCTTAGAAGTCTACTTCAAACACTAGGATGCCTTGTGACAAGAAGGGTGTGATGCTGATACCTGAAGATGATTTGTAAGGTCTGGTCAGAGTGATTGAGCTGCGGGAAGGTATGTCTCCTCTGCCCAAATGGAGATTTTTCAAAGTTTATGCACAAACTTGTTTGAATGTATTCTGTGACAACCACTTGGAATAAAAGGCCTTTTACTTGAAACAGTTAATCTAGTGTTAGCTCTTCAACTGAAAATAGTTTGATACCTAAACAGAGCCAACCAGTTTCATGTTTAGCGAACATATACCTCTTCTGATTCATGTATAATTAGAGATGTTGAAATGAATATAAATTAATGGGTTTGAAAGTTTATTGGTATTTATTTATTTTTTGGAGGCTAAAAGGGAAAACCAGTTACTTTTGTTATTACTTGCATTCAACAGCATTTCAATTAACTCCTCAAAATTGTTGCTTAAACATGTATGTCTGAGATATTACCAACATAAAGCAAGCCTGATTTAGACATATGTTTCAGATCATAGACAAAGTGACAAATCCACTTTCTTCTAGTATTTGGAGAAAGGATGCATCTGCAGAACTGAACATACATAACATTGGATAGCAAGGTTTAATGCATTACAATAGGTTAATTTCTTGAAGGAATACTTTGGTATATGTATTTTAAGCACATTATTTGTGAATAGACAGAATAGAGGTTGCTGAAGTTGATTTCACAACAGAGTTAACTTCTGTATGTGCGAGCATGGTTAGGTGTTTTCATATGTGTAGGCAGTGTTTTGTAATCAGGGTTACAGTTGTGTGGATTCTAAGCGTTATGTGGGTTGAAGATCTTCTTCATTCAACCTTTAAAGTTAAATTTTCGGTCAAGCATTTAATTGTAGTTCATAAATGTACTTCAGCAAGTCATGAACTACAATGAGTTACTCCATCTTTATTTTATCTCCGAAAGCATCATTATAATTTCACCCTCATGATCACAGTACTGATGTAGTGAACAGTGTAAAGCTCAGACAAGGAAAGGCCAAAAATCCCCCTGAATACTGAACTGGTGTTAAAAAACCCTAAGGAAAAGAGAAAAATTTCTCAAAACAGGAATAGACAAGCAAAAAGGTACTGTAAATATTTATATTGCATATGTACAGTGTCCACACTCCTCTATTGTCACTATTTTAATTTTTTTACATGTCCTTCATTGAAGAGACAATGACACAGTCTTCTGGCAACAAATCAATGGTTTCTTATGTAGTGGAAATAGTACTTCTAACATTTTAATGTACAAACTGCAGTCCTCTGGGAATTTCCACAAGAAAAAAACCCCAGAGTAAGAACACAGTAATTGTCAGAAACAGCATTTGTTCCTTGGCACAGCTAAAATAGGTCATTCAGTGTTATTTCTCATTACAGTTTTATGCAAGACATTTATAGGACTTTAACAGATAGGTCACTTTAAACATCATAAAACTTATCAGTCACAAGTTGTCACAAGATGACAAATGAGGGAATTGCAAGTTTTTGCACAATGGCATTTTACAAAAATTTGTAAGAAGTTTAAGGCTTACTTCTGTAATGTAACTCATGTTTTTACATCCATTATACAGGAAAAAGAAAACTTACTGGCATCACTTTTCCTTCTTCATCACAGACACACATTATCACTTCCACATTTCTCTGAGTTGTTTTGTTGTATTTATCAAAATCTCCATACAGCAATGTAATATAAATGTCATTTCTTATATCTCCTAAAAAAGAAATGGAAACGTTAAAAATCAATAAAAATGCTGTGAGAGCATAGAGTCAACTGATCTTCACGAGAGTACCTCTTTTTCTGCAGTGAAAGGGATAAAAAGTCTTGTTTTCCATCTGAACTTAAATTTTCATGTTATTCTTAGCTAAGAAGACGCTACCATGTGATGTGAAACCAACCAAATGGGAGTCCTCAAAGTGACTTGAAGCAATTCTCGTCCTGCACTGACACCTGCTGGTGAGGTGACAGATGATGCCATTACTGAGTTTTCCACAAAGACACAGCTCTTTCTAGAGGGAGCTTTATATTTTAATTTTCTCCTGTGAACAAACTAATGACTTCTTTTAAAAGAAGTATCGAGATTTGAATTGAAGGGTTTGGGGGGGGGGAGGTATTTGTTNGTAAATCCAAAAAAAAAAAAAAAACCCTAAGAGAATAATAAACATAAAAATTTACAATATTAAAGAACAGTGGTAACTTACAGTAAGAACAAGGTTAATTTAAAATTCAAGTAAGCATCCACCACAATCTACTTAGAAGACAGAAAAGCTATGTACAAGGAGCTTGGATTATCCCTCAACTGTCTTGATTTTATTGTTTCTGTTTAAGTACTAGAAAATAATTTCCAAGGGTTTCACTATTTTATATAAGTTTTTAATATTGGAACATAACTTACTATGAAGAGTGAATTCTAAAGAGCCTCTGAGTTACTCATTACAGAAGTAAGTAAATAAGGCTGCAGCTGATGCTCATTAACCTAGGAATGGACTATTTTTTTTCATTCCCTATTGCAGAACAAAGCACCTCCTACCTGGCATGATTATTTCAGGAAATCCTAGCTTTCTAGCAACAACTGTGGTTCTGTCTACAAGATGTGGATAGTCCTTCCTAGTTTGAATCACATCTCCAACAAGCATTTTCACAGTTACCCAAAGACCTATTAAGAGGAAAAAAAAATATTTCATTTATGGTAAGGAAAAAAAAAAAATCTCTCTTCAGATGATTGCCCCTTCTACCCACCAAAACAATGATACAAATTCACTTCCCCCAATTCCTTTAGCTGAAAGCAAAAGCTCAATAATCCAAAACTCTAGCTACTAATTTAAATAGCCTGCGAGATTCTGCAACAAACTCATGATTTATCACTTCCAGCTTCAAAGTTGACCCACCACCATGGTGGTGCTACAGCCTTAACATAAAAGCCTTTTGCTAAAATGTAAACAATATAAAATGAAGTTCCACAAAAAGACCTTGTTATTTTACTTAAATAAATAAAAAAAAAATCTACTTTACCTTGTCCACCACTGTCTCCTTTTGATGCAGTGACTTTGCTTAGGAGACTGTGTAAAAAGTCATTCTCTGCCACTACCCTGCAGGAATAAAAAACCAATGCCTACTAGGAATTAAGTGCTAGGTATGTCAAACACCCTTCAGAACATAGATGACAAACAGCCTCAGTCCTCTTTGCTGTACTTGACCTTACTTGACCTTACATGTTCTGTAATTTCATTATCTCTCTCTCCAAGTTGCAGACCACTCACATTAAGCTTAATCGTACACTGAAGTGAAACAGATTAAATGGACAACTTTAGGAATGGCATTTTGTGAGAGACTGACAATATGAAAGCTTATCATCTCATAGGAACGCACAACATGAATGCGTTCACCAACATGCCAGTCCAGTCCACTTTCCCTGATAAACAACCTGGCAAATGAATGATCTTTTATTTTTTTTCAGGTGCTTTTGAAATTAGAAACAAATTCTCACATAACAAACAAGTTGGATCAATGTGTAAACAATTGAAATAATAAACCAGTGTGTCATACTTGGGTGTTTCAGAATTAAATTTGTTCTCAATCATATACTTCTAAAGTGATACTTAAATAATTAGCACTACTGCAACATAAAATTATTACAAGGAAAAATTATTTTTTCTTAAAATGCTTCACAGATTGTTACAGCCAAAGAGATATAGAAATATTTTTATGCGTATAAATAAAAAGACATCTATGACTATCTTACGGGTGAAAGGGAATGAAATGTTGCTTTTCTTCATCACTTTCAGCTTTTCCTTTTATGATATCTGTAATATCCATAACTAGAACAGTAAAAGAAAAATCATGAAAACATAAAATAGCATTGCAAAATACTTCCTCTTATCTATGAATAATGTGCATTAATGATCTTGTGCCTCAAGGTAAACACAGATTTTTCACGAGCAAGCAGTGCAGCCCAATAGGGGTAGATTTGTGGGGTAGAACATGTAGCAAAGTCCACGCTACAAACATCATGCTGTGTAAAGGGAGAATTACTTCAGACTAGTTTTGGTCTAATCTTGCAAATACAGGTATGAGTGCATTGGTGGTGCTCTGGGGAGACAATCATTAGTTTTTCTTTTATCTGCAAGGAATTTTATTATTATACTCTGG
>VYZV01023063.1:7102-34812 GCA_013401275.1 Pandion haliaetus
TCCCATTTCAGTTATACAGAGCAAATCTTTTCAGCAGTTTAACCTGGTTTAATTTTAACAGGAGATTGGTGGAATGGGAGAAGGGGTAGACGGAAATTATATTTATTTATTTATTTATTTATTTATGTCCAGTTAAATTAACATAGAAGTGCTTTTTGAGAAGAAAGACAGAAAAGAGCACAAGAAATTTGTTAGCGGCTTCCTTACCCAAACTCTTCATAAGACTGTGAGGGTTACAGCTGACCTGGAGCTGTAGAAATGGACATGGTAAAATGCTAGTACTGCCTTACAGCAAACTGGGTTGGAAGGAGTTGGTTTCCTCTTGACCTCTGATGACTTCCATTTGTGTACAGCTGATTACTAGGACTTTGCATGCAGAACCACATTGGTTCTTAGTACAGTTACATATATTTTCCTCATAAAAAAGATTGCAGCCTAAGTCTTACATAGCATTTGACTTTTAAATGGGGGGTAGTGAGTGTAGGAGTGGAATGTGTATGTGTGAACCACTGTAAACTTTCAGGTCCCTTCATGATGAGTGGGTGACCTGGTGACTGAACAGTACTGTCTTGGGTTGTTCTTTCGCCTGCCCTCTCCTCCTTGTAGAAGAAATATTTCTACAGGATCTGCAGTCTTCTGTGTTCATGTAACCCCACAATTTGGACCATTTTCATTAATGAATGTGAAAATATCTCCAGGCTGCATAAAGAGTTCATTCATACTTGATGGAGGGAAACTCTGAAGGCTGTAGATATTTTTTCACTATTTTCAAAGGAAAATTTGCTGTCTCTCATTTCATAGATTCACATTGAATTTACTTCCTGCCCTTTAATGATGGCCTGCTCACTTCCCTGGACTTATTATTTCAGAAGGTTTCATTTAAGAAAATTCTTTCTGTAAATTAATGTACTGCAGATTTATTCTTCAGCATGTCCACATTTGATATATACAGTATTTAAGTTTGTATTCACTTAGCAAAGCATTTACTACATTATCATGTAATCATTTCCAGTCCAAATACAGAATCTGGAGATTAATGTACTATAAATTTCTTCTTGCAGCAGTTTTATTGCAGTATTAGTTATTATGTTTGCATTGAACTCCCAAAATAGGAAAGCTAGATAAGAGATTTGTTTATGTTTTAAATTAAAGTAAGTCTTTTATAGTTGGTTCAGACTGAAAGGTGAAAAATTATGGCACATACACTATCTTTACAGCTGGTCAAATGTTGCCAATCAAATTTGGAAAAGTCAGGAAGAGTTTTGACATGGCTTTGTGATTTTCTGTTATCACAAGTGCTTTTCCTTTTGTTTGCTGGGATGGTGATAGTTCTTTTTTTTTCAAAGGCCACTAAAAGCATGAATTGGAAAAAGTGGAAAAAATATTGTATCTCTCTTCAACTTTTTTTTTTACGAGCTCATCAAAGGAAAATATTAATATCTCACACTTGCAATACATTTTCTGTTCAAAGGGTCCTAAACTGCTTTGTGTCAAGGAGACTAAACAGAAAATAAATAGCTAAGGTAACCCCTTAGCTCCTAGAGAAGCTTGATCACTTCCATGTGGAGCTGGTCAGTAGCTCAACATGGAACATAAATACTTAACAGCAGCTTAAGACAGAGCACAAGGGTATTTAGGATTCAGTAAGTCACAGCTTCATTGTAACTCAATCATCCATAGGGTCACTGTTTTCCCTATGAGGCAGAATGCTCTTAACTGAGAGTCCCACTGGTATCTGCTCCATTTAAGTATTGTGATGTATTTGTTGTACTCGAGTGAGGAAAGTTGCTGAAGTCTCAGTCCAATCTGTATGGAAGGCTCAGAAATTACAGAGAAGAAAAGAAATAGGTCATATTTGGTATTATCATCTCTTTTTGATATCCAGAATTTCTTTCCAGCTTCAGCAATAGGATGTAAGACTGTTAGAAGAAATGTATCATATATTAATTGCTAGATTTCATATTTACACTGGCAAGATTATACAATAGATAACAGAGTATCCTGTTCTTTGCTGGATAAAAAACATGTTGTGTATATCAAATTTAAGAATAATACTGCAGTACAAAAGGTTATATACTTACCTCTGTTTACCCATACAGATACTGACAGTGGCATAGTTGAAAAGGATTTTGCTTGATCTTTTTTTGTTTCTTCCTCTGCCTTCTCTAATCTTAGGCAAGCTACTACTATATATCACTAATCCCCATCAAGAACAAGACAAAACAACAACAACCCCCCTAAGCAAACCTTTTCAAGCAGACTATAATGTTTAAATGTGGTAAAATGTATATAATCTATATTAAGATATGTTATACAAAATATGTAAGTTCCTATACACACATTGAGGTATAACATATTTTATGAGATGCATGCAATTTTCATTGTCCAAAATAAATTTCTAGCCCTTTAAAATATGAATTAAGCACAAGCATGTTGGGTTGGTCAAGAAGAGAGAATTTATATTTTGTTTCACTTCCTGTCTGTCATTCCCATCCCTTTTTTCGTCAGTGATTAAAATGCACAAAGCCACTTCTGCCAGCCCACTTATCCCCTGCCACATTGAATCAGCATTTCCACAAAGAGTGTTTCCTCTGAGCTTGGAGCTGTCACAGATGGACTGGAAGAGCTGCTTTCTGGTGATTCAGTGCAGCAGGGGACACATGCTCAAATGACAGCAATGGTGCACAATTAACATAGGCTAAAAGAGCATAAAGGAAATTGTAGAGCAGAGTGAAAAGCTACAGAACCCTTAGCTGTAACTCACTCCAATTCTCTTTGCAATAAGGCAAAAAAACAAGTTAATAAAGCACTGGATAATTTTTGTAAGTCAAATTATCGCCCTATTTTTATATAGAATTATGAAATATCAATGGACTAAAGCTGACTTCCATGTGAAAAATGTTCTCAAGTGATCTTTACTGAGAAGTAGCTTTTATTGTGAGTTCCCTTGTACTGCCATGCTAATCAATAGTTTTGACTGATTGCTATAACTGCTCCATAAGGTATGGGACTGAAGCATGGAGAGTTTTTCAAAACATTGCTCAGCATCTCCCAAGAGGGGAGCGGCTCTTCCACTTAGACATGATGGGCTCATTCCAACCTTTGCTCAGTGCTGTGCTTTCATAATTCTGTCTATTTGGGCATGAAAACCACCACGATATTTAATGTATCATGCTGCCTTTCCTCCTTCAGCCCTGCAAGCATCACTATAACACCCACGTGCTTGCCTGTTAAAATAAATAGCACTAATGATCTCCCCAGCAGCCTCTGCAGACTCTTTGGAACTTCTCCATTTTCAAGGTCACAACTCTGCTTGAGGTTGATAAATTCATGAATTAATAATACTTAGCACTTTTCATCCATGAATGTCAAAGGTGAGAAACCATTGTTATTCCCATTTTCTTCAAGGAGGAAATTGAGCTGTAGAAGTGACATGTACAAAATTATTTTGGAAGGCAATGGTAGATCCAGAAAAAGAACATAGTTTTCTGCACTCAGCTTGCATTGTAGCCATTGCATCACACTGCTTCACAGTGCCCTTTGTGCAACAGCACAGTCTTATTAAAGTCGAGATATAAGTCACACAAGGGTTAGGAAATTAAACTCTGCCACACAATGTGTTCATTGTACATTTTTATTGGACGTGGCCTATACGTTACCAAGTGGTCATCCTTTTTCCAAAGGATAACTTTCAGGGGACCTCATACTAGTAAGTGATGCATATTTCGTTGTTTACTATAAGTCTTATTTATTTTATACCATAATTGCAAACAAAAAAACTTATTATTCTAATTTTCATGACTGTACTAATTAGGAGCACTCTATTGTTTTGGCTTTTAAAAAATTATTTTAGAAAATGTCATATGATACAAATAAATGTCTTAACACTTTTCTGGGATAGTCCAAAGATGAACTGGACACTTCAGAGTTCTCATAGAACATGAGAAAAGTCATGGTGAAGTACCCAAGGTAAAGATCATCCCCTTCTGGAAGTGGTCTCTTGTCATGCTTAATTTTGACATGCCTCACAAAAATCTTTTATTCAGCAAGGAAGTTCTGTCTGTTCCAGTACCAGCCTCATTTCCCCAAAGGATGTCTTGACTGTCTATTATAAATCTTGTTTCACTCTCAAAATACTTTCTTGAAATGAATACTTCTAATAAGCACTTCTATTCAGGTAAGCACTCCAGAAAATCCTCTAATGTTTAGGAGGAGATGCTGAAGAAACACTCAGAGCTGTCAGAGTAATGCTTTTCTCTCCTAGAAAACTCTGGGAGAGTTATTCTTGAGAAACACTAAATGCTCTGCCAGGCACTTCAGCTACTATTTAGCCATTTAGCAACTGATATAGATAGCTTCAGGTACAACCCTATGTAGAATATGCAGATAGAGTCTATTAACCTGGGGGCTGAGACAGACACGCTGGTTATTTGACAGGCTCTGGGCAGGTCCTCTTCATCAGTTTCATTGTTAAAATGCTGAAATTGCTTCTAGGTAGCAAACTTTAAGGTTGTCTTGCTTTATAAAAACCGGTTTGAGCTTAAATTAAATATTAATTTTTTACACAGTTTCTTTTGGCAAAAGGCAGCCATGATGTAACACAACTTAAAATAGTAGTGGTTCTACTTATACTGATTTTATTGACATGGCTTGTTGCTTTTTCTCCTAATTTTGAACTCTTCTTTTTCTAATCTGAGTAATATTGTCACTGAACTACTTCTGTGTTACTGTCTCTGCTACCTTAGACTCTATCATTTGTGTATTTGTTTTGAAAGAGAACTTCACTGAGGAAGGAAAGAAGTCTGAGAAAAATACCACAATGGCAATATAGTGGCTGATGAAAAGTGGCGGATTTATGGCCTTGAGGAATGAAAGATGACGTTTATCTGTGTAGCTGGTACAGGACACTCTTTGGCAACTTCTCCACAGCAATCCACCAGTATGCTCAAATCCCGAGTTTTACACACTGTGACTGTGTATGTAGGAGTACTGGGTCAGCTTTAATTTTGCAGAATTTTTCTCAGTCCATACCAGTTATCAGTTCCTGGAGGACAGACCCTGTAATTTGATTAGGGTGGCACTTGCTGTCTTTTCACTTTACCTGATTTGGCATTTAGAATTTCTACTACGCTGTACATTTAAATCACAATTATTTCTACATAGAAAGACTTACTTTACTACTAACAATTTCTCTTTTTTCTCTCCCTACCTCTAAGGACAGGTGCATCTAATTTCCTGTTAAAGATCCCAAATAAAATAGACTAGTAATGTGGCAATTTCCTACGTTAACAAACAGTATAACTGGAACTACCACTAGAGGGCTTTAATAAGGACCTAAATCTTACTTCTGTTACACTCTTTCCAATCTGGAGTGATTTAATGGAAAATGTAGTTGCTCATTTTTCTTGAAATTTGAAAGACAGACTGAGAGCTTTTTTTTATTAATTAAATCAAAGTTCAGCTTAATAAATAGTGTAGATGATTTACTTCTTTAAAGTTCCGTTAAAAAGGAGACAAATTTTCAGAGATAGGGCTTGTTTACAGGCTGGTGCTTTAAATGCCTTTAAGGTGACTCTCTTTAAGGACAGAAACTCATAGTTTGGCACTTAGCAGTGCTAGTGAAGGGGCACCCAGGGGCCGGGGTGCTCGAGTGGACCAGCAGCCAAGACTTTGCATGGCTCAAGCACTAATACAAAGCAACAAAATTTCTCTAGGGTCTAATGACTAAAATTCATCTAATAATACTTAGCAGTTACCACTTTGGGTACATCTTCAAAGAGCTGAACTAATAGCAGCTAATTTAATCTTCAAACAAGCTGAGTGAGGAACATTATTGTCGCTGTTTAACTGAGGGCCAGAGCAAAGGAACAGCACTGTAGAGAAACAGAAACGTATGCTTCTACCCAGCTACTTTGCTCCTGACTAATAAGAAATGTTTTTAGTGGATTTAATCCTGGTAGGTACTTAGGGGGGGCTGCTGACTCTTCCCAAATCCTAAAAGGCTGTTATTTTAAAATCTAAAGGTGAAGTCAAGGTTATAACTACTATGGGTCTGGAAACACATTGCCTCATATAGGAGGTGGATAAACTGTCGACGAGAAGAGACATTTTAGTTTCTTCTCCCTGGAGCTGTGATTCTCAAGGGCACATTTACCCCGATTCCCCTATATTATTTTAGAATGTGAACTCAGCAAATTCAGCTGAGCACCTTGCAGGGTCCCTGGAAGACTGCTGCTGCCATGCTACCCAACAAGTGCTTCAGCTCTTGGGGGAGTGGAGGTGGGGGATGCATTGCAGACCCCACTGCCCTTTATGGTTACATCATGGGGGTGCTTTAGGGTGGAAGAACCACCATGGTGCAAGTGCCTGGGCATGATGAAGGCAGAGGACTGTGTCTCTGTGGCAGCACAGTCTGCAGTGGCATTCCCCATGACAGCATGGAGGAAAGCGGTGCCCAGCTCTGCTGAAGCCCCACAGACCCTGTGCTGAGCCCATCTGCCACAATCCTCTCCCTGAGCAAGCACTGCCTCCATTTCTGGTCCTCCAAGCCCAACCTTGGCACCTCCCCAACCAACAGGTACCCAAAGTGGGCACAAAGTGAGAGTTTTGTCTTCATTGACTCCACATTGAATGGGGACATCCTGAGGGTGCTTAGGGAGGCAATAGATAGTACTGTAAAGGGGGAAAAAAATGCCAGAAACAGAGAATAGATACATGAAGGACTAAACAGGGACACAGGAGGACAATATCTAAGCTATAAAGGAACAATTTATTAGCTTCTAAATAGAAGACGAGTCCTGACTCGAGGCTTATTTGACTTAAAGCCATTAGCAGGTCTTTATGAAAAAAACTATCAGAAATCTATAGCTCTGGGTTCACAGAAATGGATGTTAGATGAATTTTCTTAAGTCTGTACTCAGCCTCCTCTGAAACCTGCAGTAGGCATGAATTTATAGTCAGATGCAAAGTTAGCAAACCCAAGGCTTTTGCTGAGGTTTAAGTAAAAAAAAACCCAAACCCCTCAGGTTTCATGCTGTCTCTCCCCTGTTGGCTACAGAGGAAGTAGGTACAGTCACTGGCACTGCCTAATGACTAGATAGATCTGAAAATTAAATTTCGGATGAGTGCTCCATAGGATGTTCCAGACCCACACTCTTGAGTTGTCCGTTATACATTCTGGTCATTTCCAGAACTGATCAAATCACATACATACCTTAATACCTTGCACATCCAGTAGCATTACCTTCAGAAAAAGAGTTAGTGAATAATTGGGGTTTGTTTTCTTGTTTTATGCCACTGCAAATCCAAAGCCAAGCACAAAAGCACACAGATTTTAAGTAGTTGTGTAAACACACACACATATATATATATATTTATATGCATAAAATTAATACCTAGTTTTAAGCAAACAACCTAGTTTCAAGCAAACAACCTAGTTTCAAACCAATAACACCTACTTTTAAACGCACACCTCTACATATTAATATGTTTAAGTATTAATTTTTGCAGGAACTGCAAAAATGCTTAGGTCAAGTAATATGGTTTGTTTAAGGATTCTAGCATATTTAAGTGTTTTATTTTTTAGTAAAACTGAAGGGCATTTGAAAGAAAAAAAATATTTGAATGAAAGAATTAAAACTCCTTGCTCTACAAGTGTAAAAAAGATTGTTTTAGTTTTTAATATTTATCTTTTTATTATTAATTTAATATTAGTATTCAAAGTTTTTTTTCAATGAATAGCTTATTTCCTAGCTTTTTATACCGAAGAGAGCAAGTGTATTTCATTACAATGCTGGGCAATTTGCCATGTCCTTCATACTCCAAAACCTTGGCTCCGGCCCCCAGTTCTCCCTGACAATGACTGGTCCAACAGAGCAATGCTTCCTCTTGTCAGCCAAGTCAGTATTGCTGCAACATGTTGGTTGTCACCATTGCTTCCCTCCCATCACCGTTTCCTTGCAATGGCACTTCAAAGCATCAGGAGATTAAGGTTCCAGAGTGGTTTTGGGGCTTCACAGATTAGGGGACAAGATAATGAAAAGTACAAACCTTCTTCATCTCTTCCTCTTGCATATCTATTTTGTGGTGATACCATTTTACGAACACTCCCTGCATTACACAAAATGGTGCACGCCAGAGTAACAAAAATATGTATTTTTTAAAGTTGACTCATTTTCATGGCCTTGCTCTTGTCATGGATCCAGTTCAGGTGAAAAAGAAAAAAAGATATATTACTCTACTAGCCATTGCTTTGGAAGGTAGGTGCAGGGAAGAAATTTTGGGTGCCTTAGGCACCCAAATAGATTGCCTGCCTAAGGCTTTAACTCAAAGTGCAGTGATAGCCCCTCTATGTCTACAAAAAAAGTCTTTGAAGAGGAAGAGGTGTAATGTGATCACAGAGCGCTCAGAAACGTATTCATTGCTCTGCTTTGTCTTTGTAAATCTTTTCAATGTTCAGCAGGACAGCCGTGCTGTGGCTGCTAGCTATTAGGGCTGCACACTGCTTTTCAGATTTACAGCTGTGTGCTTGTCATTTCCAGATGCAGTTTTACTAAGACAGTCACTCAGGAAACGTTGTGAGAAGCAGCAGGTTTCCAGTAAAACATGCCCATAAACACCACGGTTGCTGGCAAAGTAAGGCTTACACCCAGATGCTTTAGGAGAAAAACAGTCTATTCTTTGTTCACTTTTACCCTGAGGGTTCAACAGAGATCCATAAATATGTACAATGGAGCAGCCCATCCAGCTCGGCTGGCTGACGGGACACGTAATTCCCCATCTCAGACGCTTCTGCTATTTCTGTTGCATGAGTCTGTACAGGGATTCTAACTGATGCAAATAATTCAGAAAGCTGTTTCAATCAAAACTCAAATCTTAGGCTATGTGGTTATTTTTGTTCTCAGTTCAGCTATGACTAGTTGTGAACTGAACTTTAGCAGAGAAACGTGAGAATCCAGAGAACGAAATGCACAAAACTCTTGCTGTTTCCGAACTATCCCAGCACCACCCATTTCCAGTTCCTTCAGACTCTGGGAACAGCAGAGTGCAGCACAAAAATTGCAGAGGATTAACTGGCACCTGACACAGGATAAGCAAGGTGGGGACCGCAGGCTGCTCAGGCACCGCTCTCCTTCCTGGTGGCGGATGGAAGCACTAACCAGAATCGGGGATTTCTGAGAGCAACAGCTCTTCCTTACGGCAGTGGGCTCCACATGCTTGCTGGCCTTTGCAGGGACAGGGCCAAACTTTGGTTTGCCAGAGTGAGGCAGTGAAATCAATAGTCTGTAACAGGTATGGGGAAATTGGGAAGCATCTTTTACAACTTAGATTTCTCAGCATGCATATTGACCATATGAGTAAAGCTCTAAATACCAGAGCCAGCCACATTTTGGGAACATTTTTTTTTTTCTTTTCTCTCTTCCTCTTTTTTCTTACTGGGTCTTATCTGTTCTCTTCTTTACATATTAGGAAAAAAAAAAAATTAGGAACCATTCCCAGCTGAGATTTCCTATATCCTTTATTTTTGTATGCTATATTTTGCAAATCAAGATTACAACTGTGACTGGTAACAACATATCACATGACAGATTTTTTTCTCATTTATTTCTCCAAACTTTTCTTCCTAAGTGAAAGAACTTCCTGAATCAGTTTCCGCTTGAATGGTGAGCAGCATCACATGGAAGACTAGAAACCGTATGTACCTGTGTTGATGTTTGCCCCCCCCGGTCAGAAGGGGAAGGGTATATAGTCTACTTAAACTCAGATGGCATAGCATAAACAGAGCACTTTATCTTTCCCCCTTATCTCTCTGATGGAGCAGGGCATTTATTTTTCTGGCAAGTGTTGTGTTTTCTTTTTAGCCTGTGTACCCCCTCTGTAGCATAGAAATCATTTCCTTATAGCTGTTTTTACAGAGCAGGGTAAAAGTTGATGTATTCATTACCGAGGCTCCCCAGGCATTTTTTGTGCAATTTATAGAGATGTACTGAATGAAAGATATCTACTGCCAGCTTGTCAGCCCAAGCATGGGACTGTGCAATCCTTCTCAGCAAGTGCCTTGTCTCGTGACTCCTGCCTGCTCTCCAGTGGCTTTGAAAAAAAGCGAAGGCTACTTGAGAGCCAAAACAATAGTGACAAATTGAAATGTAGAAGTGATACTTCAGAACATCTCCTGCCCCCACACTCATGGTGTAGAATGATCTTTACCCCTTGAGATGCTAGCTGATCTTGTAAAATGTTTTATTTCAAAAAATAAAAGAGGGAAAAAAAGCATCTCTTTCTTTTTCCTGTAAAGTTAAATAAAATACAGGAGAAAGGACTAGCAACATATCGATAATGCTGTAACGTACAAATTTTGCACCTACTGCATGTTGACCAGAGCTGACACTTCTCGTACAAGAAGAAAATATATTTCCCTGAGGATAAAAAGAAAAAAAAAACTGTTGACATAAACTGCTTAGAACTGTGAGCCGAGAATGCTATTCCAAGCCAATGTCAGATTTTCTTCCTAAAGGATGATGAGCTTCATCGCAAATGAAAATCTGTATTGTTTTAGTAGCATCGTTTGTGATCTAGCTTCTTTTGCTCTTTCGGTATAGAAATGCTTCCCTGTGAATGTTTTTCCTTCTTTCACACTTTTTCAGGTGCACCATAAGATTGGCAAGACAGTGCATAAAATACCAAACTCTTTGGAAATTTCAATATAAGATTTTTTTTGCAGTCATAATAGAAAAAATTTTTTTTTCTGCTTTTTAATAAAAATTTTGTTGGGTTTTAGGTTTTCCTTCCTCATTTCTTTCTCTCTGTGTCTTTCCATTTTTTTGCCACAGGAGACAATAGTGTCAGAATGTCCAGGCTTCATAGCGTTTCCATCTCGATTTTAGATTTCAATTTTACTTTTAAATTTTTTTCTTTTCTTTTAATTTTTTTTCTCTTATCTCAGTAAAGGTGAGTCTGAACATGTGATTTTCTTACAATGTTGCTTTATTTATTTTCAGAAATTTTAATTCCTTTATGTAACTTTAATTAATATAAATGAAGATATTTCAATCTAGTGTCGCACTAGGTTTTGTCACGTCTCTTCTCCCATGTTACTGTTCAGTGAGCACCACAGCAAATAGCATTCCTTGCCATGTTAACACTTCTTGCATTTTGTACCAACTTCTAATTTTGTCAAAGGCAATGTGATCTAGCAAAGCTTTGGAAATGAGATCCTCCATGGCTGTCCAAAGAAGCAGTTGTGAACTGTGCTTCAAATGTGTTCCTATGTGTTAACGCAGCTTCAAATTCCCTGATTTTCTCTTACCTGGCATATATGGCTTCAGTACAAGCAAACCACATAATGAGACATGTGCAACAGAGAAAAAGATAAAGAAGTGGAATTAACTGAAAAAAGTAATTACTGCAAACGAGAGGAAGGATTACCTTCTTGCACTGAGCAAGATGTTTCATTAGCGTCTTATTCCATTAGCAGAGGGTGCATCTTCAGGTCATAGTTAAAAAAAAGAAAATAGCAAGATAAATGTTTATTTTGAGTGAGTGTGAATAACAAGCAAAAGATATTAGTGAAGATTCTCTGGAAGCACCTTTCAGTTTAGATCCAGTTCTGAACTTCTACATATACTCTAGAGTTATACCTAAACTTTGACAGATGATACAGTGTGAGCAGCTTGTCTTTTGAATCATTAATTGAAGTATATGCTCAAAAGTGACTATGTATCTAGAAAGATAGGCAGTTACAGCTCAGAGAGAGAAAGAGCATGACTCTTTTCCTCTTGTATTCTGTTTTCATGGATTGTGTTGATTACATCATTCAGGCAGGGAAGGGTGAAGCACAGTGGTTAGGTCACCTTAATGAGGGCAAATAAAATGTGTTTCTTCCAAAGAGGTGGAGAACCTTTTTAATTAGACATTTGTGGAACACTATTATTTTTTTATACGTTATTTTTATTGTGGTTGTTTTCCCAGGAATCTACACTTAACAGAGGGATGTTATATGTGGTGTGTTCTGGTTTTGTGCGTGGGGGCAGAAGTTTTAATGTTTTTGGTTTTTTTTTTTTTAGGAGCAAGGATTATATGTAACATATATATATTATTTATACGTGCTCTTTAGATATACTATCCTAGTTTTTGTCACTTAAAAATAATAGAAATAGCGAGCTTTTCATATACACCGTTTCCCACAAAGTGTATGCAACGTGACTTCTGGGGGATCTGTTTGGTTATGCTTTGTAGTTTCATAGATCTAGCACTCTGGAGTAAAAAGCTCTATAAAAATGTCTTTATCATTATTTTAATAGATGAAACTTTTTCATAGAAAAAATGTCTGTCTAACCCAGAAAAGTTTCCAAGATAGTGATAGCCTACTGACTCCATGTGTCCACTGTATTTTGAAAGTAAATTACAAAATTTTGGAATTTTGTAATGGTTTTGAAAATCTTTCACGTTCTTGAGTTTTCTGTCTGAAATAACCTAGGAACCTAGGAGCAGCAAAGGAACCTAAAAGGCCTCTGTGAGACCAAATGCTAGATCACTAAAACTGTAGATAACCTGGCCACCTTCTGGAAGGAACGACTTCCAGAACAGGCTCCCTGAGGGATACATGTGGATTTTTGAAAGCAGAGGAATAAGAACCAAAAAAGAAAGCATGCAGCTGCCTCTGCTTTTGACATGATATACTAAGAACAAGCTTGTGTCTTAAATGTTGTCCCTCATCAGGACTTTATGTTTAGATGCAACACCTGGAATTCCCATTCTGGCTTCTGGAGTTGGATTTCTAAATCTTTTCTTTCAAAGCACAACTTCCATGGAGGAGCTAATGCCCTTATTTAATATAGCTCCATGATTAATATATCCTGTCAGTGTGTGGGAAACCTGAGTTCAATTTCCTCTTCTGCCTGAGGGATTTGAACTCCAGACCACACAAAATGACCTGATCAGCAAGCTACAGTATTTTGTGGGTGAAGAAGACTCTCATTCATATTTTCTAAGTTGTCCAAGCAACATGCAAACCCAAGTATTAAGGAGGCTAATTGCTCTCTTATCTGGTGGTTAGTGTTCAGAAAACACAGGCACTAAACCCAGCTTTTCCTATTCTGAGTAGTAACTCTATTATGGTGCTGGATTTCAATGGTGCCTGTTCTAGCTATGTGCATATGGACTGTGAGCCAGTGGGTATTTTCTGAGAATATGTGTCTAACTGAGCTTGGCAGATCCAGCATATCAATGTGTACTCAGTCACTGAATCCCATAGGACCGTACAAGCAAGCGTAAGTGTCAAGGTTCTGCACGCTGTCTGAAAACGGCCAGAAGCACAGCTTTAGGGAGCAGGACACCTTGAACACCCAAAAGCGTAATGCTACCATGGGTGGCAGTCAAGGAAGTCTTTTGAGGATTGTAATTCTGGCGTGGGCATAGGCACCTACCCACAGCTTTTTGTAGGTTCAAGGCAAGAACCACACTCCCTTCAAAAGCTGAAGGAAAGGATGAAATTTCTTCATCACTTCAGTGTGTTTGCAGGGCAATACCATACTTGGCTGATTGCATTGGGAATGTTTGCGTCCTATTCTAGCTTGCTGCTATATTGCTCCATTTTATTGGTTGCTCAGTTATTTTCATTCCCAGTGCCACTACAGCTCTGAAACCAATTGTGGATGTGTGTAGGTCAAGGGGAAGGAAAATTAAGGGTCATCTTAAGTTTATACAGTGGTGCTTTTTCATTTTCTATAAAGCTAACCACATTTAGGCTCCCTGTCGGGAAGAGAGAGTGCATATGACAGTCTGAGAATAGCACCAGCCTGAACACAGATGGTAGGGATTACACCACACTGAGCCTTGACCTTCAATAGCCTGCCGTTTCTTTTCAAGGTTTCTCTTCTTTGACAGGTGGACTGGCTTTTGTCAATTACTTTCATTAATGCATTTTTTTCATTATGATCAATTATCTGTGCTTTAGACCATGTCTCAAAATTACAGCAAAGCAGGTTCCAAAACTGAAACTGTTTCCCGTATTTTTCCCCCTTTCTGTTGCCCCAAAGTACTCTGAAGTACTGGAAGATTTAACTCATAGTGGAGAAATATCACCCAGTTTCTGCTTGTTTCTATTAGCCACTTGGTCTATGAGATTCTGGCCAGCATACGAGGTAAAGGATAACCTGTCTAATCAGCAATCAGGTTTGCAGGGGACTGTATTTAAAAGGTACTATTTTCTGAGATGTTAAAAATGATAAAAAAAATTAAATATGGGAAAAGAAGTTAAACGCTGTTTTTTTAATGTGGAAGGAAACTTTGCATAGGCCAGATACAGCCATTGCTGTAATGGAAAGGAATGGTGCTGTAATTTAAACATCAAATGAAAATCAGCTATCCTAGGCCAACATCATTGAACTCAATGGAATGCACTGGTACAGATGGAAGCAGGATTTAGCCTTTTCTTCATTAGAGATACTGACAAGCAGGTCAGAATTCAACTGCTTATTGGAAACCTCATGACTTGAACAGCTAGAGCCACAGTACTCTGCAGAACTGGGCGGCTGATGTAAGAACAGGTTCTCTTGGGAGTTTGTTTTTTTCTCTGCTGTTTTGGGGCTAGCTGAAAATACCATAAATAGTTTTCTTCAACATCACAGAGTGATTTCTGTGACTGTAAGAAATGTGGGAATCAGTGACCAGTCAATAGGATAATGCATATTTCTCCCACAGTTCAGGGTCTCACCAAAAAAGCCTGGTTTGAATTTATTTCCAACAGACATTCAAATTTCTTTGGTAACAATCTATTTGTCCCTAACTTAGACTATCTTTTCAGAATATATAATGAGGAATCAGACCATAACCTGCCAGTTTAAGACAATAAGGCAAAATGAGATACTTCATCTCCTTGAGTCCTTTTTATGGCCTCCTTGCTCTCTGCATCTAGAATGAGAGGCAGATAGGCTGGGTCTAATTCGACCTGCCTGTGCAGTTTGCCCTTATTCACNGCTTTGGCCTGGGTCCTCTTTCCCAAATGACTGGCAGCGGATGATTTCTCAAGAGCAATAGAGATGAAGGGAAGAATTTGCAGAGGATTGAAATGTTTTTCTGGCTTGGTGCCTCCTTTTATACAATGCTGAAACTGGAGGGATGATCTAGTCCCAAATCAAACCTTAAAAGGTGCTAACATACAGGACAGCCGGAGGGATAGAAACTCCTCATGGTACACAAGGGAGATAAGCAATTAATACTCATTAATGTTAATAAGAGTTAGTGCGTAAATCCTCTCTTTCCTGGACCAAGCAGAAGAAAGTCTAAACCCATAATAAATCTGTCTCAAATTTAGTAATATTTATTCCAACTACAGTATAATCACTAGAATAACATTGTGGTGCTGTAAAACATGTTGAAATATAGTGTTACATCATCGCTGCTATTTGTTACTATAATTTTAGTACAATAAATTATGGTGCAATCCATGGCTTGGGATTAAAACTACAGTTTTAATAGGGCATTTTTAGTCTGCATAACACTTGTGGTCCAGGACAGTAAGAGTTTTGATCTAATATAAATAGGGGACAAAAAATCCACATGAGATTTGCTTTTACTTTAAAACTTCAATAAAAAGGGATTTATCATTAGCAACAAATATGAGGGGAAAAAATAAAAATCTGAAATGCTCCATAAATTGACTCCATTTTTACCATGTGACTTATCATTTAAAAGTGGCTTAAAAATGGTACTCATTTCCTGTAAAAATCTTAATCACGTACAGAAATGAACTATTCACTTTGGAAGCCACAAGCTACCTAAAAACAATTACCGAGTAGGTTTTTTCATTTCAATACTGAAATGAAAGTGATTTTCAAACTCCTGAATGAGAATTTTGCCTCAGATTCTAGTAAAAGTAGGTTAGGTCTCTCGTGAGTACTACTACAGTGAATAACTTGGAGGAGCTAAGCCAAATATGTGCAGGATTCTGATTTATTTTGGTTTTTTACAATTAAGTTGAGAGTAGGAACATATAGTACATTTCAGAAATTCAGACATCTAGAAAGAATTTGCTCAGGTGGCATCTTCCTAAAATTTAATTCAGTACCTGCACTGTGTCTTATCTGCAGGCGTAGGAGATGCCTTAGCAGTCACAGGAAGTATTTATTTTACACATAAAGGTTTTGGAAAAAGAGGGATTACGTTAATTTCTTCTATACGTACCACCCTTTTGAAAAGGTGCTGAAACATTTCACAGATTAAAACCATGGGAATAATTTCATCGCCAAAGTGATGCATCTTGACCTGAACAAAAGCTAGTTTGCATCCTTCCTTTATAAGACAATGTCTGCAGAAAGAATTGGTCTTTATTTGTATGACATGCTTGTGAACACTCAGAAAACCTTGCTACCGGCTGGTCAGGTTAAAGCATGCAGCAAAATGCTCCTGTCCACAGGGCCGCTGAGGAATGGTCTGGGAAAGACCAAAAATCCAACCTGCCTCCCTCGAGTGCCTGTGGTCTCAAACATCCTGCAGAGCGTCTACCTGGATCCATGTGCCAGGCGCAGGACTGAGCCACCTCCGGGTAAAGCCCAGCCTCTGTGCCTCTTCAGTGCCGTCAGCCACACCTCCGGGTTCTTTTCTCCGATCCAGCTTGCCTTGGGGATTGCTTTAAAAACTAGCATGGAAATAGCAAGTGAGAGTGCCTCACATGGACTCTCAGTTTTCATAGGTTATTGTTCCATTCCTCAGCAGAAAAGCCACAGCCTCTGTCAAAATGCTCTAGCAAGTAATTGCAGTAATACAATGATACAAATAAAAGCTAGCTCCTTAAAAACATATAGTTTTTATTTCACAGTTCTTGAGAGTGAATTCTCATAAAACTAGTACTAGTATAGGTGGTAAAAAATTATCTGAGGTAACTAATCTTTTTGTTGTGGTTTTGTTTTGTGCTTATGAAATTATCTGGTTATTGATGATATTCTGTAGAATAAAAACCCATAGTATATAAAAAAAAAATTAAAAAAGACCACAAGCTTTGTCTTTGTCGAAGCAATATAAAAGCACTTATGAGAAATATTATTCACTGCTGAAAGCGTAGCTAATTTGAAAATGTGTTTCACATACTGCCCCCCCCAAAAAAAAGCTGACAAAAAGTTTTCAGCAAAATATATTTTCTTTGTGTTATATAGTTTCTTTTTATTAAAACCCAGGAACTCATTTCTTTGGTTGTTTCAGAGAAACATTCTGTATCACTAGTTAATATTTTATGATTATGCTCTGAAATTACTTTTTTTCCTTGCTAATTTGTGCTTAAATTTGGAAAACCCCTTGGGGTTTTATTTATTGTCAAGCATATGTTTAGACCTTATGAAAAGATACAGGAAAAAAGGAAGACTGAACAAATAGACGTCAGTGGGATACTTCAAATGTTTCCTAAGTCTGTGCTTAAATTATGCTGAAGTGGGCCTGACTGAGATTAATGCTAGCAGAAAAGTAACAAATGGACAATTACAAATGGTGAAATAAATTATGTTGTTCACTGGATCGCTCTTATTGAGATGAACGTGGGTGTCTCTGAAAGATCTATTGCCCAAGAAGTTGGTTGAGTAGAATTTACATAAGAGTTTAGAACTTCTGAAGAGCAATGAACCGAGCTCTGAAATTGAAATTTATTGAAAACTTAAGTTCAGTTCATATTTATAAGCACTTAAAAAGAATCTACAGATTTTAAGATCTGCCTTAACATGCTATTGGTGTGAGAAATTATCCCAAAACTTTGTGCACGCTTTGTTCTTTAATTCAATGCTTTGTTCTTTAATTGGCAAGCTCTTAAACATGTAATATGTCAAATTAAAGTAAAATAATCTGTTATTTTTCTTATTAATGACATAATTATATTGCACTACCATAAAATTGTTTTCAGTCTAATTATGTCTAGGCAGAGATTACTGGTAATTAATATAACAAATAATTTTGACTACAACTAGCAATAATTGCTTTCTTGAAGAATTTTCTAAAACCCTTAAGTAATTTTATTACTTCTACATACAGTATTGCAATAGTTCTTTAGCAGTTAGTAATTAATTACTTAAAGAAATAAGTAATTAATTGCTACATTGAATTACATGTTTGAAACAGAACAAGAACAGAGTATACATTTGCTTTCAGAACTGTTGGTGAACATCTTCTGGTCACTGGGTCCAGAGCCCCAGAGGCTCTCAGCCTGCCACTGAGAAAGAGCTTACGTCTGCTGTTCAGCAGCCAGGAACACTGCCCAAACTGCTGCTCTGCCCCATCCTAGGAACCACAGGAACCATTAAGTGATTATGGAAATGAGCACCCAAGTCCCTAAATGCCTAACATTCCCGCAGAAAGCATCTGCAAAGCTGCAGCACAGAGATGACGCCTCTCAGGTAACAAGCTGCCCAAAGCTGTGTTGCAGTCAAAAGCTCTGGGAACCTGAAGTGAGAGTCTCAAGCAGAAAGAAAATCCCTGTATTTGCAGAGGGAAAAGTGTAGATTTCTTTTATTGGTGGCCATTTGTCTGTGTGTGCATGCATGTGTTTGTGCATGTGCCCACATTGCTTGATTGCTAGAGGGGTATTGGGCAGCTGTGAATAGGAGCGTTATTCAAAGGGAAAGTGGTCCAAGATCATGCTGTTTCACTTAAAAGGTGATCTGTGCTGTGAAATAATTTGGGAGCCTCTGATATACTGTATTATCCCAGGACATGGCACATTAAAATATGGGTTTGTGAAAGTCTGTCATTTAAAAGGCCATCTAGTACCATGTTTTATATAAGTTAATACCCATCTTATCAGTAAATCTCTTTTTTAAAAGATACATGATCTAAAATTTAAAAGTAAAATTTAATTTCCTCTCCTTACCAAATACTATGCCTCAATACCAGGCTTATGCTTCAAGATCCATTTCACTAAGGAATCATTTTCATCTTCTGTACTCTGTGTTGCTTCTTTATGTCAGATATTTATACATCTTTTATGTTTTTGCCTGACCTTATCTTCCCACTAATACTAAGATACCAATTGCTGCTGCTGCTGCTACCATTCATGTTTATCCTTTCCCTAAAGTCTTTGTGACCTATTAATCAAGGCGGGAAAAATTTCACAACTCTGAGAAAGAAAGGCCCCTTAAAGTAAGATTTAGACTGTAGCTATAATAAGGAAAAAACACTTAGATTAAATGTTATGTGGGACATGAATGTCCTGAGGACCAAATTACAGATATCCAATGCTCATCAGCCAAACAAAAGTAAAAAGAAGAGGCAGCTCAGCGGCCCTCGTCAGAAATTTTCCAGATGCACTTGTTTTCATCACAAAACCAGTCATTTGTCTGATATTTACAGCAGCATAGTAAGGTGTGACCTCTGAGTAAAGTTTGTTTTGACCAAATATTCTAATGACATCAGAACTTTGCATCTGAAAAAACTAATTTTTTTTTTTTTTCTGCTTCAAGATGATTGGGGGTTTTAATGTTTTAAAATTTCCTAGAGTTGTGCGTGTAATGGGAGCAACCTAACTTGAAATCAAACAGTTTAATTTGCTCAAAATACTTTTTTTTTCCTTAAAATTTCATTTTACAAGACTTTTCCCCTGTTTTCTGGTATTACTTTGTTTAAGGTAAAGGGGACATTTCAAGAATCATGAATCTCTCTCTGAAATGAGATTTCTGGTACTCTGCAATAGAAGTACAAGAAAATAGCATGAGTTGCAAGTTAATACAATATCTCTACCAAAGCATCATAAGCCTTTTTCTCCAGTGTGTCAGCTGGGCATCATCCAGAGATGTTTATAAAGGAAACTAAAAACCTGTTCTTTCTTGCTTTTTCTCTAAAACTTCAGGTTTATGTTTTTGCAACACCACTGACTTTATTGGATGTGGGGAGGTTTCATGAAAGGCAAGGTTTATTTTGGGACTTTAACATGATTTGGGGCTCCTAAACTTAAGCCATTATTTTGATTGTTATTGTTAATATTATTATTAAGCTAAATAAAATCGAAAATGGACCTCATGTTTCTCCACAAACAGTAGAATTAGAAAATCAAGATGCTCTTTTCCAAACATCCTATAAATTTTGAGCAAAATACCCAGGATATGTTAGAATAAAACTCATAATCCTCTTTTACTGTGTTGTTCTATTAATGCACTAAGCTAAAAATATCCTATACATGCTAAAAAGAGTTAAGTATATTCTGAATCCCAGCCGAAAGGTTTAATGCTGAGATACTGTTTCAGATCTTTTTCCTGTGAAAATTGGGTCCAAGTCATAATAAGTTAGATTCCAGAAAGCGTTCCTCAAGCTGTTATTTGCAGGCTAAATTGGGTTTAAGAAAAACCTTATTTGGGAATTTATTATTGCATTGCTCATAAAACAACATCCCATAGTTTTATTTCACTAGCTGGTGACATATTCACAGAAATCAGAAAAGGATTAGCTGACTGTAATACCAAACATATTAGAACAATCCCTTTGTATCTGACAGCAAATTGCAAACAGCAGCCCTGATCCCATAAGCTGTGGAGTTCATATTTCAGAAGTGCTGAAATATTCAACAGCTTATTAATAGTCAATACTTATTGTTTTGTCTGATAGAAAATGCAGTATTCCTCCAAACATTTGAAGTTACAGCAAGAGGTCTGTGTAGCTGAGAACAGAAATCTTGGGAATTTTGAAGTGATCTTATTATGCAATTAATAAGCACCAGTAATGAACTAATGAAAACTGTCCTCATACACATGCACATACCAACATGCATACACCCACCATCTTCATGCAATCTATATTTTGGTACTCAGTGCTGTACAATAATACTTCTCATTTCATACACACAACAATGTTTGGAAGAGGCCCTTAAAAACATTATAGCATCTTTACCTTGTGACTTGTGCAAAAGGCTTCTTCATGGGGTATAAAATATCATACAATTTAAGTAAAGGTAATACAATTAAAACAGTTGCAATGATTTACAGGATAACTTAATAACCTAGAAGTAATTTATCTTATCTGTAAAGGCAATAAATGCTAAAATTGTGATGAGAAGCAGCTTCAAATCTAGCATTAGCTCATAGGCAGAGCTGAACGTGGGTAATGTGTTTTTGCCCCAAAAAGGAAAGGTATTTCAGAAAGAAAGAAGTAATATTCTATTTGGATTTGTTCTTATTCCTTCCTTTTTAAGAAAATAGATGTCACTTTACCAGACGGAGAACAGGAAAGAAGGTGCTTTTTTGGAAGACCTGCACAAGGTATGTAAAAAATTAACATATATGTAAAAATTTAGCAGGAAATTATGCAAATGTGTGGAGGATTCTACTACTTTCTTGAGCATATGGCTGCCAGTGCTTAGGCTTTGCAGGGAGACCTTGCCAAAAATGTGGAAAGACAGAAACATTTTATTTCTGTTCGCACTATCAAAATTTAGCGGAGTTGAACCCTCCACGGAAGACTCCTGATGGCTTCCAGGATCACACTCCAAGTTCTGCAATACTGCTGAACATACAGCTGATAAGCAACATCACAAGGCTCCCTGGTAGTACTGCTTTTCTATGGAGATTCTGCTTTATGTACATTCACTATCTTACAACATCTGCATCTTGCTGCTACTATCCTGCTGAGCACCGGTTGTTCTGTGCTCATGTCATTTGTGCTCAGGTAAAAAGAGGGAGTTTGCTTTTCAGGGAGAAAATATGTACACTGTGTTTTCTGTCAGAGACTGGGCTATAAATCTGGTCACTAATACAGGTGGGCTTTGCCTCAGTCTGAATATTAGAAAGCTTTAAAATGCTCATGTAATGAGTTGCACAAATGATGGTGTATGGGAACCTTTCTTAAGACAGGCGTTTATTTATTCATAAATGTCACTGAAACAAGACAGCAGAAACATTTGGGGTTTTTATGCAGCAATGTATTGCAGCACCTTTTCTTCTTTTGCTTCATGTAGTTTAGCTAAAAAATGTTTAAAGACTACTTTAGAAAGAGAAATGCAATGTTAGAAGATGAAATGAAGCCAAGGTGTGCCCTTGCTTATGGGCCCAACTGACATTATGAAGAGTACCAGGCACCTGTTGCCATGAGCTGTTTACTATTCATTGTGTTTATTTTAGTTTTTGATATCGGAGGCAAAAGTACAGCTTCATTTTATAATAAATCAGAAATTTTCTTCTCACAGTTTAAATGTGAGTATTACAAAGGATGACCTGCTGTGCTCTTCCCAACTCCCAGATCCTTTCATGTGTTACAGTCACAGATAGGTGAATATTTCTTCCTCCTGTGTCCGAAGAGGAGAATTTCTTAAGAAATCTATTCTCCATTTTAAGAAGTTGGTTAAGGTTCCTACCTTTCAGCAGAGGAAGGAGATTCCCCCCGCCCCCGAAAATATCACTTGAGGGAATACTGTGTTCCTGCATCCTGCTAGATCCATTATCATTAGTTAGAGCAGGTACGCAGATGTGCAGGTTGCATAAATGGAGGACAACATTTGTAAAGGAAAATATAGAATAGAATATGCCATTCTTATTAATTTGCACACATGCTAGACTTGTCCAAACACATTAGGTGTAATAGTCTCCCTTCCCAGAGATCTCTGAAGCATACTGTGGTAGACCATAAGGTCAGGAGAAGGGGTAATTGCCAAAGCAGCTGTAATCGAGAAAATGACTTAGCTGAAAGGTTGTACAAAGGCCTCTTGCTTTTCCTAATAGCCTTCCACAAACTGCAGCACTTCTTAGCTCCATGTTAAAGTTGCTGGTGCTGGGTGAGCTACAAACATCGCTCAGATTTGATTAATTTTTTACATTGAGCAGTGACTAAACATAAGGGCCAGCTCCTTGGCTGTTGTCTTTCTGTTCAATAAAGCCATGATTATTTTGTATAGCTGGTGAGCTAACACTAGGCATCCCGTAGCACAGCAATGTAACAGACCACTCTTTGAATCTTGTAATACAGTTCTTGGGCCCGGTCTGACTTTGCACTTTCGTCAAAGAAATTAGAATTAGGCCAACTGTGGTGTTTAAAAAGGGACCAAATCTGGGCAACCACAATCAGTTTAAATGCAAGGCTGTTTGCAATCAAGTCTTAGGTCTAGAGAAAGGTGTTTTATATGCCCTTAGGTACTGATTTGAAAATGGAGGCATCGATTTCAATTTCCAGAATGGAATGTCAGAAATATCTTAGAGCTAGACAATAAGGGAATTATTTAGTCAGATGAGGTGGGATTGACACTAGAAATTTAACCAGTGTCTTGAATTCCAGTTTTCCCACATTCAGGACAACCTGTTCCTAGTGACATAAAACCAAAGGACTCTGTGAACATTTGCTTTGAGTATCCCTGGCACTGTTGTCCCTTGATCCACATCAGTCATTTGGATTAGATCTATTCCAGCTGTTTTAAAGGCCAAAATTTCAATGTGTCCTCGAGGTCTTGAAATGAACTGGTGCAAAAGTGGAGCCCTCTAGTCTACAGGGACGTTGGTGAGTGCCTGGGAATTAAAAGCCCTGAGATCAATAATCACAGCCTATAGGCGGTAGGTCCAGTTCACCAAATCTGTGAGGAAAGGTATTGCTTGAAGAGTAGCTTCTGCATGATCAGAAAGTCACCTCAACACAAAGCAGCAGCATTAGCTTAAGTTTCAGAGATGAACTGTTCCTATTGGTATGTGGTTAGATCATAAGTCCCACCCCTTGATTGTATGGAATAACTGCATTTGTTTAGAATGTTTCGCTATGAGCCTTACTTGAAATTGCTACCCAATAGAATAAATTCATATTGATGTGTGTTAGGGTTTAAGTGGTTTTTAATCTGAAGTAGGATGCCTTCTGAAGTTTTGGCTTTGTAAAGCATGTGGGGATGTAAACGCTCCCTCACTGGAATTATCTGTCATTGAGTGAATACAGAGAGAACTCCTCAAGGCCTTTGGTATATAAATACTTTTTGTCAGAACCTTTATGGTACTCTTTAGGCTTCTAATTGAGAAAACTAGAGGATATGGAAAATGTTGTTAATTGTGTTTGAATCTCAATCAAAAGTTTTCAAATGTGCACTGTTTGGGGAAAATATGTCATTCAGAATTACGTGGCTACTTTTTAACACTTCAATCCTATTGGTGTATGAGTGGTGTCTTTTGCTTCCTTTAGCTGGCAGCCAAAATTTCTGCAACCTGTCAGTCACTTCAGTCTCTGGGAGCAGAAAAGAATCTTCATCATATTTTATGACAGCAGCCGCTCATGTGCTTGAGCCAAGATCAGATCAAGAGAAACCAACCGTTGCAAACCACTGCTAGCTGGATAACTGTGGTGAGTTGAGATGCTTATGAACTTCACAAACTAAACATATTCAATAATTTAATATTCTAAGGAGTCATAGAACAATGTTTCAGTCTTTCTTCTTTTAAGGAATTCCTCTGTTATTTACTTGGTTGTTACATTACCAACCTCAGCAGCATAAATCGTTACTTAGCCTGGTGTAAATAATTAAGACAGAAGTCCTGGATTGATGTAATTCACTAGACAGGGTTATTTTTCCAGTGAGATGCACTCAGCCTGGAAGGTTCACATGATAGCAGCACCACAGTTTGATTTGTACTTTTTTTTTCTTGCACTCCCTCCCCACCCCCAATCCTTTCTTTGCTTGCTGCTATTTCCCCTTCTTTTGGAGGTGGAGTAACTGCTGTGTGTTTTTTCATTGAAGACTGGCAAGATACAAATGATTCTTCACCATGAATCTCTTAATGTTTTTTTTTGTTTGTTTCTCACCAAACCCCCATATTTATCTATCTGGAGCACAGACTAGTTATTAATCGTTGGAAGATCTCTCTATCAGTAGTATCCCAGACTTTTTAGACATAGTACCTGTTTGATTTCATAAATGCACAACTGAGAAAGGCTTATTTTTAGTCTGGCAACCTTCAGTTGTCCTAAAATCAGTAGAGACTTCTGTTTTAAAACACACATAATATACTACTTTTTAATAGTTACTTACTTTCATGCTTTTATCAAAAGTTTCACAATATTTGGTATTTTTCCTCAAGTCCCATTTCCTCTGGTAATATGATTATGTGAGACTCTTGGGCGTCACTTTAAAAAATTAATATTTTTTTGCCTTTAGCTGAACAGAAAAGTGTGAAAACATGACCCAAGTGCATGCTAAAAGCTTGAAAGCCAAAAGCAAATAAAAAGAACTCAAAGTTTATTATTTAAAAATTAAAGTTTTTTGAATGTGATATTCATGATTTTTGGAAGGACAAGACCATTTGTTCTTCAACACCTGGGACAATCAGTTCTACATAGCTATAAATGGAGTCTTACAGCGTATATATGTAGAAGTAGATGTTAAATTAAAAGATAGTGTCCTTTCATGTTTGTCTGTTTTCTTATCTTCCTGTATAAGAAATCAGTTATTTCCGTTTGTTTAGGGAAATGATGCCATTGCCTTGCTCTTGTAAAATTTAAACCATTGTAAGTAATGCTGAGCTTTTTCCACTGTTAGCAAACTCTTTTTAAATGATGAGATACTAAGCTGGTAGGCAATAAATCAAAATTAGCAATTAAATGAACACATTTTTTTTAAAAGTTTCTTTAAATTCATAGGGGAAATAATTATGAGTATTCACTAATATCTTCTTCTTGCGTTCTTTACCTGCCCTTTCAAGGGTATTTGTCTTTTCAAGGCAGATAAAGCTTGCCCACAGACTTTTTCCCACCTATGCATAACAAAGACAACTAATGAAAGTAGCATGAAAATAGCATTCTCCTGAGTCCTGTGGACTACTTTAGTAACAGGTATTTTGGATTGAATCTGTAGGCAGTGTCTTCAAATAAAGGCAGATGTCAGATTGAGATAGCTAGAGCTACAGTAAGTTCAGGATGCAATAATTCATTAACAAAAAAGCAGCTTACCTTAATTCCTTTATAAAGTGTCAAAACATAAATTCAAATTATTTGTGTTTATGGTTGTTATCTTTGTTTAAGTAATATATGAAAGTAGCCAAATATTCAGTTTCATAAGCATGTCAAAGTGCTGACTTTACTCCTAACTTAAATCATCATGGCCATCTGCAATAAAAATCATTCTCGCTTTGGCTTCCAGAACCATTGTTAAGCTCGTAGACTAAACATTTAACCGTTGCAAGCACTCAGCAGCTTTATTACTTCTCCTGCCCTTGCAGAGGCATCCTGGATTTAATTTGTTTGAGTACATCAAAGTATTTTAATTTTGAAGTACCCCAAGCACTTTGGAAAGTTTAAAGGCTATTTGTCTTCTGAAATGTTTGAATGTAAACTAAAATGAAAATTGTCTTGATGATTTTTTTCTGTTTTAAATGACTGTCACATTTCTGTTCTGAAGTAGCCCCTGAAGCTCAAATGTACATCTTCCCTGCCTTTTTTTCCCTCAAGTAATTTTAAGTGAGCTGGTTTCAAGTTACGTGGTCAGCTCGGCTACTTTCATTCTGAGAGTCCTCTCTCCCTGTAGAGTTCAATGAATTAAACACTTACTAATGCCATCAATTTGTCTCAACTTCCCTGTAAGCTTTTTTTTTTTTTTAGCACTAGATTGCAAATAAATACATGGTCAATTGATCCATCAGGCCAAGATAACACATAGCTACTCCCAGACTAAAAATGACATGAATGTCTGAACTGGTTAAACATCATTCAGCAAGCACAAAACTAGATGAAATATGGGTATCTGGCCTGCCAAAGCAGTAACATAATAATTTTGTTTGAAAATACATTAATCACTTTGAAATATTTGAAAAATTGTGCAACTAAATATTTGGTAATATGGCAGTAATTCACTAACACTTTTAGTTGTTTTTTAAGCTTCGAGACTTATGTGAAGTGCATATATATGCATAACCAAAATTTATTTTGGTCATTATGTATACTGTTAAGTCAACATCTGGACAGGCTTTGTGATAGCACCTTAGTCTATTCAAGACTCCTCTGAAGTCATAAAACTCTCATGATAACAGACATTCATTTTTGCTACCAGTTGGATGATCTGGATATTATAAATATGTATGCATTCAACCTTAGTTATAAAATTGTAGGCTGAAAAGGCCTTGAGAGGTCAGCTTAGTCCATTCCCCATAGCTGTGCCCATGTCACTCCTACCAGATGTTTGTCAAAACTGTCCTTAAAGAGGCATTGGCAGCATCAGAAGGTCACCAGCCTGGCTGTCCCAGTGAGTCCCCCTCTATAACATTTGCAATTTTTTTCTCCTAATGTGAATTCACCTAAAATGTAAGTCCTGTTATTTTTAGTTCTATTTATTAACAACATACATAACAAGTTATAAACTTCCTTTTCCCAATATCTTTCCCTGTACTTGAAGACAGTTCCTACATTTCCTGTCATCCCTTTCTTCTTTATTGCCAATCCCCTCCTTGTCCAGTCATGATCTGCTCGAGGGTAGGAAGGCTCTACAGAGGGATCTGGACAGGCTGGCTCATTGGGCCGAGGCCAGTTGTATGAGGTTCAACAAGGCCAAGTGCCGGGTCCTGCACTTGGGTCACAACAACCCCATGCAACGCTACAGGCTTGGGGAAGAGTGGCTGGAAAGCTGCCCGGCGGAAAAGGACCTGGGGGTGCTGGTTGACAGTTGGCTAAACATGAGCCAGCAGTGTGCCCAGGTGGCCAAGAAGGCCAACGGGGCATCCTGGCCTGTATCAGAAACAGTGTGGCCAGCAGGAGCAGGGAAGTGATCGTCCCCCTGTACTCGGCACTGGTGAGGC
>VYZV01023072.1:10830-30794 GCA_013401275.1 Pandion haliaetus
CCCCCCCGCCCCAGCACACACAGCCAGACATTTCATAAGCACAGCTACATCTGGCTATAGACATTAGTAGAAAGGCAGTGAGAGAGATTCCTGTAGCCCTGAGTATTTCAGACTTGTTTCTCTTTACTTCCTTAGTATCATTAATATTTTAGGTTGTTGATTTTCTTTTCCAAGAAAGATGACATAGAGGTAACAATTTATAATAATAAAGCTATAAAAAAAAAAAAGCAAACCAAAACCATAAATTGAATTAATGTAGAGGGTAAGGTAGAACTGCACCCTAAAATGGCTTACTTCCTAAATTAAAAAATAATAAGAAAAAAAGAATTATACATTCTTTAAGAGTCACACTTGTGTGATAAGTTTGTTTGCAGACTAAGGTACTGACCACAGGTAGGAAAGATGGCTGCCTTCAGTCCTCTGCAAAGTTCTGCTTGCCTCTGCCCATTTACAAAATGCCATTTAAAAATGCATTGTGCTCTGGATATCAGTGTATGTACATGTATGTAAAAAGACCTGTGATAATGTTATGCGATACAGACTCTATGTAGCATTATCTTCAATCTTCTTTAAACCATAACCCATCCTCAGAATTCAAATGAAAAAGCAAACTGCACAGCCAACAACCTGTTTCTTTTTTCCTGCAACACTTTCAGTAATAAAACCTGCTTGGTAGCAAGGTATATGTGTAAAATGTGCCTGTACATCTGAAGTGCCTCACTGCATGCCAGCGCGGTCTTGGGCTTTTGTTGCCCTCATTTTTAATGGCTGCAGGTGCCATTTGGTGCAACAGACGCAGCAGAGAGATGTGGTCTATGGAGAATAAAAAGTATGCGAGTTCAAGTCTCTACACAGTTAAAATGATCTCTGTGCAAAGGTCAGTGAGAGACCTAAGTAGGGGAAACTTTTCACCATAATGAGCAACAAAAACTTCTCAGTCCTCTCCCATGGCTTTACTTAAGAAGCCTCTGACTCTCCTTTCCTTGTAATAGACCTCATTGCTCCTTTTGTCTGCACAGTAACCCCCTGCAGCACTGTCTCCACCTCCCACCAAATGCAGATCTATTCAAAATACTTGGTGTCCCTATAGGTATTGAGCACTTAAAATGCAGAATGCCAGTAACAGCTGAGTGTGTGCTAGCAGATCTTGGTCCAGAGAGGCACAGTTCCACCCATGGCAGCTGGCTGCTCTAGTAAAACTCTCCTGGGCTCATGAAATGACTGACATGAAAGTGATGTTTGGAGCAAGAAACGGAACTCATTTTTCAATTGACGTTAAAGAGGAAATCATTTTAGTGTCAGTTGACACTGCCCAGGCTCGTTTTCAGTAATTAAGGCCCAGAAAAAGCAATGGAAATACCTATGAGGTGTGTTAAGAATGAAGCCAGAAGCAACGTGTGAGAGGTGCCAGCTGAAGGAGTCCCTGCGCTGAACGCTACGCATAACGGGAAACCTTACAGAATTCTACCACAGAGGGTACAAGAGCAGCCCGGGAGAATCAAGCAAGGAGGAGCCTAGATTATGCCTTTGAGTACAGTGCAAGGACATAGGAAAGACAGACATGATTTCAGGACAAGTGTGATGCATGTGGTCATGCAAGGTATTCTTGTGATTTTGAGGTGCTAAGGAAAAAACGCTACTGTATATCCCCTCTGGCCTCAGCTTTGAAACACTTCTGAACCCATTCCTCCCTTCCCTGGATACAGCATCCATATGTGACTAGGTTTGCATTTTGGTTTGTTTTCTTAGTTTGTACTCTTTCATGATACTAGATTTCACTTCTACATCCAGTTACAGGGTTTGGAGGTTTTGTCTTACTTTTTCATATTATATTTGCAACATTATAATCACTTCAGAGATACGTTCCATTGTGCACAAAATCAGATGACATTCCTACATTTTTATGACCAAAAATCATAGGGTAAGCATATTTTTTTAATATGGAATTCCCAAATCCCTGACGGATTTTTCTGCTATATCTCCCTGACTGTTCTTGAGGCCCCAAGTGAAATTACGGTGGTTCCCCTTTGTTAGCCCTAGGCAGAGGTAGATATCTAAACTTGCAAGGCAGATGCTACCAAATCCCAAGGTGTATATTCTTTGCTGTTGATTGCCTAAATACTTTCCAGATTAGCAGACACTCCCAGCCCCTGCTTTCCACATTCCCAAGTTTGTGCCGCTACCTATGTGCAGAGTTTATTGCTGAGTGAGGATGTGCAGCAGCACCCCAGAGAAAAGAGCGCACTGCAGCTGCAGGTGATAATGCTCCTTTGTGAACCTGCAAAGAAATCACTGAGGCTAAAAAAGCAAGCCCCTTCCCTGCTCCCCAAAATTGTGACACTTTCCCATTTACTGTCAGCTTCTTCAGTCAGATGTCAGTTTGGGTGAGTGTTCATAAACAAATTGTCTTCAAATGACTTTTGCAAGGTTCTGTGAGGAGATGAATCAGCTCCCTTGTTAAATTCCAATTCTATTTTATATTCTGGTTTTCTCATATCCACCAAGAGCCCGGTCCCCCTCCCATCATAGGCAAAAGACAACATTGCCAAGAGCTACAAAGGGAACAAGCATGTTCACAGTTTTGTAATGTGTTTGTTTATCTGTTAAGATTTCCTTTTTATAAATCTTTGCTATTCTCCTGCTGTAACTCTTCATAGCAGAACACACTGCTCTCTTACTTATTCTTGACAGATCCTGTATAAATTTATGGTTCTGCATCAATAATAAGAGCCATTAATCATAGTAACAAAGCACATCAGAGGGTCTTGCAGGCATTTACCACTGAACTTGCTGAACCATCCTCCAAATGAACACACACCCCCACCCACCAGTAATTATTTCTGGGCTTACACAGAAAACAAGGAGCTTGGTTAGAAAAACTGGGAGAAAGAAGATAATTTTCTCCCAATGGATTTGGTGCATGATGGGGGTGGGGAAGAATCTCAGTTACAGGAAGATGGAAAGGGGGAACTATAGTTACTGGAAAAGGGTTTAAATTCTGTAGTAAATGAAAGTTTGGTTTTGAACAACTCGAAGTCAGTTAAAACTATGGACAAAGATTTTGTTAAAAATCTACAAAAATTGTTCCCCAAAATAGCCATTGCTTTTGTTTAGCTTCCATTCTTCCAACTACATTAGCCAATAAGCACAACTTCCCTATATTCATTGTGTATTTACATAAAGGAAAGAAATAGCAGGAGGAAAGTAATCTAACAGATTAGAGCAATGGACAGTAAATCCAATTCTATACCCAGTAAAGTCAATAAGAATTATTCTGCTGAATTCACTGGATACAAGAAGCAGCCTGATTCAGACATCATAATATAAGCAATGAGAAACAAAGGAACACAGGAGCAAAAAGCAAGAATTGCAGAAATAAGACAATGGCAGAAACAGCAGTCATACATTTTAACTCTTTCTTTTTTTTTTTGAGTGAGTGAGCTTTGAGAACACATTTTGGCAATGCTGAGTTGTGGTGAGCAAGCAATAAATTTAATTTGCTGGCTATAAAGATGGTTTAATCACACCTCAAGTCCTAAAATCTTATCCAAGAATTTTCTCCCTCTTTATCAAGAAAAACTGCCATTGGATTAGGATGTTATCTCAGCAGGGATGGGATTATTATTTAGTCATATCACCTTTCTTCCCTACTGCCTTTCCATCTGCTTCATTGAGAAGGTTTGATGGCTGTCAGGGAGGTGGATGGAGCCTTGTGAGTGCCTGAGAAAGAAGTGGGGAAGAAGTGACAGGCAACCACTGAATGGGCAAAGAGTAGCAAGATCTAGGAAGAGAAAAGGAAGAAGAAGTGTAGGTGGCACATTTGCCTCAGCTGCAGAAGCTAATTATCAGCTGGTATATGGACATGCATTTGTGCTTGTTCACCTATGTACTTACAGTCCCTGCTTTCCTGAGTATTTTCTCTGTGGGACACAGAACCTTTGACAAACCTTCCAGCCTTTTTTGAAACATTCCTGATCATTATTTAAGTAACTGACTCATTTCAGGATCTTAATCTGAAAATAAGAAAGCTGACATAGCTCAAGCTATCTCTAAACAGTATGAACAAGACATAATGTCACCACTCTTACTGATGAACATTCCAACTTTGGTTTTGTTTCTCTACAACACTCTGGTTTTGCTGCCTTTATTTCTGCCATGGAAGCTTTAACAACGTTACGCCTGATCCTTAGCCCTCCGCGTAACTGTAAATACACAGTTACAAGTATATAATAAGTCTGTATAAAAGACTCTTCCCAAATTACCGAATTCTGCATAACCTAAGAATTAGACCTTACACTTATTGGGCAGACTCCCTCAGGCCTCGGTCTGTCCTGATGTGAGTGATGTCCTTGAAGATAAAAGCTTTCTCTTAGAAAGCAACTAGTCCGTTTACACTTTTTTTTCTCTTCAAAAACTAAAGGGAATTTTGAGAAAGCTGACCCTAATTCTCCAAATATAACATGAAGACTGTCTTCCTCTGTCTATATGGCAAATATTACTCCCAAGTAATCTTTAAAATAAATGATTGCTTATTATTGTCTAGAAGCCCATTTCTATCCCAAGAACTGCATCTAGTGAGAGAAATGGAGACAACTCATGCCCGATGATGTTGATGGGGCATCAGAAAAAAATAATTGAGCTTGTATTCATGTAAATATTCACTCACTGTAAAAAGGTTCACTGTGAGATGCAGACATTGAAGATGTTTGCTGTTCCGGTAAATCTGCAAGACTCCAACCCATCTACCTCAGACAGAATCAGGGATGGAGACGGTTGGAAATGTCAGGGAGTCTTTACATTTTTCCATAACGCATTTAAGCTTTTCGTGGTTTTAAAAGCTCATCAGTGACTGCTGATCCATATCAATGAGTGTGACGGTCTGGGACAGTCAATGTAAGAAGCTTTAGGTTTTGAGACAGACTGGAACTGATTGTTTTTTGATGAACACTGCGGCTTCTATAAATCATATGGATCAGACCTTCCTTCTTTGGGGGTTTTAGTCATCCTTCCTTGTTTTAAGAATACCTGCACTTGTATTTTTTAACATACCACTAGAGCTGCTGCTGACTTCTTTCCAGCAGATGGCACCACAGACTGTAATCCATAGCCACTATTTATATATGTGTGTGTATATATATTTGTATAAATGTATGTGCATATGCACATAGGTATAGTCATGTATTTGTTGGTGCAAACATATGAGTGCTAGACACCTACAAACCTCACCAACTTTATTTGTCTCTTACCTACCACAGAAGGAGGAGAAAGACCAACCGACACCTTGTATTGAGACCACACTGGAAATAGTGCTTCTATATTTGACACATTCATGGTACCAGCACTCTGTGCTATTTAAAATAAAGATGATTAAAGAGACAATGCATATTATGAACCTTTACTTTCTAGCACAATTGACAGTAGCCATTTTCTTCGAAATTGCAATACCTGCTACGTGGTCCTTCTTAAATTCAGTTCAGTCGTTGAAGGATTATTCCTATTTGAAATCTTTTCAATCCAACCATTCCACATTGCAATACAGACTGTCTACCCAAAGCTGTAGTAGTAAATGGTAAGGGAATGCTTTTTCTATCCTAACTGGTTACCTTCCTTATCTTAATCTGACTCTTCGATAGTTCGATCAAACGCCTTCACTGTAAGCAATATTACAGAGCTCTGAAAGATAAGCAGAATTGAATAATGCACACAGAAAAAGTTTTAAAAGAATTTGGCAAATAACACTCATAGAACATTTATTATATTGTAGGTTATATATTTAAAACACACTTGACAAATTTGATTGTTACTTCGTGGTCCCATTTTTTTCTTAATTAATTCTCAGTTGTTTCAGTTTGCTTTAGAAACGAAACCTCTCCTTGATCTGAAGAGTCTTCAGTGGGATTTGTCAGCTGGCTGCTTAATGTCCGAGGTCTTGCCTTCATAGACATGTAAAATAATACTAATGTTTTTGAGTACAAGTATATTTAATTGTTACTGTAAAGTCCTTGCTGGAAAGGGGCTGTTTCATGCTGCAATGTAAATTAAAGTTATATGACTATCCTTTGCAAACAGTTTATCAGATCCAAAAAGTCTTTTTTGGTCTGTGATTCATTTCCAAGCTATTTTAATTTCTGACATTTTCATAATTCCTAACGTTTTTTTCCCTCCGTGCTTTAAAGAACTGTCTTAGCTTGTGCTCTTATCCCTACTTTGTGGCAATTCCAATAATCTATCACAACAATAAAAGGCACAACAGAAATGATACAATCTTAGATAGTGTATATGGAAGAAAAAAAACCACTGTTTGGTGCATTTTTTCTTTATCTGTCCATTTCCTGCTGTTCCTTCCCTCCCTCCTGATTAGGTGTCGCAACAGTGAAACTGCCATCTTCTCACCCTATGCATTTAAAGCATTAATTTCCAACCCTTTCTGAAAAGGGCAGGCACCTGCTGCCTCCAGTTCCTGCTGAAGCCGTCTTCAGCCTGTCTTAGGCTCTAGTCTTAACTGGAAGCCTAAGCAATCCTGAGTGTATTCAAAACCTGCATGGGAGCCACCAGGAAAAAAAATGCATTGCTGATTTATGATGGGTGTCCAGGAACCAGCACCAAAGGAAAGGGGTAGTGATTGAGTTACTGGCAAACTCATAATGGCAAAAAGCAAGCCAAGAGTCTCCGTTTAGGTACCCTCAATGGTAGCCTAGAGAGAGGGAGAAGAAATTTAATTCCTAGGATCATTAAACCTGGACAAGGCTTTTGTGTGGCAGGAAAGCTGCTCCGAAGTCAGGAGGCTGCAATTTTGTCTCATAATGTACCAGTGTCTCTGCTCCACATGGTACCCTGCAAAACGGGCTCTGGGTGTGAGATCCTGTGCTTGGTATCCACACTGCAGCTCTTAAGCTCCAGGTTGAGCCTGCCTCACATGACAGGCATGCTGTATAAACTGTGTGGGATACCATAAATCATGCTCTTTGGAAATACTGCAATAATCAATGACCAGGAAAGATAGATAGTTGACCAGGGAGAGGTGTGGAAATAATAGGTCTTAGCTTGGTACAAGGGATGGACCGAGATGCTTGTTAATTGTTTTCTTCAGTCATGAATGTCATTTCTCTAAAAGTATACTGTAAAGTACATTTTAATGCCTCATCCTCTAAATCTCTTCTTTTTCCCCTCCTTCACTCCCTGTAAATGCATTGGCTTGTGGGCTTGATGGCACTTAATTTGTACATTTTTGCTTAATTTGATGAGCTGTAAGTGCTCTTTTAGCCTACTGTGAGTGTTCAATAATCCAAAGTGGCTGTGAAGTATATAAGTCCTGTTGCTGCTTTATAGTGCCTGATTAAAACAGAAATAATGTATTATGAAATGCTACTCAAATGTCTTTATTGGATCACAGCTAACCATCATAACTCAGAGGTAAAAACTGTCTTGGCTTGCTAGTTATTTTTTTCGCCTCACTATCAGGCTACATTAATAAGTGTGTTGAAGTTAAAGTACTAGCCTCCTTGTGGGTCTCTAAGTGTTTTCTATTAACATATAATTTTACATTTCAGTTTAGTGGTAATGTCCCCATCCCTTCACCTGTACCTGGGCAGTCCAGAGCTCTGTTTCAAATGAACTTTTGGGAAAGGTTCCTCAGTTTCCCCCATGTAGAAAAATGGGAACAGGAGTCTTTACTCAGCACCTGTTTGAAAGCATAATTGATCATGTTTGCAAAATATTTTGGACCTTCAGCCACTCCTTTTTTTAGTGAAAAAAAAACCAACTTTTTTTTTTTAAGGCTGCAGCACAGATTATTTTCTAGATTTGTCTGTATGACTTGTAGGTGACAATGTTTTTTCTGTCCTCTCCCCCTAAGTCTCCCCCTCCCACCCAGATGCAGAAGAAGCACAGCTAGAGGTGTGACTGCTCAGACCCGCCACTCTCTGACCAAAAAATGCACAGCTGCAAATTGCTGAGCAGAGCGTAATACTATCCTATATACTCTACATCAGGAAGGATTTCTATGTGCATTACCTGCAAAGAAATGTTTCCCAGCTGAGGACTCCCTACTCCTCCTCTTTCCCCCACTGTGCTTTTCTTTTTTTTTTTCCCCTTTCACATGGTCCTTAATATTAGGATGCTCTAACCTACTTTTATTAAGAGGTTAAATGAAGCCAGAATGCTCCAGAACAGTGTTCTGTCTCATCGACCTCCCCTCCAGGCTGTGTTCTGTAATTTCTCCCGCTGTGCTGAATTGATGCTCCTCTCCGTGTGCGAAATAAGCAGTCGCTTCCTGAGAGGAGACATGCTGCCTTCTGAAGTGCCCATTCAGCACGGCAGAGGACAAACTGTCTGGCAACAGGGGTGTGATTCAAGGGCTGCGATATATGGAAAAGAACAAAAGGAGGGAGGTGCAAGGGAAAGAGGCTGGAAAACAGAATGAGGAGATAAACAGAAGAAATGGGGGGGAGAGTTAAGTTAGGGAACAAAGGCTAGTGAGCTACGAATATTAAAATTGTTGGTATAGTGATGGAGCACCCAAAACATAGCAGGTCCTTTCAGACAGATAAAATGTGCCAGGAAGGCTTACTCATGCCAGGTAGCACTCTGCTGTGAAAATAGGTCCCCTGAAAGCAGTACTACATTGCGCTGGTGCATACCTTCTTATTTTAAGTGAAGATTGATTCTATTGAACGGTAGAATACCTGAAAAAAAAAACCCAACAGGAAGGTGGCCTTCCCTCCCCCACTCCACCCTAATGTATAGCAGAGCTGAAGCTTTTCCCCCAATGATTTTTTTTTATTCATTTCCATTTTTATATAATATTACAACATAGTTTATATAATATTACAACACATTAAGCCATACTCCTATTTTAAAATATAAATTCTAGGTTTTCCTGGCCATTAAGATTAATGTCTAATACCCCTTTGCCAACCCATCTTTCTCACTCAACTAAGTCCCATCAGGAAAGTATTTTGGAGAATCAGATTCTATCGGTCATGCAGCTGGGACACATACAAGGGAACTGTACTTAGGGAGCCCATTGGAGTGCTGGACAGAAGTTGGAACAGAAAGCCTGGAGAGACAGGAGTAGTTTGGTGTTATTACAAGTCATCATTTTCACATCAGCGTGACTGAAAAGCATGTGTCTGGGCACAAGAGCCAACACAGGCAGCCCGTGCCGCCCATGGTCTGCACGCACATGTCCAGTTAACTGCTGCAGTTGTGAGTAGTGCCACTTCGTATTGCATGACCTTGATGGCCATAGGGGCCTACATCTCTTTTCCACCACAACATAAATACCATCACCTTCTCTCCTTGCCAAGGGTAGGTTGCTTGGGCTGGAGCAGCTCTGGTTCTTTCTGCTTCTACACTAATCTGCAGCAGCTCCTTTGTCTCAGCCCACTGATCTCTGACCCTGAGGTAGAGCCTTTGCTGAGACAATCAGTTTCCTCACTACAGGAAAGACATTGAGACACTGGAGTGTGTCCAGAGAAGGGCAACGAAGCTGGTGAGGGGCCTGGAGCACAAGTCCAATGAGGAGCGGCTGAGGGAACTGGGGTTGTTTAGCCTGGAGAAAAGGAGGCTGAGGGGAAACCTTATCACCTTCTACAACTACCTGAAACAAGATTGTAGTGAGGTGGGTGCTGGTCTCTTCTGTTAAGTAACTAGTGATAGGACAAGAGGAAATGGCCTCAAGCTGTGCCAGGGGAGGTTTAGATTGGACATTAGGAAAAATTTCTTTACTGAAAGGGTTGTCAGGCATTAGAACAGGCTGCCCAGGGAAGTGGTGGAGTCACCATCCCTGGAGGTATTCAAAAAGCATGTAGACAGGGCACTTCAGGACATGGTTTAGTGGGCATAGTTGATGGTTGGACTCAATGATCTTAAAGGTCTTTTCCAACCTAAATGATTCTATGATTCTAAGTAGGGAACCACTTTAAAAAGGGAGATTTTATGAACCAATTTGGGACTTTTTTTTTTTTAATTTAGGGGTGAAAAAAAACCCACAGGCCTGGGCTTGTGTCTTCTCTACGCTTCTTTTGAAACTGTGTAATTTGCAATAATTTATGGAAAGGAAAGCTGGGTTGTTAGGAAGCAAGATTGACCTCCAAACAAGCCACCTATAAATTATGAAAAACGCCCACTGCAGTAACAGAAGCACAATAACATTTGCCTCACTTTGGGATTTACTACCAAAACTAGTGCCTGGATGCCCTGCAAGCTATGCCATGCTATAGGTAACAGCCAGCCTCACTGGCTGCTCATGGACTCCCATCGTCACCTTTCCTGGGCAGCAGGTGTCAGCCGAGCAGCCCCATGAGCTCAGCTTGAAAAAATTAACACCCAGCACTTGAGACCTTCTCTAGCAGCGTGACTGCAGGTTACAGCGCTGTGCGTGCTCAACAGCAGCATTGAGCATGCTCAGCGATGGTCCTGTCCCCCCACCCCTTCCAGAAGGTTCTAGGTGATCCCTAGCCCAGCAGCTGCCACCACGTCTGTCTGTCAGTGCAATGCTTGGTGTACACAGTGAATCGCAGACAAGCAGGTGGCAGCCGCATGCTGCCCCTCATAGCAAATTCATTCTGCGCACGAACACCACTGCGGGCAAGGAGGTGGGAAAGGGCACGCAGCTGCATCCTTCAGGGCTGGGCAGAAATGGGTGGCCATCTTTTGCTGTCAGAGCAGCTTCTGATGGCTTCTCATCTTGCTGGAAGAAGATAATTAGCAGGGCTGGGCTGAATTTCACCCAGGTTTTGGGGATTAGTGCATACGGCAGGAAAACCTGAGTCAATCCTAGCAGCATCTACCTTTTCCAGAGGGCTGATTAGAAGTGCTTGCAGCTGATGAGGAGAGCCTCCAGGCATGCAAGGTTATATGTGATTCCCTTTACCTGACCCTGGATACTGCCCCAGGAGGGTCTGGCTGTGTGTTGTTCTGTCTTAGGCTCATCGTTCAAGTCCAAGGAGTGCAGCAAGGCAGCTGAGGAAGGGAAATGTAAGTAAAAACTGCTGCTTTGGGGGCTAATGTGTGATCAGACTCATTGGGCAAGGTGGAATTAGGTTGTAATTCTTCAAAGGTAGTTCATTATCACAGCCAGCAGTTTCTTTCATATTCTTGACATGTGGTTTCATATTTGCTGTTGCTGCAACTTCACTGGTGGTTTTAGGCTCTGCGTTTGCTCTTTACCCTGTTATGACATTCCTACTTTTAGCTTGTTTCATTTTAAATTTTGTCTGCATAGAGCTCTTGGGTTGCAAGGTGCAATTGTGCCATGACTGCAGCCCATAGACATAAGCAGTTGCTAGCATGTGATATTTTCCCTTCATCTCCCAGGAGTTGCAGGGTAGCTTTGCCGTTATTCTTGCCCTTCTTTGTTGCTCCCAAGCTCTGCAGTGTCTCTGTAAGGACCACATTTATTGATGATGTGTGTGGATTTCAGTGTGAGCTAAAATTGTGGAGAAAATGATCAAGAGACATCTGGAAAATCACTGCTGATCATCTTTGCATGTTAGGCTGCTTTCTGAATGCTAATACCTGTAAGCAATCAGTGCAATAACTAGGTAATTTTTGCTAATCTCCATTAAAATTCAGGATTTTTCTGTGCAAGGGTAGGAAACTTAAAACAGAAAGGACATGTTCTGTCTCTGTTGTTGACTCTTTGAGGGACTTCTTGTTATGTTTCTGTGTCTTTCTGTGACTTAGTTTTCCCGTTTCTAAAGTGGTTGCATCTGTTGGTCTCACCAAAATATATGGTACTGGGTGCATTCAATAAAAAAAAAAGCTTTGACTTTGCATATTGATTAAGAGCTTCCTTAGCAGACCTGCAAGCCAGCTGATCTATGCAATTTGCACTGTTTCCTTGGTGTGATTGCAGCCCTGACCTTTTGCATGCAACTACTCACATTGTATAAGTACTCACTAGACATGAGATGTCCAGAACTTCTGCACAGACCCTTTGAAAATGTAGCCCACTGTTTTCCTTGAACACTTCAAGACTCTTTCATTTTTATTTCCTAAATGATGGGATGCTGCTTGGCCATCTGAAGTGGCAAAGTGCTTTCAAGCACAAAAGACTTTATGTTGATTTTTCTTTTGTTTTAACTAAATTCTTTGAGAAGAAGAACAGGAAGGAGGCAGCTTTGTGAGGTGAGTAAATGATAGCTAGCCCAGTTGTGGGTATGAGGAAATAAGGCAGTATGCACAAACACACGCAGGGTAATAGTCTACTTCAACAGTAGGTTCCCTTGCTAATTTGGAAAGCCATTCCAGCTCTGGCTTGATTCCATTTCAACCTCAAGCTGTGAATAAGGAGGGCTTTTAAGTTGTCATTTTGTTAAAGCCAGCTTTTAAAACACAAAAGGAAGAGACATCAGTTACCAAAGCAAATAAACCTATGGAAATAAGATTCTTGTCCTTGATATGTAATTCAACACTGACAGCCAATGCTATGAGATTTTACTTTCTTTTTGTTGGTTGGTTGTTTTTTTGTTTGGTTTGGGGTTTTTTGTTTGTTTGTTTATTGTAGTTTTGGGGGAGGGCTTAATGACTGGAAAGCTTGTTTTGGCAGGTGAACATGTGAGTATGTAGCAGGTGATTTGATTTCAGGTAAAGTCAAAATGGGGGTAGTGAGTTAACTGTAAAATATAGTATTACTGGATTTGTATTTACATTTTTCAGTACTTGAGGGAACTATTTCTGGAGCTAAAATAAGGTGTCATTTTGTCTTTTTTTCATGGTATTTCCTCCAATCAGGAAATGAAACTATATTAAAGTAGTGTATTTCAACCCAGTGTATGACTCCCTGATGCATTACAGAAGCCTGGCCAAAAAGCCAACCCTATTTTTAATGAAAAACTTAAAATCAAATTAGGGAAAATTCTGAATTGTGAACTGATTCTTTAGAATTTTCTCGTAGGATCTAGAAGACACAACTTGGAATGTAAATTTCTCAGAAATACATGATAATTAATTATTCCATAAGTGCATAGGGCAAGGCCAATAATTAATCTATGATAACAGAAACCATCCCTTCAGCTGGTGGAAACTACCATCATTTCATTAACAATAGTGGAAATGCTGGGTCATCAGTGGAGATTCTTGGCCTATAATTACCTAAACTAGTAATTGTATGGTTATACTTTAGTATTTCTTAATGAATGAAATGACGACTGAACACATACAGTAAAAGTATAGCCTAGCCTTTCATTTCTGTTTCAGACAGAGCAGTGTTATTTTCTATTTGCCTTCCTGCTTGGAGACTTTTAACGCTTTGTCTGAACTTACAGTGAAAACAGGGGGCCAGGCCTGCCCTTGTGTAGTCACTGAAGTGTGTGGAAGCTGTACACTCATGTCCGAGGATAAGTAATTCCCTGTGTTTACTTAATATATGTGTATTACATTGCCGTGTCAACATATTCAATAGGATATGCTTCCTAGAAATAAAACACATGGTAAAACATGGTCAGTACGCATTCTGAGATGAAATTATGATATATGACTGCCTTTGAATCCCAAGGATGCTGCAATATTTTATAGGACTGTAATTTTAATATAAAATCAATTTTTATACAAAATAAATGGTACACAATTGCCTGCCTACTTTAGAGCTATTAAGGAAGAGGAATATATTAACAAATTCATCCTCTTAACCAATATCTAACACATCTCCCACTAAGATTAATTTTCAGCCATCTTTTTTTGTTACAGGTGCAACCGTACAAGACTGTGTTGCATCAGAATTTGAAAGCATATATAGGCATTTCATTTTCACAGACCACTGTGAAGTAATAAGCATTAGCTCTCTGCCCATCCCTTCTTCATAGTGTGTGTTTCTGAGGGTATTGTATGGGAGAAGAGGGATATTAGGGTTTTGTGTGTGCAATTGTGAAAAGCTTTATTTGTTGGTGTTGTATTTTATTGGAGTCTTTCCTGTAGAAATAATGAGCAAACCAGGAAGAGTAAATGAAGCTGTCTTTTGTAATTCTGAACAGGAATACTGAGAACAATAAATCATTTGCAGCTGAGTTAATGAAGCCTGAGTTCCTACAGATTTGGATCTTGCATCCCGACCTCCCCATCAGTCTCCTGTTGCAATACTTACGTGTCTTCCTGTTTCCCCAGTTGTTCTCTTATTATCCCTTGTAAAACCTCTCTAATCTATCTGCACTCAAACCCTTCAGATCTGCAAGTCCATCATACTACAGCTGGACCAGAGCTAGATGTGGTCTGACTGGCTGCCTGGTAGATGAGTGCCAAATGGCAAGCCTGTCTAGGCTAACTGGCCTTTCAGTGCTTCGTCAGTGGTCTCCATCTTCCTGTCTGAACTTCCCTTCTGCCCCCTTAATGGAAAAACAGGTGTATTTAAAAAATATACCATTAGCTTGAGACCTCTGTCTCGCTCTCAAATTTGGTAAAGTTAACCAACAGGTTCAGAAATTATTAGCTGTGGCCTGTTAAACAACCAAAATACCTTGTTTCCCTAAAAAATCCAAACAGGCAGAAAACAATAGAAAAATGTAAAAATCCCCTTAGTTAAAACAAGCAAACAATAACAAACCACCCAGGCGATTTATATTCAATCACTCTTCTTGTGGCTTGGGGTGGTGGGCGTGGGGTGGTATTGATGTGGGGGTTTTGGTGTTTGTTTTCTTTGGTGTTTTGGGGTTTTTTTTGGTTGAGGGAGGTGTTTTTGTGTGGGTTTTTTTTTTTCTTTTTACAACTGAAATTGCTTGCTTACACCAGAGTGTAAGGAAGCAGCTCCTGCAAGTGCATGGTGTATTCCTAGACATATTTGTCTTAGTAGAAAAGTGAGATTTTTTATTTTTTTTAAGAGGGTGGTATGATGAAGCCTCTGAGGGGAAAGGGGACAAGGTATCACTCTGAGGTGAAGGTGCTTGAATCACGCTCCCTGGTACCATTACTGCAGGAAGAGAGTAGGAAGATGGGGCATCAGGGAACGTGCTGCAGCACTGCTCTCAGGTCGAGGCAGGTCTCTGCACCTTTGAAATTTTAACTTAAAGCTACTGTCCTTGTTTCAGCAACCCAGTTAATATCAGAGGAGCAGTGTGGAATACCTGTCGCGAATGTGGCATATCCTTTTAATTCTGAGTAACTGAGACTGTGTTTATAGTTTAAGACACAGGAGCACGTCCTGGAAATCTCTGAGTGCACAGGGTGAACAGGAGTGTAATAGATGCTCCTCTGTTCCCTCAGCTGATTTGCTGGTGCACAGGACTGTTGAGCACCCACGATGTACTTTGGCTGCGACTTAGGCATAACCTGTGCACGCTTGAACTTTAGGTATTGGGTATCTACTGGGGGAGGAAGGAGATGAGGAGGGAACTCATGGAATTTGAAGTAACCCTGGAGTGCATCAGGGGCCATGAAAGCAGATTTTGAGAGATATTTCAGTGCTATACCTGAAGTATAAAATGTGAACACTGAAACAGACTGAAAAAGCATCAGCATGTCAGACTGAAGTGTGAGGAATGACTGACACTCATCAAAAAAAGCATGTTGTGGTGTTGATTACAACACTAGTCAATTACAGCTAGCCTAACTCTGTGGGACATATGATTTAAGAACAAATAAAAAACAACAAAAAAACTACCCACAGACAAGGCCCTCCATCAGATCAGTGCCTATCATGACTCTAAGCTGCTCTTAAGAGCAGTTTGTAGATGAGAGCTAGGCTTGTATCATGGGCTGCGTAGCTGCAGGCTTCTTTCTTTCTTCCAGCTTTCAGTGTGTCTCCTGAGATTTGTCTGGAAATTACAACTGGCATTATGCTAGGTGGGAGTTGAAGGATAAATAGTTTCTACAGGTAAAAAGGTACCAGTTCAAACTATCCCAGGTGCCACAAAAAAAGGTGATGTGGTGGAGATGATCTCTCTGGACTGCATTAAGACACAGTGCATCGATGCACTTACAATGTGTCTAAGTCATATGTATAGCAAGGCAATCTGAAGTGGACTTGTAAGATCACATCTAAACTGAAGTACATCTTCAGTCTTAAGTACCAGTCTAAATCAGAACCTTTTGGAGGCTCAGAAAGCTGAAATACGTATTTTTGGGATAAAACCATGTTTGGATAAACCGATTCTTTTCTGTCTCAAGGTCCTGCTCTTACAAACTCTTCCTTATTTGCAGCAGCTCTGAAGTGAATTTCTCATCTTCTGGATTTCTTCTAGTAGGTGGTGGATTATAAGCTTAATGGGTTACTATGTTTTAATTGTGTGCTCAAGCAGCCAATTGAAGTAAAGCATTGTGCAATGAAATTGCACTGCAGCAGAAATGCAAGGCGTGTAGCGATGGGGAACCAGCCTCTGAAAGTCTCAATCACTTCAATGTGAAATTGCTTCAGCAGAGTGAAATAGCTTGGGACGGTGTGCGAAGGAGCAGAGCCTGTGGTGGTGAGCGTTTTCTCCCCTTTCCTCTACCCCCACCCAACTAATTCACTGATTATAGCTAGGGCTTTTTTCTTAATTCTCATTTCTGCTTGTATTTTTTTACCTGCAATTACCTTTTAAAAAGGTGGTGTCGTCAGCTTCATTATTTCAGTCCCCTAAGCACTGCAGAAGAGCACAGGAAAAAAAGCCTTCTGGTGCATACTGACTATTAATAACCTTTGCCAGGTCTGAAGACTAAGCAATACAAATAGCTGTCATTTATACCACCAACATATTGTCTTTCCTGGTGGAAATGTAGGATACGAATTCATGATTCTCTTTGACTGCTGGTTGTAGCATATACACAGATATAACTTGTGTGTCTAAGTAGGATATTAAGCAATTACTGCAAAACAGCAAAATGAAACAAAAATGCCTCTTCTTTAAGTAACTCAGAGAATATTAATAACATCTTCAAAAAATAAAGGCAAAAACCTCTCATGTTTGCAACATTAACATTCATTTTTACTGAATCAGTGACGAGTTGTACTGCCCTTCCATCTCACCTTTAGGATAGCAGTAAATCTTGCTTGGCTAGTGAGCCAATATCATCTAAAAATAGCCTGTGTCTGAGTGGGAAATGCATACAGCTCTGTTTTTGCAGCCTGCCCGTGAGATTTCTGTCAACCTGTATTAGACTTCAAATATTTGGGTAATTTCTTAGATGAAAATGTGAATGCCCTCGCTTACGTTTGGGGTGTCTTTTTGTGGGTGCAGAAGTGGCCCAAGATTTGATAAAGTAGACTTGGCCCAAAGCGTAAGTGCTCCGAGTGATAGGTCAAAGAATTCATTTTGTGCTGAGATGATGCCATTAAGAAAAGTCACAAAGCAGACATAGTGCACAGATATTTCTAAATCCTGCTTAAAAATATAATTGCAAATTCTTCCTACAATGCTGTGAATTTCTTGAAAGAGTCATCCTGCTCTATCTTGCTGTACTATTAATCTGTGTTTCTATCCTTTTGGTCAGATAAAGAGAACTTAAATTGGAGATTGCTAGTAAGGGATTTAACAAAAGAGCTGCTTCAAGACTTCCACCGTGGGTCTTGACAGCATAGAAAAGTAGACTTAACCTAGCAATGTCAGCTATTATATGTCATTGGGTTGGTGTTATCCTTCACTGAAGAGGCAAGATGCTAAGCTAGATTTTAGAGAGACAGGCAGTGTGTGACTAGTAATTTTACCATGTTTAGGAGGTTACAGTAATGTTACCCACACTGTAGAGAAGCATTGTCAGTAATGCAGTGCTTGAGAACTTTTGAATTAGCTTTTAAATATAGTGTGTCAATAGTGATTTGGGGCTTTTTTGTAGTAGGGATTCTGAGGTAACATACTTTGACTTCTGTAGAGCAGCTGTTTATCTATACGATGTTCCTTTACTAAATTGCAGCAGTATTTGTTTATCAGCTTTGTTAAAAGAAAAGGTGGATTAACCTGAATATAGTACTGCACAAACACAGCCAGATTATCCCTGTTATCTCTGTGTCAAACATCAGCAAGTTGATGGATTTGCATGGTAGTGTGCTGTGCCGCATAAGTCCACTGGGTCTTTTCTAGTTCTGGGTTCTATGGCTTGGTGCTGTATTGCCCAGCAGGTATGACTCTGGGGAGACCTGAAGTAATAACTTAACCTGTTTGGGCTGAAGAGGGTGTTGTGACCCGTACTGGTTCGTGGAAACACAGGATATGGTGTTCTTGCTTCAATTTGGTATGAAAACAAATACTGAAATAAAAAAAAAAGACGGTGAATGAAGTATCTTGCAATAACCAGCTCTAAGTATTAAGCTTGTTCAGAGATGGAAAGTGCAAGATGTAGAGGCAGAAGTCCTCAGCTTTTTTGAACATATCAGAGGTGGGTTAAAGTATTTGTTTTCTAAGCCATGTTGTCTCTGAGTACAGAAGGCATATTAGTAATGTATACGACTGTATCATACACTACTATCATGATATATATTACTAATTAGCATTACTAATTAGAAACACAGAAAAATCTATTAATTCTAAGGTAGGTGCTAAGCCACTGGGTGATGGTGCTTCCTAAGTTGTGTTAAACTATTGTGATGTTTCATAACAGTGCAAGTATGTGTTCAATACTTTTCACTGCTTGAAGAGAAGAGTGGAAGTAGGTCAGTAATATTTCTTCTTACAATACATTTTTAAGGAAGCGCCTTCCTCTGACATTGAGAGACTTGGTATTGTAACTCTGAAAGGACATTACCAATTAACAAACAATCTATTTCAGATTTATCTTAGATAATATAAATTATAATATTTTCCTAAGTATGGTATAGTTCAGCTTTTCATGCTTTAAGATGCAGATGACCCACTGATGAAGATAGTGGTATATAAACCGGATGTCCTCAGCGTAAATGTTTATAAAAAAACCCCTCTTGCCTTTTTCTACCACCCCCAATAGCTTTAGAAACCATAAAAATAATGCCTATTTTCCCCATATGTTGTGTTGTGGGTTTTTGTGAGGTTTGGGGGTTTTTTTACGTTTTGGTTTTTAACTTTCCTATGATGTCGAAAACCCTGAAATCAAAATGGTTCTCTTGGGTCCTGTTTATGACTGCCATTGATAAACAGATGATCCAGACCTGCAAAACATTTAAACACAGGTTTAAGTTTATCTCTGTTCAGGAAAGTACTTAACCATATGCTTAATTGTAAGGACGAACATAAATTCCATTTAACTCAAACCAACCTTACACATTCTCCATAACCAAAACCGTGCCTTTAATAATTGCAACTATTCTGCAAAGTTCGTTCTGCTTGAAGAAATTGAGACTTCCCCCTGGTTCTCTTCTTTGTAAACATAAGCACGTTGAATTCTCTGGGGTTTTGGAATAAGTGCAAACATATACATTTGGATGGGACTAGATTTATTTGGCATTAAGAGTGAGGGAAGTTTTTTGTATTGTTTCTCATTACCAGAGAGTTGATAGAGATGCTTTTTCCAGAGCTGTGCCCCTTATGTCACAGTGGGTGAGGGGTTTGTGATCTCCAACCAAATTTGCATGTGTCATTAAGTAGTGGGTAGCTGCTGAGCCAGACTACTTTTACAATACCTCAGAATTCTCTGGACTGGGCCATTAGAAAGTGGAAAAACTTATCTCAACGTTTCCTCAGTCTCTTGCCTGTCTCAACTTTGTGAAATTTAGAGCTGATTAGATTGGCTGATGGAGGGGGAAAAATGAATAGAAAATTTTCCTCTCCCTGTCTCCCCTCCCTGCCTGAAATAGTAAAAAACTATGCTGACTGGACTTTTGATCTTGAAAATAGAACACTCACTCTAAGCCTTACTCAATCTGAGAGGCTAGTGGCTCTTTAGGTTAAAAAGTAAAGCATGTAGCATTTAAAAATTCCAGTCCTGGTATGCTAGGGTATGAATCACCTACTCTACTTTAGCACCCCACATTAGAGATGGTTAGATTCTAAGCTACTCTTCTTAGGTCCCTTTTAGGGACATGGACCTTACAGAGCCAGTGCCGCTCATCCTGAACCAAGCTCTGAGAAAGGCCAGATAACTCA
>VYZV01023077.1:3203-20699 GCA_013401275.1 Pandion haliaetus
GGCGGCTCTGCCGGCGGCGGGGTGAGCGCCGGGGCCGGCCCTGGCACGCAGGCTGAAGCTGTGCTACCGCCTGCGGACGAGGGAGGGAAGCGGGCCGGACTTCGGCCGGTGCTGGAGAGGGGCACGGGGAAGGCCGCTACCGAAGCGGATTAAAGCCTTACTAAACTCATTTAAATTTGTGTATGGACTCTTTACCAAAATCACCGGGATGGGTGGGGTGTGACAGTGAGTTCTGCTCCCGGAGGAAGAGCTGTTGCCAGTCTCCCCGTGAATGAGTCCCGTAGCAGGGTCCTGCTGCCTTTCCGGGGACGCCATCGTGCTGTGGCCGGAGGGTGAAAAAAGTGGGTCTGGATGTAGCACACGGCAGCATGCCGGCTGCTGTGGCGACACATGTGACCTGGCTTTTGGCTCGCTTGCATAGGTGTCGGTAGCAGTTTAGCATCTGTAGCTTGGAGTTCAGGAAGGGTTAGTCAAGTGTTTTTCAGGTTTGTGAAGAATTGATTTAAAGTGGCTCAAGTCCTGGGCAGCAATGTCAGAAGAGACCGCACAGTCCGCATAAACCTGGGAAAACAGAACTGAGATTTATGCAAGCAGTAAAAGTTGTTCTGCTCTTATTATACCGGCATGACTTACCCCAGTGTAGATGGAGAGTTGGACAAATATTGTGAGACGTGTTCATATCAGTAAATGATGCTCATGAGAGGGCTTTTTCGGGTGCAACCATACTGTAATAAAAAGTTTTTAACCCTAAGCAGAATAGTTATGCTACTACAAAAGATGTGGGTACCCTGGGAACCTGAGGATGCCTCTGCAGATTTCCCCTTCCCCCCCTCCCAGTTGCAGTGCCATGCTGTGGGAATTTTCATGGGTGGTCAGCCTCACCAGTAAACTTTGTTCTGGGAATTTGGTGTATGCAGGAGGGTAAATCCCCAGCGATCACTGTGTCTGTTGCAGTCTTTGTTTTGCTTTACTTGGGATGTGCTGTTTTCCTAGAAAAATTGCAGGCAAGCTGTTTGAGATGTTTCCAAGAGAGAAGAGAAAAGTGGTGTTCACTATAGGAGGTCATTTGCTGTATGAGTATTCTTTAAAAAGGCCTGTTAATTTTGTGGCCTACTTCATGGTAGGGGAAGGAAAAAAAGCCAAATGTTGATATATCATCATTTTTGTGGTATTTACTAAATCTCTGGAACCTAATGGAGTGTGTGGATAATCAAAAGACCATGAAATTTATTTTACCCCACTTCAAAATATGCCAAATACCAAGAGGTTCTGGAGGTTTAGGATTGCTGCCAAAATATCTTTATGGTAGTATTTACCCATGGTAGGAGTGTACTAGGTTTCTAATGGGAAATCTCAAAAGATGAATAACTTTATGGCTTTGTTTTCGCCCTTATATACCAACATATCTAATTTGAAAATTACTTTTATTTAATGATAATTAACTACCTAGAAAGACTTCATGTGTTGTTTTGGTATGAAGATAAAACTCTTGCTTTTCTGTAGAGTGTAAAGCTACAGTCCTGATTCAGTTTATGTTCCAAGTCCCTGTGCTGTGTCTTTCCTATCAAGTAGCCACCTCTGACATGTGAAGCTGCTTGATAGAGGGTAGTGAGGAAGGCAAGTTGAAGCTGGTTTCGGTTCAATTCAGAATTTCTGAAGAAAATGTGCAAGATATGACATGGTCATGCTTTACTTTCCTTTGTATATTTTAGGGGCTGGGGAGTTATTTTTTAATTGTTAACTTTCCTTTGGCCTAGAACTGGTTGAATTTTTGCTTAAGGTGATGCAGGACAAAGATGTGGCAAGGCCTGATCCCAGGTGGTTTTATTCTGAGAGCTCCTCTGCTTTCAGTTGCCTGTGGTAGATGCCTAGCTGACCTTTTTCTTGGAGACTATGGTGCTAAAATAAAGATTAATCATTAATGTTAATTTTTCAGCATACGTGTTTTCCAGATAGAACACCATGTAATCACCTCAAAATTGATCTAACATATTTTTATGCATTGGTAATGACTACTTTTTGCCTGACTTGTGCAGAGACCTTGTCTCATGAGCTGGAAGTTCCATTGTTCATCTCTGAATTATTTTCAACTTCTAAATATTTAATGCTAAGGATTAAATGAAATCTAGTGCTCTTGTAGGTGAATTCATGTCTCCTGCTACACTACCTCATAAACTGGGAACTTTCTCTGGCCTTGTGCACTGAGTGGCATCATCTTCTGTACTAAGAACCCTCCTTAAAACACTTTCTGTAACTTAGTCCCTTAAAGTAGGCCAGTGTTTTTATGGAGTGCGTAACTTTCGTATCTCACAGAGTATGGTCTTTTCTTTTTGTCCCATGTGTTAAATCTACCTACCAGTTTCTGATGAGTAGCCAGATTTGCTTGCTTTATATGCAAAGTAAGTGAGACTTATCCCAGAATGGCATGAGGATAATTTTTTGCCCTTTATATTGCTAATGTGTAGGAATTAGGTAGTTGTCTCTACTTGCTGTGCAGCATTAATAAAGCTTAACTGGTTATAGCAGACCCTCTTTATTGCAGAGCACACTAATAAGCTTGCCTGCTGATCTTCTAATTAGGCTGAAAATTCACCAAAAAGCCACATGGTTAACAGCTTGTTTCCTTTAAATACATATAGAATGGTAATATTCCCAAAGTATCTTGCTGTATGATGACAGACAAATGAAAAAGACAATTGCCATGTTTTATATGTTTCAAAACTGTTAAATCGATCACCACTGTGTTCTCAGCTCTCTGTTGTGCTGCAGTCTGTGTGCCCTGACAGTGGGTGATCTGATGTGATGTTGTTGCATCTTGTGCAAAAATCATTGTAATGTTGTGCAAAAGGTTAATTTGGGGGTTTTCTCTGAGTGAAGAACACGTTACTTGAGAAGTCCTTCCTGCACATGGATGTATGTAGGTATATGTCTTTTACCTGAGGCCTTCTCATCTGTCAAAAAAAGGTTCACTCAGTTGCTTAGTTCATGGATTTATTACTGTCTTGTGTTTGCTTTTAAAAAAACCCAAACTCAGTCCTTCTGTGGTACTACATTGAGGGGGATTCAACATACCGAATGAAGTTCTGAAGAGGTCACTTAAAGATGAGTAGGCCAAGTTTTTGCTGTTATTTCTGGGTCTGCTTTTATGTCCTTGCTCTCTTGATCCATTATAATGGTAATTATAACTATCATTGGCTTGGTAATTAGAATTGAATCTAGAACTATTGTTGTGTAACAGAATTTAAAATAGGTTATTTCAAGGTAGGGAATCATTATTATGGCAAATGGAATTTGTGTCATCCTGTCAGACTGATGACTTAACACTGATAAAGGGTGATGATACGACCATGTTATTGCAAGCACTTGTCGGTCCATTACCAAAGGAAGCTTATTAGAATATATGCAAGAATACCCGCAAGCTTACTCTTATTTCTAAATGTGTACTTCATGCAATAATTTAGGCTGGAAGAGACTTCAAAATGTCTCCAGTTCAACCTGCACAAAGCAGGCTCAGGTGCAAGGTCAGACAAAGTTGCTCAGGGCTTTATCCAGTTGGATCGTGGAAAACTAAGCATGCAGACAGCATAACCAGTCTGGGCAACATCCTTCTTCCTTCCCTGCCTCTTTCCTCTCTGTCTCCCCAGAAACTGGAACCTTACTTTTCTGGGTAGAACTGGTCTCTTCTAGCAGGGCACTTCAGGTGGGCTTTTTAGGCAAGACCTGTTAATCAAAAGACTGCAAGTCAATAGTGGTACAGAAGCAGATGCCTTTTGCATTCATACCAGCAAGGTGGAATGATTTATACCTGAACTACTAGACAAAACTGAACTTGTGCACCAGCTGCTTTCTGCTGCATCCCATCTGCAGGAATGTCTCTGCATCTTCTGATCCAGAAGTGAAGCCTTGGAGCTTTTTTGCTTAATCACAGACAATAGTTCACTTCTCAACTTTCTGTTTTCATGATTTGTTCAGATTATCAGAATAGGAAACAGCATGTTTCTGGGTGAACTGTGGCTGTCTGTATTATAACTAGCTTCTCTCAAGTCTCCAGTTAAACAATGACCCCATTAATTTTAAATCAGAATCGAAAATGTTAGTTCAGTTAATACCTAACTGGCTCAGATGTTCCTTGCTTTGATGGTTTAAAGTATCTTGGGAAGACTTTTCTTTATAATAATTCTGAGCCAGGAATTCAAATCTCAATGTAGCTGAATTGGCTCGTTATCCTCCTGAAGAATGATGCAGTCAGTCACCTGAGTGTCTTGACACTCATTAAGTGTCTTTTCAGTGGTGTAAAAATGTTGAAAGTCCATGGTGGCTGTTTGGAAGGAAGTTTCTTCTATCCTGGTAGTCATACTTACAGGTGCTTGCATGTATGTGTGTATGATCTTGTAGGTGATCCAGAGTGTCACTGAGGTAGCTGTACTTGTTTGTGCCTAGTTTGTGAAATTTGCTGGATGTCTTATTAACGAAGTATAACGGAGACTCCTGCGTACCACAAAATCTGTGGACAAAATCTGATGGATCGCAGGAGCTACCACAGTGACGTAAACAGACTTTAGACTCTGCTGCTTGTGTTCTCATCCCCAGACTGTATTTTTATATTGTTTGAAGCACTGGGCTGTTTGTGCACGCTAATCCAGCCCCTTTGCTTTGTTTAATTTAAGGCTTCAGCTGAGCCCCATATTCTTTCTTGCACAGCTCTGGAGAGCAACAACTTTAAGTGCAGCTGACAGCATTGCTATCTCGGCATCCACGTATCAAATGCCCCTCTTTGCTGTCTTCCCCCCCTTCTCCCCATGTTTGCCTGGTGTTTTAAACAAGATTCAAGTGGCCTGTGTTAGTTTTCTTGTGGCTGCATGCCGCAGGAGGCATCTGCATTTCCTCAGGCCTGGCACCCCTCAGCAGCGTGGCCCTCTTCACAGCACCACCGAGGGTCTTCAGGAGTACTAGGGAGAAGAAAAGTGACATATGTTTTCCCTGTCAGGGCCCTGACCTCCATCTCAAGAGGTGAAGCAAAGAAAGAGGGTCTCATCTGTCTCCTATTGGTAGCCTGCCTGGTGCTACAGCAGAAGAGGCTACAGGAAAGAGCAGAGCATGCATGTCAGGGGGTGCAGTGCTCTCCTCTGAAAGGAGAGAAAGGATAAAGTCAGAGGAGTTAACATTACAAGGAAGTTGAAGGCTTTTATCTTTCTTGTTTCCCTACCTCTGATGAGGTGCTCTGTTTGCCATTATGGATAGTTTGCTAATAGTTTTGCACTCTGCAAAGAGCTGTGAGGACGGTGAGAAAGCTGCTGGGTTTTGATTTGTCTAACTTTGTCTTCCTCAGGCCAAATTGGAGGAGAGAGTGGTTTGAATTTGTTTGAAATCCTTTTTGAAGGAAATGGTGGAGAACTTTTAGTGGAATACATAGGACCAGTCTTAATAATTTCTTGTTCTGATAAATGTGCTTTCTAAATACTGTGGTTCTGGAAGGAGATCTGAACAGAGTTAGATTGGCTAATGACTTGAATTCTCTAAAAGCCTTTGGTTCAATCTTTCTTGTGGGTTGTTACTTTGTTTTAAAAATAATTTTATGATCTTTTAGTGGCTGGTTCTGTCACTCATCATGCCAGTTTGTTGTATCAGGTGAAGGACCAAATATATCAGGGAAAGTAAAATGCTTTTTTACTACCAGGCATGTTTTTTGCATCCAGTGGTGAAGAAAACATTTCTTTTCCTTTTAAGGTACCTACTGCAGTTGCAGTTCCCATCTTTCCACAAGTGGACCTTACTGGTCTAGGGGTTTGTGGCAGCAATACAAGACAGACATACATACGGCTTTCTAGAAAAAAAGCATGTGTAATACTGCTTATAGAATGGCTATTAAGTGAAAGTAAGGTATTTGCATGTCCAAGGTCATCCAATTCCTGGTAGAACAAGTAAGCATGAGGTGTACCAGAATCATCCAACTACCCATGTATTTAGGCTTCATCTTCTTACGAGTTCATTGTTACTTTTCACCAAAACAGAACTGTTCCTTTGGTGGTAAGGTTTAGTGTGTACCAGCTCTTTGTAGAATCTACTGAATTATGGAGATCTGGAAGTAAATTTAGAATACCTTAGAAAACACAGGAAGACCAAAGTTTAGAAACTCTTCTATACTAACCTTGAGGTTATTGAAAACCCTCAAGGTATTTCTCGCATGTTTGTCCCTCTCTTTAATGGATGAAGTTTTTGTATATCTGTGCTTGTTTTTATCTTGCATGGAAGAAGGCAGCTATGTGGGGTTTTTGTTTTGTTTTGTGGTTTGTTTTTTTTTTTTTAAAGTCATGCCACTGTATCTTTTGCTTGGAAAGAATGCAGTTTGGTGGTATGGTATGGGGAGCAGAACATTTGTTCCTGGCTTCCATCACAATGTGGAAGTGTGTTGGACAGATAACAGAGGAGTAAATGGAGGTATAACAAATGGAATAAAACTGAGAATGTTTATAATAAAACTTACGAAATTTGGAGGTGGGAACTTTTATTGGGCGGGGGGGTTGGCTTTCTTGGGGACAATGAGATGGTACTGGGGTGGGGTAAAATCCCAATGTCTCATATCCAGTTTGGCAGGGTCTGTGTCACGTTCTGTTGCTTTTGCTTTGTGATAAACAGTTTCTATACAAATGTCTGAGTCATCTGTAGATGACAATTCAGATTTACAGTTCTTTTGTTATCAGGATGCTTACATTCCAGACTAAATAACCCTGGTGACTCATTAACCCTTTCTGTGGAGATGGTCTGTAGCAATGGGCTAGAGAACTCTGTAACTGTAACATGATAAAGAGGATTTTGCCTGCTCTGCAGGAATCTGTTAGCACACTCTCCTGTATATACCGGCTGCATACAACCCTGCTACCCTGCTCCCGTGCCTTTTTTTTTTTTTTTTTTTTTTTTTCTTCTCTTTAGCATATTGCTATTTGCCTTCAGACCAGGGCAGCAGCCTTTACTACTTGACGGTTATGGTTTTGTCTTTGTCCTCGCTCTCTCTGGAAATATGCTTATAAATTGTTACTTCATACGATACCTCTTCCACTACTCACAACATCAGCCCAGCTTTATTATTCCCAGTTCCTGGACACATGAAGAAGCTGTTGCACCTGGCTGTTGATTCACTGCTCAGTCCCAGCACAGTGGCATACTTTTTGACTCAGTCCCAGTCATTCTCCTCCCACTCTGTCTCCTCTTGCCAGCATGGTCGCTATTTCATTCAGCTGTCCCCGTTCACCCTCACCTGGTCATTGCTCGGTCTGAGTTTACCAGTTCTCTCTTGCCTAATAAACTATTTAGTTCTGTGCCACCAAATAACTCTCATCTGGTTGCAGCTCTTCAGAAATGGTGGTTGTGGCAGCTCCTCACATCGGGTGTCTCATGAGCGCAGCCTTCAGTGTTCTGCACACAACTCTTATTTCTCTGTGTATTTTTCTTGTTGTTACACCAGTAGAGGATAGCCCGGTTCTCCCTTTGTAGGAATCCCGGTGGGGCTGCTGGGAAGTTTGATGCTTCTAAGAGGAAATGACATGTTGGTATTTTGTAGACACCTTGATACCTTCCTGTGCATGGGAAAGAGACGATTGAAGCTAAGTGAGAAAAGCAGACTGGAGCTGTCTGCTTGTGAAGGGAAACATAGTGGGCAGAGCAGCTTCATCCTGACATAAAGTAGTCATGGATGAGAAGGGTTGAGGTTTTTCTTGGTGTTTAAATACCCTGAAAAGCTGCTAAAAACACTGCAACTTTAAAAATCCATTAAGTTTGCACATCAACTGTACTTGTAGATAGTAGTTTTGGTCCTTCCATTCACCAAAAAAAAAGGTGCACTGGAACTAGAAAAGCTTCAGAACGAGTTGGTAAGAGCAATCAGATGTATGGGATGTTTTCTGCATGAGAAAAATTCTGTAGAATGGAAGCCATCAACCTCAAAAAGAGATTGCTGTGGAGAGGACATGAAAGAAACCCGTGAATCACAAATAGAAAGAAGTAAACGAAATGACTAGGTACTGTACAGAGCTAGGAGGCATCACGTGAATCTAGTAGGTTGATTCAACATTAAAAAGGAATTTATTCATCCCACCATATGGGCTGCAGAGCTCCTTGCCACAGGATGATAAGGATGCTGAAAGGTTCCATGGATTCAAAACTAATTGGACAAACTCATGGAAGAGAAATCTGTTAAGGATTAAATACAAAGATTTTGCTGCTAGTTGAAGACACAAACTGAAATCAGGGAGACTGTTCTGTGGCAGCATTGCCACATGCTTGTCCTGTTTTAAACTCTTCCCTAAACATCTGACATTGATCATTGTTAGAGACAAAAGTAAGGGGCTAGAATTATTCTTGGTAGATTCCCCTACAGCTATTCCCATGTTTGTATGCTGTGGGCTTTTTCAGTGTGTATGAATTTTGTCCTCCTTCTGTTGCCACCCTCGGTGCTTTCTCTGCAGAGCAACTGAGAAGTCACATACCAAAAGATGATGTTGCAAATGGATCTCCAGTTGGTGCAGTGCAGTGGATATGCTTTGTAGCTGTAGTTCTCTACCACCTGCTGCTCTGTGTGGCTTCTGCAGGGTGTTTTTTCATGTAGTCTAGTTTATGCTTACCTCATGTTTTTAATAAAGCTTTCTGAACAGACATAGGGATGGAGAGGAGCCTTTGAGACAACATAGATTTTGTAGAGGGTGATGGCTGTAGCCAGACTTGCCTAGAGAAGCATTTAGCTTCCCTGGAGTGAGTTGGTGACAGGCTTCACAGACTAAGTTTCTTTAACTTGCTTGATTGGGTGAGGGAGAAATGCAAAGGTAAGTTTGTTTTGTTTTGTTTTTTTAATTGAAATCTTTCATTTTTATGACTAATTGGAAAAACAGTATGGTTTTCTTTTTTTAAATGTACGCATTTGTTGACATACGTTTAAGCATCGTGACATTAAAAAAAAAAAATCGGTGCTGCTGAGTTTCATTGTTAATCTGGTTTGTTCCAGTAATAAAGTGAGTTGTCTAGGATGTGAAGCACTTCAGGATCTTCCAGAATGGGAGAACAGTATCACTAGCAGTATAAAAAGAATAAATAGTATAAATCCACCATACTGAACTTCCTTTCTGGGGTAAGCAGGGTAATTGCAGCTCCCTTTTGGAGCATGTATGTGAATGCATGAGTGCATAATGGTGTGGGCTGAAGTTGGAAATAGGTGCATAATGCTAAAGTAATAAATAATGTGTTATTTGTGGACTGATGGTACAGGATTATTATATTGAAGGTTCATCTAGCTCAGGTCCTGAATTATAATAGTATTGGGAGAAAAGTGTAAGACTATGTTAAACGTTGTGCAGTGGAAGGAGGAGGATCTCTATTGCAGTTTAGGTGCTTTCTGAGCCAGAAGTTGCATTGAGATTATTTAAGTCTGAGGCACACTTTGAGTTTTATCCTTCAGTAGCCAGCTTGGTCCCTTTCTGAACCAATTTAAGTTCATGTTCTCCAGACATTTGGTGGGGGTAGATACCCCAGTCTAATAATGCACTACATGTTTAAGACAGAATTAGAAAAAAAGACTTTTTGTTGTGGCAGTTGTAGATAAAGCATCATATTTCCTTTCACTCTGATCTTTGCAGCCATGTACAGAGAAAAGAATTAACAATATTACAGACAGTAACGTAACAGTTTTACAGAGGAGCTTGTAAAACCAGATTATATAGCTGTATACCAGGAAACTTCACCAACAGTGAGTTTTGGCTAATGTGTTCCTCCTTTACACGCTTCAACATGATCATCCTTACAATGGAAGATAGTTGCGGTGTGTTGGGAGGATATAGGAGTTTTTGTGTGGCGTTTACTTACTGGTTTAGAAAGGAAGGGTCAAGGCAGCTCTTTGCACTAAGGAACTTTGTCATCAGCTTCAGCCTGTAGTTATTGGAGGAGGAGGTAAGGAGAAAAAGAGATGTATTGTTCTCTCACGTAGTTTGTGGGGGAAGGTTGGATTAAAAAATATCAGGTTATGCAGACTTTTCAAAGCGTACAAATTTAGGACAAGGAAATAAAATAGGACATAATTGCCATGCTCATATACCTAAAAAAATATGAGCTGGACAGCAGATAAGATTGTCAGTTTAAACAACAACAAAATCAATGTTTTTACAACTCTGAAAAAAATGCAGGAGGGTGATTATTTCCATCTACGTTTTAACCTTTAGATGCACTTTAGTCTCATTTTCCACATTTTTTTTTTGCCATGCAAACAGTAGAACTAGATTTGTTTCTTCCATTATTTTTGACTTGTGGATTATATTACTTATAATTTAAAGATTCTGTGATTTGCTTTTCTTTTCTTTAAGAGCATTTCATTGTTAAAAACTTTTCCCCCTCCCTGGTTAGTGCTAAGTAGTTAAGTGGGCATCAGAACAGGGCAGAGAACTATTTTCTTACATGGCTTTACAATTTTAGATAAATGGTTCCCATACGTGTTAATGGCTTCTTAAATCTCATGACCTCAGAGGAGAAACTAGGTCTGGGAAAATAACTGGTTTGGTTTCTTCAGTGTTTTAAAAAAACAAAACAAAACAAAAAAAGTCAATGCATCACTTTTGTTGATAATGAAGATGCTGAGTTGATTCATCACTTTCATATATGAGTCTAAGTGAAAAATACTGCACTCATCTCCTCAGTTACCATAGTGGATGCTGAGTATAAATATTTAAGTTAGTTAACATCATCATAGTTCTTTGTGTTGGGAGCTAAGTGGAAGAAATAATTGGGGAAGTGATGGAAAGGAAAATTAGAACATGATTTTATATGGTACCGGAAGGCAACTTAACTTCTATGCCATGCTTATGTGGTACAAGTCACTTTTTGAAGACAAGAATGACAGTGAGATTTAGGAGGGGACGGGAAGTTGTACTGTATTATTCTAAACTACTTCACATAATTTTTTTTGGTTTATGTATAACTTCACAACTACCTTGAGTGTTCTCAGGTTGGCATTTCTGTACCTTTAATGCAGCAGTTGCTTGTGGATCATGACTTCAAAAATTTGGTTGTGAAGCAGCAAAACTTTAAATTCTCTGCATGTGAATTGCATGGGTTTTTTTTTTTTTAAATGTTACTCAGCTGTTACTTAATTGCCATCAATGAATCTGTAAGCATTTTGGAAAGTGGTGGTGGAAGTCTTCTATCTGCTTTGCATGCTCCAGACACTCTGAACAGTCCAAAGTAATAATGTAGACACTAATCATTTGGCTTTGACACAGTCATGATCCTTGTCGTCATCACAGAGCCAAAAAAGTAAGACTACTGGTGATATAATGCGTGGTGGTTTATTTTCACATTTTGAGCGGGGAGGGATGATTTAAGAGACCACTGATTGCTAATTTCTGTTGGTTTGTTACCTTGCATATTTTAAATGGAAGAACAGCAAATGGTTTTAATTTTTATGAGATTTGCAGCCACTAGATCGTAAAAATTCTCCATCTGCTTGTTAGCAGCACTATGCTCCACTTTTAAAAAAAAGACAGAAGATGATAATGTAGATTATGTGTTTTCCTGAACTGGAATGAATGAATGAAACCTTCTGAAGGAGATCCCGAAGTGTTGGTAGTATTGTAGGGTTTTAACTGCAAGAAAAGTATCTTTCAATGTATTGTTTCCTCCAGCACTATGGCTTTTTAAAAATGCACTTCGTTGCTCAGGCTTTTTAGCCAGCACAAAGTCATTGAACAGAGGTTGCCACTTTTTGCGGTTTTTGATACAGCTCTTAGCATAACACTCCTTAACTTTTCTGAGGCTTCTTTAGGTGTTGCAGCAATAATACACCACAATGACTGGATTGGAAACTGATGTATGGTGACCCACCTGTGGTCCCTTCCAATTACTTTCTTTGCTGACACTAAAAATACTAAGTTGTACAATATTACCAGACTTCTGCAGAGTTTGGTTTAAAAGTGATTGGACAGCTTTTTTCTGGAGAAAAATCCATTAAGCTAGCAAGTCAAATAATGCTCCCTTGGGAAGTTCTGGAGTTGCAAATCACTTTGCTGTGGAGGAGCGTATCAGGGAAGAAGTATTCACTTGCTTTGTACTACTTCTTGACTTTATGCATCTCATATAGGCCACTGTCCCAGATACGATGTTGAGTTCAACAAGTCTCTGGCCTGACTTGTTCATGCTGTTCTTACTTTATTTCCCTAATCTCCACAACTTTTTAATTGCTGCTTTATTGTGCATTTAAGTCCTTGGCTTCCAGAGTATGGTTAGCATGTTATCTTATGTGGCATTATGCCAATGTTTATGGGACTGAAGCAAAAGGAAGTTCTGGTTTGCTGTTTACATCTAAAATGCAGAATGAGTATGATAGGTTATTTCTATTTAGCGAAACTGAAACTATATACCTGGTGCTTCGATCTCTCTGGCAGGCGTTAGTCCCAGTTTCTAGAAAGAGTAATGCTTTAAATTTTGCTAGATAAAACTAGACTAATTTCATGCACAGAAATATAAACAAACAATGCTGGAAAAAGTTAGAAAGGAATTCTTTTGTTTGGTTTTATCAGCTTAACTAGTAGTGTTGTAAGGAGAAGAAATTGTACTGTGGAAAATCAATACTTGCTGAAACTCTTGAAAATCACACAGAAGACAAACTAAGGCAAACTAGTGCATAGTGAAATGGAAGCATAAAACTAAAGTGAAGAAGGTGATAGTTACAGATATAAAGGAATTAACAAAAAGAGAGAATTAAATTAAGACTGAAGAAACAGACCTGAAATTTTATTTAAATAAGATGTGAGTACAAATCTGTTTTAACATTGTGAAACTGTAGAATCCAGAAGCCTGATGGGTTGTATGACATTCTTACTGTGGTTAAAGTGTGGTCAGTACTACAAGTTTGTGTGTTTGTTTTTAGAAAATACATCAGCCTGCACTAGCTTTTGAAAAAGAAAACACACACACACACATGCCCCCCCCCACCCCTACGCTGGCATTGGTAAAAATAAAAAAAAATATATAGAAATATGTTCCCATATGTAGCTGGCAATGAACATCGTCTCCTTCACTGCAAACAGTAATAACTTATATTTAATAAATTGAAAGGTCTTGAGTTTTGTATGCATAGCCAGATAGGTGCAATTTGTCTGCCTCTGCATTTATTGTAACCACAGATCACGTAAATCCGGTTGTGTTGCCCCATAGGTAGCTAGACGTTTTTTCCTTTCACTTGTTTTCTGTGCTTTTCATCTGGTAATAAGTCATTTCCAGACCAAAGTGTTATGACGACTGACAGATCAGGTGTTATAAAACAGCAATAGAATTAAAATGCTTCAACTTTGAATATTCTAGAAGCTCAAATGCAGCACTAACCTAGTTCTGGCATTATCCTGGTTTTACTCACCTGTGGATGTGATTGTCTCTCTCGTGCTATTGCACTTCGTGCTCCTCTGAAGTCACGTTTTTGTTGCCTCTGCACTTACAACTCACTCTTGTTATGGATGTGTCCTGGATTCTTTTCTCTGACCCTCTAAATGGATATTTTAACTATGTTTAAAAATGGGGGAGGCGAAAGTAGGCAAACATGTTGGATTGTCAGGTTCTGCAACATTACTGACAATAAGTGCTCTCTGCTTCATTAGCAAATGACCCAACTCTCAAATGAATAACTTCATGTGTTAACGGAGCTACAAGGTATTGCTGTTCTTCAGTATCTGAGCCTTGTTTACGCTTGTTTTTAAGGAAGGTGACCAATCTGGTATAATCTTCCTTCTTTTAAATTGACAAATGGTGTTGTATTTAAGAAAATTAAAGTATTCCTCTCACCTAGATTTCCCCACTCCCCACCTGGCGCATATATAACTAGCTGTAGTTACGTGCTGTTGTGGTTGCTTTCATATGTATGTCGCTGAAGATGGTTAGAGATGCATTCATGGCTCAGGATTCAAAAGTACTTTGAAAATGGGGCTTTACCATTAAAATTATTGGTGGGTAGGTGGGGTTTTCTTTTGTAGGCTAAATAAAAACATAACATGCTGCAATTGAAAGTTTTAATTCAAACAGTATGTAGTAAAGGCAGGGAATGTGTTACTCTGGTTTTGGTCCTGGTGCAGCTAATTGCATCCAATCACTTGAGATTCCCTAAACCGCAGATGAAAATATTCCAGAACTTAAACTGAAATACTTCCTGTTCCAGAGTGATGAGGTGGTTTAGGAGAAGGGCAACGGATCGCAGGCCTTGCTGGCTTTTGTGTTCGGCTACAAAATATGATGACTCGTTGCTTTATCTTTCAATTGTAAGAGATCCCAACTTTTTTTTTTTTTTTTTAGTCCCATTCACAGTCTTAAAGGGTGTAAGTACAAACGATCTTATTGAATACATACTTTAACAATACAATAAAAAATTAATCTCACTCTGTTTGAGCTAATAGTCCTGTGCATTTGCTTAGAGGCTGTAAGCCACACTGTGTGTTAGGAAGACGAGTAGCTTGCATGATTGCGGTAAGTGTGTCACATCCAGCCCTCAACTTTGTCCTCCTTGGAGGCTCTGGCAGTCTCCCTGTGGTTTGCCCACTAGCCAGCTGGGAGTGGCTCGAGAAAACTTCTCTAACCTGTGGATCTGGTTCTCGAGCAAACTTTCAGACTTAACAGTATCTTGGTGCTCCTTGCCAAAGCCAATTAGCAAAGAGGCAAGGGTACCGGGGCAGGCTTTCAAAGTTTGGCGGAGAACTCATCTGTAATTTTGTGACAAATTTAATTGTGTGTGTGTGTTCAAGGCATGTTGTATGGGGATCACTGTGTTGTTTTTTTGTTGTGTTTTTTTTTTTTTTCTCCTTGACAACCCAGTAAACTCCTTTGTAAACATGAGACTACTGAAGAGCTTCCCTCTTCTGTGAAAATCTTCCCCCATCTCTGCTGCAGGAGCAGTGTTCCTGGCTGTGCTTGGAGGGGAATGGGCAGGTAACTGCTTTGACGTTGGATGCATATTGTGTGAATGCCAGCACATCTTTGTTAAATAAATATGAACTGCTCCTTCTATAGGGATTTTTAAAGATAACCTATCAAGTCAAGGCATGTCGCTGGAAATTTACATGTCTTGATATGAATTCCCTGTCATCTGTGTCATCAGCAATCTGTGTATTTCTTATTTGAATGCGTTTTCTTCCTGTAACTTGCCTAACTCTGAATTCACTTTATCTCTGCTACTTATTTATGTGCCCTCTTTGATCTGGAGCCTGACCATAGAAAGACAAGATTAGAAATTATTATCTCCACTGTTATTTCTCTTGCTCTGTGAAAATTTTCACTTATACACGGTTGTGTCAAATGATCGTTAATTGTTTATAGACAACTTTTAAATTACTTATTCTTCAAGCAGTCCCATTCTCTACTTCGTCCTGATAAACATTTGTGGTGTTTTTTTCCATGTGTGAATGTGTCCTTGGTGTATCCCACAGAGAGGCAAAAGAAAATGGTGCAAGAATTGTATTTTTTGTATCTCCCTAGATTTTTTTACTTTAGGATGCAGTTAATCAGAAAATGGCATTTTAAACATCGAAAAAATATATCCACAAAACATCAAACACATGACTTCTTTCTCATTATTTTTTTTCATCCTTGGGGCATTAAAGCAGACTTATTTTCCCCACTGTTATAGTATTGGAGCTAATACTATTTTAAATTGAAAGGCATAAGCAGGGTTCTGGTTGGAAGAAAAGGACTTTAGAAAAGATTTTCTGTGATACTAAACAGGGACTACTAAAAGCGCCTAATCACTTCCTATACAAGTTTTATTGTCTCTTTGGTTAGCAGATATTAGTTAGTTTATTGCTATAGTCATAATAGTAGCTTGCAGTGTGTAATAGTGAAAAATAATCAGTGCAACTTTCACATATAATATGGGCTCCTGATGTTGGAGGAACTGGCCAGAGATCATGGATCATCTCCCAGATGCATGTGTTGCATGTCTCATTGGAGAATCTGTAACTAGGCAGAAATGTTGTCATCTTTCGGCTGATGGATGAAGGGTGGTGGAATGCTGGATCAGCTGTTAACTGATGTAGCTTTTCAGGTTTGCACTGAAATGGTGGAAGCAGCTTCAGTGGGCTGTCCAGGTAGGGAGCATGTTTGCCTTACTCTTGTCTCTTGTATATCCCTCTAACCACACGGCCTGTGTGCTAGGCTGAGGATGTGTGTGCAGAAGGTAGTGAGGATGAAACTGGATCCATCTTCCTGTTGTCTTGGCTGATGGCCTGGCTGGAAGGTGCTGCTTGAGGCTTGCACCATCAGGACACTGGTGGGGTTGCAGGTGGCAGGTATGGGCCTTGAATAGGTGACTGGGGAAAGCCCTCTCTGGAGGGATCTGTGAGCTGGTTTTGATCCTGCACCTACAGGTGTCAAATGTCTTTATCAGTCACTGAAGAAGAGGATGGGACAGCAGAGAGAGAAGAGCTAACAGATGAGAGGAGGAAAAGGGACTTGAGGCTAGGCTTTGGAGGGAAAGGGGGGGGGTCCCAGTGGGAGGAAATGCAGAAAAGGGAGAAAATAGCCATATGCCATATGGAGGAAGTACATCAAGTTCATGGTTCAGTAAGTTTATTTTGCCTGTCCTCCTTCTACTTGTTTGCTTTTCATCTCATGACAGAGCATTAGCCTAATCCATTTGTGAATGACATAACTGTATAACTGATCATCCCCTATAGAAGTATTGCATGAGATGCCTGCTGTGTTGCCTCTGCACGATGGCTGGGTGAGGAAGTGAGTCAGGGGCGGCCCTGGCACAGCAGCCAGCGTCTGCCGCTCCTGCCTGGCTGAGTGCTGCACTGGAATTTTCCAGGTAGGGCACGGATAGAGGTGAGAGGGAGAGCGCGTGGGACGGGATTTGGACAGGGAAGGGCTTGTCCTGGGGAGAACTGCCTGTGCACCGAGCTTCTGGTACACAAGGGAGCACCAAATGATACGAATAAATCGGGGAAAATGCAGTGGATGCATTTAAAAATATCTAATGCTGCCTTTGTGTTTTACTACCTTTTCATTACCGTTTTCCTTTATTAATTTGAAACATACACTGACTTTTTTTTCTCTCTCTCCAGCATGGATTTCAACACATTTTTGTGTGGGTGCCAAGAACACTGTGTTCTGTTAAGTCACGGGGTGACGTAGGGTGCTGGCCAGCTGCCAACCTGGGTCAAGTTCATTCAAATAAGTTTCAGTGGCAGCAGCTCTTGCTGCCTGAGCCCTGTCAGTCCTGCCTTTGCGTGGTAGGTGGCTCTGTTGCGTTAGTTTTCCAAAGAGCTTGGGCTTTCAGGGCTTTAAATTTTATGGGCTTTTGAATTTTCTTTAATGTTTGCAGAGGGATTTAAAAAAAAAAAAAAGCCTGACCTCGCATGAATCTGAGGAGAGAAAAGGAGATGGCCATGGGTTTCCTGAGCAGAACAAGTTCCACAAGTAGTGTGTGTTTAAGGGTTTTCCTTTCTCTGCCCACTGATTTTTTTTTAATTTTTTTTTTTTCCT
>VYZV01023098.1:0-10198 GCA_013401275.1 Pandion haliaetus
ATCCTCCCAGATCAGACCATGGAGAAAGACTGAGTTCAGAACAGAATTCCATCTGGACCCTGCTCTGTCCCTGAGGCTATTTAGTGTTGATGCTTAAAGGGGTGGGTGCACATGATACAGGTAGATATACACATGAAGACAGGCATTATAGGGTTGTACACAGTAATTCTGAAGCAGCAATGATTTTAACTAATTAAAGAATTTTGCATTGGAGAATACAAAGTAATTTCTGCTAAAGACAAACTTCCATAACTGGCATGGTATGTTGCTGTCCTGTAAAGTATGTTGTAAGTCTCACAGGCATGACAGCAAACACCTTAAGTAGGATTAAAAATGAAAGTGTCCAGCTAATTCAGTTTTGATACAAAGTCATGTAGGGCAGTGGACAAACAGGACAGGAGTTCTTCTGTGAAAAGATAGTGAACACCTTGACCAGTCCTCCTTCAAGTCTAAGATCAAGCTGCAGACGACAAAACCCAAAAGTAGGCTTTTAATACCTCAAAGCAATCAAGCAGGTCCATCTTTCAAACAAAAATATACTTCATCTTCCTATCAGTGGACCCTAATTCACAACTGGATGGAAAGCAAACAGATATTCCATAATTTATTGTACGAATAGATTTGTGCTTTTGATGCCATACAAGACACTCTATAATCATTTATTCTGTTTGCTCTTCTTTAGAATAGTCAGACTTCTTGAAGACATTTCCAATCCCGCAAGATATGATTCTGCTATAAACCAAGCCTCAAGACTGCCCTTTTAAATCCTACACCTTTGGACAAACTACAATTTATTCTTACGAAAATAACTACTTGTGATTCAAGGATTTCCAGTCTCTAATGAATGCCTTAAAGACAAAAAATGGTCCCAAAATTACTAATCTAAGGCCAGTGGATTGTAAGAGATGATTATATGTTTCATTGCTCAAACAAACTATAATCTAGTTGGATAACGTGAATTATTCAATATGGTTAACTGCAATGGGTATGGAGTTCAGTATGGAAACTCATTTTATTTGATAAATGAGAGTATCATCTTTCCTACAGAAGAATAATACACTTACAGCAGGTGGGGAGGGGGAGCAGAGGAGGAGAAAAATAAGGAAGGTTCACCAAAAAGGTACTAAAAGAGAACGTTATTTAAATTATATTGATTTTATTTCATGATTTTGGGATAGCATTTTTCTTTTAAATTGGCTAGATTCTTTCATTTAAAGGAATAATCAAGTTTAAAAAGCTTGATTCATAATGATAGTGTTGTCATAGTAACTAAAACACAGTCCAAAAACTAAAACACATAAACCAAATTCTTCTAATGAACTTAGATTGAGAATTTGGCAGTTAAGTCCTACATCATAACTGTATCATGATTAAAATGACACACACCCCCAGTCCACTGTAAGAAAAACCTAAACCTCACCTTAAAGGAAAAAAGTCTAAACCCCCCGCCCTCAGCTACTCAAGTACTCCAGCAATAATGTAACAATATCTTGGATAATCTTTCCATGAAATGATAGATTTGTTTCTATGCTTATGGATTTTCAGCAATTTCATATTGCGGCAGATTCTGAATTTCAATACAGAAGTAATGCAGCTTTTATTTTTTAAAAAAAAAAAACCCAAACAAATTTAAGTAAAGAAATACACGCACACTGTTGCACACACAGAAAAGGACAACACCTATTATTAAAAAAAAAAAAGATTTTATTTTAGGAAAGAGACATATATTTACTTTAGGTTTCAGACAGTATGACGCGTCCAACACTTGACTTCATATGACTTAAGACTCCTCCTCTAGAGGAAGGAGAGTTAGTATCATACTTGCTAAAATCACAATCCAATTAAAAACAAAATAAACATCCACTTCACCCCCCAAACACCAGTCCATTAGAATTTAACCAGGGAAAAAAAAAAAAAAAACAAACACAAAAAAACCCCAATAAACAATTAGACAAAATAAAGTACTTCCCTGAACAGAACGCTGTCTTCTGAAACACTGTCTCTGGCCACAAGAGACTAAAATATTGAGATACAGCAGAGTCGAAGCCTGTAACTCACTAATATAAATTTCATGTTGACTCTCTATTTGTGAAAACAAGAAGTAGGAGAAAGTATGAGCTACACCTGAGAGGAGTGAAAAGGCAGCAGCCACAAGCAAGGGCAGAGAACCCTAGGTAACGTAAGTGATGTAGGGGGAAGGTACAGTAACAGAATCAGCAGAAATTTATTTTTGAAGGGTAAAAACAATTCATATATGGCAAGCAGCAGAAATTCGAGAAAGGAAAGGCTCAGCAGCAATAGGAGACCAAGAACTAAAGGAATTATGAGAGCCAGAAAAATATAGCTATTTAAGTAGACTTCCTGTATTATTTTAAAAAGCACTTGTTCAAATAATCTACTTGCCATACCTGAACTACAACTCAAATTGCAAAGCAAAAAGCTTTAGTTTTTAGAACATAAAGACTTACAATGCTAGGTTAAAGCTCCAAATTGGGAAATTCTGCTTTTAAGATCAATACCTATTTTCTCTGTGTTTGCCCTAGAAATATTGACAAGAAGATGAAATTTAAGATGGTCTGACTCTTTAGCTGAGCTACAGAAATTAAGAGGGTTTGTTTCTAGGAAACAAACTTGCATGGAAGAAAATTATCTAAATTTGTATGTTAGAACCGCAAAGCTTCCTCAGAATATCCCCCCCGCCCCGAGAACCATCATGAGCTATCGAGAACTTGAATCACTACAATCATCATATTTAAACAAAATAACACCAAAAATAAATTGCTGCTTTTTTCACCTTTATGTTGTGAAATTAAGTATTGCAGCAGAACAATATAAGCAACATAATACAGGAAAACAGAAGATTTCACAAATTTGAAATGCTGATACGGTTTAAACAAGTTAAAGTAATAGTGCATTTTGTTAAAAACAGAAAAAAGAAAAAGAGAAAAAGACAAGAGTTTAGTTCCTTACTATAGCAGAGACTTGATTATGACGAACGTTGAGCTCTGTGAGCGAATCCAGTCCATCAAGGTTTTCTACAATGGTTAGTAAGTTTCTGGCAAGGTTTAACACTCTCAGTTCACTCAAATGACTGATGTTTTCTATTTTAGTAATCTGTGAAAGACATACAATTATTAACATGCATACTGTGTTTTATATAGATATACAATAGATATCTGTGACATTTTTTTAAAAAGTATACATGAACAATCAACTTAATACAAATGTGCTGCTAGTGTATTTTTCTAAAACTTGATAAACATGTCATAAATAGATGAAAACAAGCTACAGTCTGATAGAGATTAAGCACTAGTATTCACTTCACTAGTATCTTTCTAGTCATATTGCAGTAAAATCAGTCAACACTTCCTTCCTTACCATCAGAAATTAAGTTACTTCAGCTGTGCTGTTCTGTAGCAGCAACTTCTAAGACACCATAAAACTAAGACAACACTGATGAGATCATTGTATGTCAAAATGGGGAAATTTTGTGCACAGTTAATCTTTAATTTATCTGCAAAGGCACTCAAACACACATCCAAATCTCCTGGTACCTATGCTACAAGAATATGCAGCATCGTATCTCCCTGCCATCACAGAACTCTGCAGCAATTTCCCTTCATGCCTCTCAAAATGCCAGCAGCAGCGCTCAGCTCTGTCTCCAGGAGTTCCGCAGCTGGACTTTGCAGCAGGTCATGAGGACAGGAACCTGCTGTGAGTCAGGGGTAAGGAGCAGTTACAGCCCACTGGAGAAGAACGCAATTATTCTGATATTGGAACTTGTAAGGAAGTTTTACAAGCAGGTAATTGCTAGCATCAGAAAGACATACTCAAAAGTTAGAAAAGAAAGCAGCAACATCCTTAGTTTGGATACACAGCACATTTGCTTGACAGTCCCCAGCACTTCTTCAGCAACTCATGGCTTCCTGTGATTAGAAAATGGAGGGATCAAACAAAGCAACAAAACTACAGTAAACAGGCAGCTGCCCAAGGTTTGCTTTTATACTTAATACCCTATTTTAAATATTCAGGTGATATTGCCCCCTCCAAAAAATTCATCGAAAGAGTAATAATAGCTACTGCCCCTTAATTTCAACTTCTAGAAATGCAACCGTGTTTTACAAGAGCATTAATTATTGCTCTGTTGACACAATCTGGGTTCATTTTCTGCTGTTTGCATTTCTCTGAGTGATCCACTCAAGAATCTCTATCCAGATACTTATTTCTCAGAGTGGTCTGGGATCTGTCCTCCTGCGTCTATCCAGACACTTATGCAGGACTTTCATACAGCAACATATCACAGAGAAGACAAAGTATTGCCACTGCACAGGGGGATATTCCTACCATATTCTTACTGAAACCCACGCTACATAGCGGAAAGAAGGCAGCAGGTTTTCCCACGGAAAAGACTTCAGCCTTTCACAACGTGTGGCACTGCGTCCAAGGATACGGTGTACAGAGCTCCTAACAAGTATAAAGAATTCCCTTTCAATTAGAATTATCATCTGCTGGACCACTGTGAGCTCCCTTCAACACCCTGTACTCAGGCACGCTATTCATCCTCAAAGTTGCCAACACCACCATTATGGGTTTGTGTGGTGGGGCGGGGGTTTGGTAGCCGGGAATCAGGCTGCAGGGGTGGCTCCTGTGAGAAGCTACTGGAAGCTCACCCGGCTCCAAGTCGGACCTGCCTCTGGCCCAGGCCAAGACCATCAGTGACAGTGGTAGCGCCTCTGGGAGAAGAGATTTAAGAAGGGGAACCTACAGTGGGTAGTGGGATTGGAATGTGAGAGGAACAAACCCCTCTGCAGATAGTGAGGTCAGTGAAGAAGGAGGGGGAGGAGGGGCACCTGAGGAGGCTGATGGCCCTACAGCCCGTGGGGAGAAGGCAGGCTGTCCCCCTGCAGCCCAGGGAGGTGAACAGTGGAGCAGAGGCTCCCGAAGATGGCTGTGACTCCATGGGAAAGCCCGCGCTGGAGCAGCGTGTGACTGAAGAACTGAAGCCCGTGGAAAGGACCCATGCCAAGGAAGTTCGGGAAGAACTAAAGCCCATGGAGAGGACCCACGCCAGGGAAGTTTAGGAAGAACCAAAGCACGTGGACAGGACCCACGCCAGAGAAGTTCGGGAAGAACTGCAGCCCGCGGAAAGGACTCATGTTGGAGAAGGACTGTCTCCCATGGGAGGGATCCCACGGTGGAGCAGGGGACAAGTGAGGAGTCCTCCCCCTGAGGCAGAGACAAGGTGTGGCGAGCTGACCCCAACCCCTACTGCGCTGTTCCCCTGTGCCGCCGGGGGGAGGAGGGAGGGAGAACCGGGAGTGGAGTTGAGCCAGGAAGGAGTTCTGGNGATCCCTCCCAGTCCTTGTCTCAACCCACCAGTCTGCCTTTGAATTTTCTCCTCATCCCACCGTGGCCAGGGGAGGGGGTGGGGAGTGAGCGAGCGGCTTCGTGGTGCTTTGTTATCAGCTGGGCTGAAACTACGACAGACACTTAGATGCAAACAAGCAAGATAGCGATTGGTGTCACACACCTTCCCAGGGATAATTAACTTTCTGATGCTTTAGACCAGTACAAGTCATTTCAGGACATGGTTTAGTGGGCATGGTTGATGGTTGGACTCTATGATCTTAAAAGGTCTTTTCCAACCTAAACAATTCTACGATTCTAAGTCTGGCTGTGCCAGTTGCCAGAAAGCGTCTTAGCAGCTCCTGGAATTGGAGAAGAGGCAAGGTAGCTGTTATTTAAGTTTGAGAACACAGAATGTTGTTGGTAACTTTCATACATACACACACATGTATGTACATATCTATAGTATGTATCTGTAAGTCTATGACATGACTTGATTATGCTGCTGGAAAAAGTATTTCAGCAAGTTGTCCCTTCAAAAGCATACAAAAGTAGATAGCAAAACCAAAATTAAATAACATCTTAAATCAACTTTTGATTCAACTGTTAATTAAACTATTATGCATCATCCATTTGTGTATTATATGCAGAAAATAAAAGTTATCAGGATATGAAACTATTACAGCAAAAGGAACAGAAAATACCACCATTTAGAACAATATATTTAGACTGAAACGCTTGCGAAAGCAAAGCCAAGAGCAGATGGTTAACATGAAGAGCACAGACCTCTGCAGATGTCTGCTTAGCTAAAATTATAGCATGCCACAAGGTAGAATATTAATCCTGGCATTTTACTGCTATCGCAAAGGTAATGATTTCATCAGCAATGTATAGAGATACTCTTTATCACTTCACTAAGTTTTAAGATTAACTCTACTGGATTTTCTCTGTTTCAATTATGTATGCACACATGAAGATACACCAGCTTTCAGTACATACTATTAGGTGCAAATTAGATACAAGTCATTGTCACTTCTTTTTAGAGGATTCAAATAATATTTCTTTTCTAAAAAGAAATTATGTCTATGACTTTTCTATTAATTACAAAGAAGGATTATTAACCATTTTTATTTGCTTTTTCAAATATGTAAGCCAAAGACTTTACTTGTAAACATTGAACAAAAACACTATTCTATTCTCTTGTTTGCTCTTATGTCTGAATACTTAGCTATGAAATAGATTTATTTCAGGAAAGATTGTTATGCACCACAATCACTCATCAATAATTAAACTGCACAAAAGTTACATCTTTTAACAGACATTTCTGAGATTATTGAAAAGAAGTTCATGCCTGAACTTACATCCTTGAATTTTTGGCAAGGAAAACGATTACCAGAATTAAAAACAGAACACAAAAAATAACTCTGATGACTTTTTAAAATTTAAGCATTATAGAATAACTTTCATTCTAAATAAATTTAGACTGAAATTCGAGTTCAACTTGACTCAACTAACACATTAGTTCACTGGAAGACAGAGTAAAGCCCATTTTAACCCTAGCTAAAATGAAAAGGTTTCAAAGAGATTTACATGGAACATATACCCCTTACAGTATTTACCTTGACAGCAAAGATCAAGCTAACAATCAGACTTCTCTCCATCGACTATTCAGAGTGCTTGGAGGCACACTATTTAGAAATTAAATGTTTAGTTCAAAATTAAATGTAAGTTGTAGTGCATTAAATATACCATGCCCACAATCATATGCAGTGTCTCTGAATGATTTATATTGTATGTCAACATTAGCATGTTAATAACCATAGAAACAGAGTCTCTACATAAAAATTTAAATAATTGTTATTAAGATGCTGTATTTTCTTACAAATTTTTACTGGGCAGGACTAAAATCAAGAGCCTTACTAAATCATGTAGGAAAACAGGCAAAGAGTAGTACTAAGAGAAGGGAATTCACATTTTGCCCTTTTTGTAAAGCACAGGCATTGAATGCAGTATTTCATTAGCCATTAAATTGATTTTTTTTTAACCTTCTTTTGCATATTTATTCTATGAAGGGTTTCTCTTTAATTAGTAATGCATTTAAAAGCTTGATTCAGAAAAAAAAAGGAATCATACAAGGTTTATCATTAAGCATCGTGGAATACTATACCTGACTATTTTAAACCACATTCAATTCCCAGTACTTTTCTCACCTGGGCGGGAAAAGTCTCAAAGTTCAGACCAAACCATATTATCCAAAAAAAACCAGCACCCAGATTAATCAAAATACTTTCCCAAAAGTGAACAAAAATGAAATTTTCCTCACGTCCAACCTCCTGGAAACATTCCAGTCTTAGAAGTTTCACAATCTGCATTCCATCTACGGGATTGATTTATACCCCAAGAGAGAGGGAAGGAGGGACTAAGACTGAAACAGGAATCTAGCTTTCTTCTTAGCTGCTACTACTCCATAAACATTAACAAAAATAAATAATTTCTAGCTAGGCTGTAGCACTATTTTTGAAAAATAAGATTAATAATATTCATATTCTGGCCATATCCTATTTGAGTATTTATATTCTGCATCTATTGAGAGTGCTGAGATTTCTTACCTTATATAGAACTCTGTATAATGAAAGAGTTAGCATTTTTTGTTAGTCTAATGCATTTCAAATACCTTGAATATAACTCCTACACAAGATTTAATTGTTCAATGATCATATGGGATCACAGGTAACATAAGAGATACTGTGCATTATTAACAATAGCTTTGAACACCAAAAAAATTTAAATTATTGCAAGCACCTTAAAATATTCCTGTAGTAAGTTAAACTACTGAAGTAAAAATGAAACCTAGTTGGTCAGATATTATGTAATGGATATTACACATAAGTTATTTTAATATTTCATTGTAAATATGTCCTATAACATACAAACCATAAAGGGGAAAAAATGGTAGTTAAAAGAATAATACTTTTTTCTTGCCAGATATGTGAGCACCTTCAATGTCCTCAGAAAAAATTGAGTAATACCACATTCACTGAAAAGTCAATCTGTTAAAATTGATTGCCAAAAGGCATCAAGAGGATTTACTTCATTTTGCTATAACCTGCTACATTGAATTTTATGGGTTTTATCTAATGACATCAGAGTAGCCAAACTATGAAAACAAAGACTATGGAAAGGCTCTGTTCTGTATCATAACTCAGAAGTAGTAACACTACTGCAACAGTTTATATTCCACGGTATACTGTAGTAATAATATTATTGTTGCCAGGCAATATCATTTAAGTGGTAGCATTTTACTTATATGACTCTCCTCATCTACTGGAGTCTAACAAACATGTTAAACCACCTTCTGGAATTGCCTGTCTGACTACAGAGGAAAGCTGGTGATACCGGAATCATTGAATGCAAGTTAACTTGTGTTTCAAGTAAACTGTATGCAAGCGGCAAATACTCAGCTAATCCTCTACGGTGATGAAGGCTGCTCATCAGATATTCTCCCCTTAATAGAACTGTCTTTACCACAAAAAAATTGTGTGCCCTCGTCTTCTATTAACTAAGGCATGGCAACTGCAAAAGGCAAAACCCCCAGTCAAAACAGAGCTGCTATATATGTTAATACAAAGAATAATAAAAAAAAAGCTGTAAAATAGATTACAGTTCTAATACATATATAAATATGAAACACAGAGGATGACTCTATAAAAATAAACAGACAAGTCAACAAATTAGAAGAAAATTCACCTGTCTTATTTCTCAACAAATAAATTGCCAAAATACTCTATAAAGCCACTTGCAATCAACCTTACTCTCAAGCAGTAACAGAATGGATGAATGGACGTAATCAGGGCAAACTGCACGGAAAGAGCTCTAAAGATGAACAGATTTGATGCATAATATCATCAAATGTGTGGGAATTACAAACACCAAAACCACAGAAACACTCCTATCCTAACCCCAAATGCAAAATGCCATTCAATGAGTACTGTAACGGGACGCTGATTCAGTGCACTACAGCTCAATGAACTGCCACATTCACCCAATAGAGGTTTTTCCATGGCTTTACGGGGGACATTTTTGCAATAAATAATCTTCACTTTACTAGTATCCTAGTAAGTAATTCTTCTCTAGTATTATTTTCTTCTTCTACTTCCCCTACCAATAAAAAGGGAAAATAGGAAAAAGAAAAGATAGTGAATTTAAGCTAAAGTAACCCTAGCCACAGAAACACAGCATCAGTTGAGGTCCAAAGGGACCTCTGGAGATCGTCCCTTCCAACCCCCCCACTCAAAGCAGGTTCAACTACAGCAGGCTGGCCAGGAGCATGTCCAGTTAGGCTTAGACTGCCTCTGGGGATGGAGATTTCACCATGTCGTGGTTTCAGGTCAGCTCAGTCGGTAACAAAGCACCACGAAGCCGCTCACTCACCCCCCCACCCCCTCGCCTGGCCACGTTGGGATGAGGAGAAAATACAAAGGCAGGCTTGTGGGTCGAGACAAGGACTGGGAGGGATCACTCTCCACTTATGGTCACGGGCAAAAGACAGGCTCAACTTGGGGAAGAAACAAAATCCATTGAATTTACTACAAATCAAAACAGAAACAAACCACAAGGGTATTAGGAAGGGAAACCAAACATCAGAACACCTCCCCCCACCCCTCCCGCCTTCCCAGCTCAGCTCCATTCCTAGTGCTTTCTACCTCCTCCCCCCGGTGGCGCAGGGGAACAGGGGATGGGGGTTGAGTCAGCTCGCCACACATAGTCTCTGCCGCTCCTTTCTTCAGGGGGAAGATTCCTCACTCGTCCCCTGCTCCACCGTGGGGTCCCTCCCACGGGAGACAGTCCTTCA
>VYZV01023129.1:7560-24171 GCA_013401275.1 Pandion haliaetus
AAGACACTAAAACTGGGTCATCTGTCCAGTGCCATTCCAGATATTACACATGGAAGAAAATTTTGCACAAAACCAGAGACTCCTATTAAATTGCCTTCAACTGTCCTACACAGAAAAACCTCCTGTTGATGGATTATACCTACATTCAATGTTTAATCTTTGTTAATACCTCTTGAGATTGCAGATACATTCCAAGCTATGCTATTTAGATGGCAAGTTTAAACAACTTGCTTTTGTTTCCTCACTGTGAACTCACTGGGAAATTAAAAATCTATCCAGAATCACAATGGAAAGCTTTGGGGCTTTTTTCTTTATTGGTCTTCTAGACATCAATCATCTTTTCAGCTAATCACCAAATGTTGGCATACTTACGAGACTCTTACAAAGGCACTGTACAGAAACTGGAACGAGACTTTGTCCTTAACTTATTAAAGCAAAATATTACGAGCCTCATTAGCTACTGGAGGACTAAGGAAGTTAAGATGACCCAAAACACAGTATTCGAAGAGCTGCGTCACTGATATGACTCGACTCCTCTTTCCTTCCATTTCTCTATACCCACACGACTGAAGCACAAACCCTAATTTCTGAGTAGCAGATATATCGACTATTGAAATGCAGTGGTCTATTTCTATCTTATTGCTTGAGGGATGTCTATATGAAACATGCCCTGGCACTACGGAGAGCTGAGTACAGATTTTAAGCTAGATGCAAGGCTTCCAGAACGCCTGCTTTGAAACCGCTGGTTCTCACCTACCCTTGTCTTACATATGGGTTACACACATGCATTTAGAAAGGCAGATTTTTGCCCCATGGTCATGCCACACAGGAAAATAATCTGAGGCTATCGCTGCTCCCCACTATTTTTTCAAGTAGTTTTTCTGTGTTCAGTTGAAGTTGTTGGTTAAGGTAGACAGCAGATCCTGCTGCACCAGAATCCACCAGAACCAGAAATGCATTTGAAAACAAACAAAACAGAAAAGGATGATTATTAACAAATGTGGCAATATGACAACAGAAAGTGAATGGTGCCAGCAATTTATGTGTGCCCACTCCCAATATTGGGAATATTAGACTTCCAGCTTGAAATAATTAGTTTCTCTTGGGGTTCAGGAAGAAGAAAGTGTTGTCTTTGGGATTTATCCTGCCTGTTACAAAGCAAGAAAGAAAATATATTATATGCAGCTAACGTACAGGTTTTGAATTGTGCTGTCATACGCTGTGTGAACAAGAGAGATTTTACCTTACACTTTTCTCCACCTTAACTGGCTTTCTTAATGAACAACATTATTCCCTGTCACCTTTGTTTTCTTGTATTGTTGATTGCCAGGCAAACATTTTCGCAGTCTTCTGGCTCTTCAGTAGATTGTTTTCTTGGTGGCTGGCCATTGTCTGGCAAACCAATGGGCGTGCATGAAGTACAGAGAGAGTCGCTGGGGAAAGCTGCACTTGACATTTCAGTCTGATTCGTTACTTGATCTTGGCACAGTAAAGCTTCTACCTCTTCATCTTTTAGTGGAAAAACTCGAAGTTCCCACAGCCCGGACTGAAAGGAATCAGAAGGGTAGAAGTGAGGGTGGAAAAAGAGAAAAGAGGGGGGGAAAAAGGGATTTCAGTTGAGTCTGAACTGATTAGCTATGTGCAGAATGATCTGCTATCAAGTAACAAATGAGTGTCTTTCTTTACAATGTTTGCAGGGCTCTTCAGATAAAGAATACGACACTGCTAGGCACCGGCTGTCAATGCAAGCTGGCTTCATACGGTTTTGAACTAGTAACAGAGCTACAACTGAACAGGCACAGTACAGGAAGGCGGAAGCTCCTTTCCACGGTGCCAGACCATCAGGATACCTGACCCCGTAACCATCAGACCTGTCTAGAACGCTGACCAACATCCCTGAAAAAAGTTCTAGTATCCCTGACGCCAGGCCTGCCATACTCACCTCAAAAATGCATGCTGTGTGTACCAAGCAATGAAATTTTTACCTGTTGACAAATCTTGGGCTTAATTCATAAAGCACAGCAATCTAGTTCTAAGCAGGAGCGCTACATTCAGTCTACATAAACTAGGGTGACAGCCTGAGATTCTGACCAGTGAGACAGGAGGACATTTTCAGGTTCTTTGTTTTAGGTTAGAGATAGTGGTCACTGAAGACCTGACCAGACCCAGAAGCTATTGGAAGCACCCACCTTCGCTTCCTGGCTCTCCCTGCAGAGTTGTGCAATCCCTGAGCCAACGGAGCTGTGGCCTTCCGAAGTCAAGTCGGGAACAGGTTCAGCAGCGCAATGCAGCGAGGCACAGGAGCTGCCGTGGTGGTGGTCTTTCTGCACCAAATCTTGGCTGTGTCGTCCATCAGCATTTTTGCTGTAAGATCTAGTGCAGGATAAGAGACAAGGGTCTTAAGAGCTACTCCCTGCCCTTTCACATTGCCAGAACAGTTTCGATTTTCGTTTCAAAGTGTTCAGTTTCTCCATACATGCTACCTACATTCTACTTATTTAAATCAAGAGAGCAGACGAAAACACGTGGTTCTTGACAACCTCGTTGTCACAAGCCAGAGCAAATCGTGCTCTGTGGAGGGGCTAACCAGATAAAACAGGGCTGGTACAGGCACACTCTGGCTGCAGGACAGCTGGTGGCTGGTCCCACTCCTGCACCTTGCTCCACACCCTCATCAGAACTGTAATTTGGACATGAGAAGTCAGTGAGCCGTGGGCTGTTCGTTCCCACTTGGGAGAAAATGGCATCATTTGCAGGAGCCTGCGAAATCCAAACTGCACTGTGCCAATGCAGCTCGAGAAGAAACAGCAGGTCCTTGGGCTCCCCCTTCCCACCTCTGCTCTGGCCTCATCTCCAAAGCAGCCAAAATAATTCAGTAACATTAAAAATTTTGGCCTTGCCTTTAATGCTCATTTGAACTAGATATAAAATACTGGCATGCATCTTAAACACCAGGTGGAAGTCTGGCCTTGCTCACATCACTGGCAGTTCTACTTCTGAATTCAAATGGCACTAGGATTTCACCAAGGAGTTCATAGTTTCAAAATTAAGGGTACATATAGAACTTGTATTTTCCAGTACACTTTCTAAAGTTTTTTTTATGTTCAAAATTGCTTAAAATATAATTCCTTCATATGGTTTAGCTCTAATTTTATCCTGCATTAAAAAAAAAAAAGCTATCTTTGCATAGTTATTCATAGTGTCATGGTTCACTTTCAGCCAAGAGTAGACACAAGCACATGATAAATAGCAGAAAAAGTTATCCCAGCATTTATAGGATGCTTTTTGTCCTGACAGATTCTGAAGCAATTTATGGGAATCGCTTGCCCAGAGCCAAAATGCAGATGCACTACTTTTTGCAAGACTTTTAGGGGTTACATTTAATCCTCCTAAGTTTTGCACCAGCCAGAAAGTCTGTGAGAATTAACCTTTTTCACACAATGACTATTTAAAGCGTAAGGTCCCTGGCACAGCTCAGGACCCTTCCTTCAGTAATGCGCCTCTGAATGCAGTGGACGTTCATCTAAGGTAAGTGAAGTTACACTTGGTGGCTAAAGTCATAATAGCTGGGAGTAGCACAAACTAGCCCAGCTACGTGTTCAGTATGCGAGTAAGATTTTTATTCACTAATACCAGGTCGCTAACATGCCAAATTTCTGTACGTGTGTGTGCTTCAGAACTGCCTTTCCTTTTCAGTCACAAAATCAAACATACCTGGTACTGTCCCTGATGAGTTAATTAATGAAGAGTGCCCTCATTTTCAAACTCTTCTGCGACACCATTTCTGAAACTGCTGCACCAACAACCACCACCAGTGGTTCAATAGGAATGCTCTTATCAAAGTCAATACACCTGCCTGCTATTCCTTCTGGGCCAGCGGCTCTGCTCCCACAGCGACCACCTTGCTCGCTCTCTTTCTTCATACTTTGTATGACGTAAGGAAAAAACTTCATCTGACAGATCTTCTATCTGTAACGAAATACAGGGATAGCTGCTGCCGTAACGATGAACATCACTAGAAACAGAAGCAGCCAACATTATATATAATTCTGCAAAGGTCTGTTCACCAAACGAGGCGGCAACACAATGCATGCTTGCAGTATAAAGGCACACCAAAATAACACGCATTCAGCTTACGCTCTCACTAGAGCTCTAGTATATGGGATGCTGTCACTTTGGCTTTATTTCTTTGCACGTCTGTGGTTGATCTGAGGGGATACACAAATTATACCCCCCATGCAACTAACACATTTTTCTGTATGGTGAGAGGCAGAAAATTAAGTGGACAAGTATTCATTTGCAAATCAAGGCAGTACTAAAAGCATATAATAAAGACAAGCAAAAATTCCAGGAGTTTCCAGAGACTGCTTTACGAAGAGTTTGGGAGGCAGCAAGATTTGCCAGGTGCTCTTTGAGAATGGAGAAATGGGTCTGAGATCACCAACGACTTTGATAGCTCCACATTGAGAGGAACTCAGCAAACCTGAGGTGCTGCATTCCTGCTACGAAACCAAGCAGAAAATGGTTTCTACTTTGAAGAGACTATTTCTTAGCGAATGACTTGCACAACCCCAGTACAGCTTAAAACGGCCCTAATGCGAGTACTTTAACTGCTTGTAGTCAAACAAGAGCCAGCTTTTTCGGCAGAACTCCCCAGATGTAGTTATCGCATCTGACCTTCACTTTGAAAGAACCATCTTCATTTTTCCACTGGCAGCATACCAGGAAGTTTGCTCCTTAGACACAGCTGGGAGAGGAGCACTTTGCTGCCCTTCCCCCTCACTCTCCAAATGGCAAGGCGAGCTCTTGGCTGGACCCCTCCAGCACAGCTCAGAGTTACTTCAAAGTGCTCCAAACCATTCAGCCTCTTCAAAGTTCAGCTAAAAAGCTAAGGTTGGCAAGAGCACACGAGTGCTGCAGCCATGGATTTTATGCCAGCCACTCCCAACTGAAAAACAGAGAAATTCTAGGAAAGAACAATTCCTGGTCATAGCTGTGGACCTGCACTGCCAGATCAGTCCTGGACAAGAATTATACCAATAACTGGGGGGTCACGGAAAATAAAATTAATTTTTGCTATAAAGCAAAATCCTCAGTGGTGTTATACAAGTAACACCATTTATCTTCCGACTGAATCTAATAAAATACAGAACCAAATGCAGAGTCCTCACTGCAGCGCCAGATAACAGCATACAATAGAGGTTATGTTGTCACCTGGAAGTACTCCACTCCACACAACTAACAGCCCGGAGGTTTTCTGCAGAAGCCATTCTTTGTATCAAGTCTTGCAGCACTGAGGTAGTTCATGACCATTATGGGTACGAATGCAAAGTATTACAATGCATTTATGCTGCTGTAAACTATCTGTCAGTGGCACGCAGCTTGCCAGAGAGCACACTTCCAGCCTAGGTGGCTGGTCATGAACTACAGCACCACAGTGACATTTAATGGGACCAACGAAAAGGATCCCAAAGACTTCAGTGCGATCTGAATCAGCCACAGGACCTGCTCGCTAAAACTGTGGCTGCCCGGTTCCTCCTCAGCCCAGCACTCAACAGGAACCTTCAGACAAACAGGCCTGCTTTGTTTGCCCATCTCATGACCGCTTTTTGAAGACTCCTCATTGCTTTTATTTATTTATGTTAAGCACAAACCACTTTGTTAGCTGCTGGTTTCCTTTCATGCAAGTCAACTTAATGGGTTTCCTCCTCTCTCTGGAATTCACCAGCTCTGTCACTTGGATGGCATTGGTACAGGGCTACATCTCAGTTCAGATTCTGTCTTTCCAAGGTCAATGAGGTATAGCGTGAAAGTGAGAATTTTATGAACTACAAAAGTGCTATTCCCTCAGGGGAAAGTCAGGATTTTTCTGTGTGCTCAGATTTCCTTTGAAGTGGAAACAAAAGATAATTTTGAAAGAAAAACTTAGACTTTGAAAATACTTTTCTTAGCAAATTGCCAAAACTTTTCATGCTGGGAAGAAACTTCATTTTTAACGAGCTTCCCTTCAAAAAATCAAAGTCCACATTCCTCTCCAAGCAAAGAGTTTTGAAAAATACAGAAATAAGCCCTGCTGTTCCTCTTCCATAGCTGGTGATAGCAGATTTAACTACTTGTTTATTTAAAATGAGTTTTACCCTATGACATTGAAGACTAGCAAGTAATAAATTTTCTTATTTAAAAATTATTCTTTGTTCTATGGATAAAATCACATTACATCAGAGTAAAAGGTCTCTACTTGGTTCAATACAGCCTCTGCCCCTCCTCAGCTTTGTAACACTTTATATATTTCCTCCACCAATTTTACATTAATTTAAAGTTGCTATAACTGGAAAAATTTGATAATTTTTTTTCCCCACTAAGGTTGGTGCGAAGAAGGACAAAAGAACTGTCATTCCTGGGTGGATGGATCTGGCAGTGACGTTCAGAGAAAAGACTATTAGGAAAGCCTGTTTGTGAGGCATGTCTAATGATTTCACTCAAAGAAAAAGACTTAAAGCAAACTAAGGTTTGGATCCCCCCCATCACATCTAGTTAAGCTACAAGACACTGTGCATTAATGTTGAATAGCACCAGAAGTATTTCTGAAAGGTTCTCCAAACAACAAAGTCTGTGTTTCAGTCTTTGGCTTCACAGGAAAGGCTGAGTCATAAGCCATGAAAACACTTATGCAAAACTAATTACACACAGAATTATTCCAAAGTATTTGTCAGTACTAAAACAACTACAAAATAAACTTGAACATTACAGCTGTGCCTTGCCAGAAACTTTAACCTGGACAAAACAAATTAAAAACAAATAAAACAGGAAAACCCATGCCACACCCTCCTATGCCTTAAAGCAGTAACAGACTGCAAATTCATACATGCAAACCAGGAAACTCAAATGCTCTATTTCGAAAAACTAAGTATTTTTAGAGCAAGTAATAGAGCAGACATAGATAGTAGATTAACTTTTGCATTGCCCAACTGTTATGTTTGTCCTTGTAGGGAAAATTTCCAGAAACAAAAAACAGGCACCCAAAAAAAGGTAAGCTTTTTGTACTCAAAGGCACGGTGAATAGGCCTGATTTTCAGAACGTGCTGAGTTCCCATCCTTGGAAGTGTTGCTCCTGTAGAAAACGACAAATTCGGGACCGCACATTTTTTTGTAACTTGCAGAAACTTTGGGTGCAAGTCTGTTGCATGGATACAGGTTGTTGCATTGAAAGCCTTTAAATGGAGGGGGAGCAGGGGGAAGGTATTGAGTAGAAGAAATCCCTAACTGCTGGTTGACACAAGGACAACTCCAGAAGTTTTAAATTTAGCCATGCAGAAGATAGGCAGAAAAGAAACCATTATACAGTACCACCATAGGCTACTATGCAGTGGAAAGCAAAAAAAAAAAAAAAAGCTTACTTTATATAAAAGCAGGAAGTACATTTTGCCTTCTCTTGTCCTTCAGGAATGATCTACTGAAGCTTGCCTTGATTTCAGTACCAGGGACAATTTCAAGAGTGTCACAGTGTGAGTGTAGAAAATGCAAAAAGGTAATGCTGCTGTTTTCTCATGTCTTTTTTTCAAGCTTACTCAGTAACAAATCTAACTCAGCCTAAAACCTAAAGCAAGTGGAAGAATTATGATCAGACAACCACCTTTTCTCAGTACTCTGAAAAACATCCAAACCAATTAACACGATCCCAAAAGAAAGGGGGAAAATTTGGCAAAGGATGATTTAGACAAACAAGATCTCTAGCGTTTTTCTCTTGTCTGACATTTCTCCTCTCTCATTCTACCCAGCAGCTGACAGACAATACAGAAGCAGTGGACCACAGCAGGAGGCAAAGCTGCTTTATTGTTAACTCAAGTTATTTCCTGCCCAAAGGATGAATCATACAGGATCAACTAGTCATGCCAAACACAAATGTACTGGGAGGGCTACTAAACAAGCAATTAGCCCATGAGCTTCACAGAGAGACACCTTGAAGCCCCTTCAGCAAAACACGCTAAAAGTACATGAGACAAGTCATCTGTATGGGATCTGAAATCTAAACAAGAAATCCCCCAAGTCTTCCAAGCAAGTCCCTTGAAGCTCTGAAGGCAAATCACTGTTGAAATTCTTTTCTTTCCCCCAGGATGGAAGGCAATGAACAGTAGATTCTCAAGGGACAGTGCACCCTTGCTGCCTTATTAGTTATTCTCCAAATGGTTTAATTAAATATCCTTGCAGGAGAGTTCTCCTGGGTTATGCAATTTGACCTTCTCACTACAAAAGAAGATGAGGTATGTTTCCTGCTAGCAGAGTCGGTACCAAACCAAAAGATGGTTGGGGAGGTGACATGGATCTGACCACCAGTTTTCAAAAGAATTTCTTAAGTGCATGAGAAAAGGCAGTTTTTCTCTTCCTTCCGACCCAAGAGTATGGTGCCAAATGAGTGCAACAACACCAGGTAGGGAGCTGAGACCATGATGCTCTCCAAAGGAAAGGTTCATTTCTGTGGAGCAGGCAGCTACAGACCTAGCAAAACTCTGAGGAAGCTAGCACCTTTGTGGAGAGTGTATTTTCCACCCCAAGGGAGTGGCACAGTGATTTAATTTGTTTACTGTGTTCAGCATAACCTTCTGTACTGCTACCCAACTGCAATCTTTTTCTACTAATACGGCACCTAAACCCCAGTTGTAGAAATTCTCTGAAAAAGAAGCTCAAGAACAGATATTGTAGATGAAGGTACGAATACAAGTCCTACAGTTACAACACTTGATAGTGGCCTATAGCAGAGCCTGGAGGGAGATTAGAGATGTCCAAAGGACAGCAAAACTGGCAGGTTTCTAGAAAAGGAGCCACAAAAAGATTGGCAGGACAGAAGACCAGCCTAGAGACCAGACCTGCTGGTACATTCACACTGGGGTTAAGAAATGCCTTAAACCCCTAATTAGGGGAGAAAGGGCTGCTTATGACTGGAGGAACCAACAGTAGCACATGACATGCAAATGTAGCCCAAGAGGCAAGCATGATATGCTGAAGGTTACATTGTTCCTGAAGAAGCAGAAAGAAGAAAAGTTTGCTCCCAACAGGACCGTTGCAGGAAAACAAACACCAAGAAGAAAAATGAGGAAACCTGCTGGTCCCAAGGCAAAATGCCAAATTACCTCCTAAAGAGCAACAGGCCATGGGAACTGGCCATGAAAGAAGAGGATGAGAGAGAAGGACAGACGTTATAGCACAGGTAGCCCCAAAGAGACAGTCGCAGTGGGAGACCCAGCAGCGCAATGCCCAGGAGCAGGGGAGGCAGAGGCCTGACCAAAAGCACTCTTTGGGAGCGCTGACCGTGTAGACAGCAAGGGACAGAACAGCCAAAGGAACAAGTGGCAACACTTAATGGAGACACTCACACTTCTGTCATCCACCACAGGGTCAAGTAGGTCGGGATAAGACGTGTTTTCACAATCTGATACTTAATACTTTATTTTTGAAATTTGAAACTTACCAGGAACTTTGCACAAAGTCAGCCACTTTGGAAAATGCATGCCGATTATTCCAATTATGTGTTATATATTTTATCTAGTTTAATTAAAAACTGGTGGTTTAATTAAAATACAGCCTACCTCTTCTTCATCTGTATGAGATCTTTCTAAAGGTTGAAATTCAACAATTCTCCAGCTAGAAAATGAGACAAGAAAAGCCAAATTAATTTACCTAAATGCTGTTTCATTATTTCAGCAGTAGAGACGACTCTTCTGTTTCTACACTATGTTGGTAGTGTTACTCCTTCTTCAACACTGCGTGTGCTTCAAAATTTCTTTCAAATAAAATAATTTGAAATTTAAGGTGCTGATAACAGGTGGCCAAAATTTAGATTTTCCTTTCCCAACCCAATGTCTAACCTTTCCTTTTCCCAACACAGTCTTTAAGCTATCCAACAGAGTCTTAATAATATTTTTAGCTTTAAAGACAATAAAAAAGCAAATACAAATTAGAGATTTAAAATATGGAGCAATTGCATCTGGCCATTTCAGGCAATCTGCTAGTAAGCCATTGAATTACAGCACAGGAGATCAATTACCCTGAAGATGTTTTTTTTAAAAAGAGATGTCCCTAGAATCATGGATTATAGGTTTACACTGTATGGAAAAAAATTAAGCTTATTCTACTGTATCAGAATGGATAAATTTTAAAAATATATGCTAAAACCACTTCTGTTTAATTCACTGAAAACAGTTAACTATTTTCTTGTGAACCATAACCCACAGAAAGACAGCAACCTCTAAACAACCATTCAGAGCATGTCAGCCTTATGGCACATTTAAGGCCATGAATATCACTACAATTAAGATGATATAAACCCACTTCTATTTTTAGCCAGTCTGTGCATCTACCACCTTCCTGTGTGTATCACACTATTTCCCTTGTGCTATCAGCTGTCCAGTCTTCCCACCACCCCAGTCACACAAATTGAAGTGCACAGAAAAAACCCTAAGCGCATGAAAAGATCATCTTAATATTATAAAGTTATCTAACTACATGTTAACGATATTCTTAGTTAATGTTCTCATGTTCATTTTGGTATCTGCTTTGCAACTAAGGAGGTCATGAACAAACCTTGGAGTAAGGATTTCTTTGTACTGTAGCTTCTCCAACTTCGATGGTGCCACCAGTGACATTGGAATAACGATGTTGTCTATATCATAGGAGCTCTCACTTCTCAACCTCCTCCTGGAGTTATGCTGTATAATATTATCAATACAAGAGGAAATTCATCAGCTCAAATCATAGGAACTACATGTTAGCTAAGAAACATTAGAACTGCATGAGAAGAAAGTCTAACTTGAACACATTTTCTAGTGGCTTAATGTCTTCCGACTCCCTCCCCTCCGATGGAATCTCAACAAATCTTAGAACTATCTCATCTCTGAGATTTACTTCTTGCTGGCGTAACTCTTACTGCAATCAGTGGGAGTTTCCCTTCCTTGATTTCAGTTACAATTAATTGTGAATACTTGTAACAACTTTGAAGTTAATGCTGCCTTCTCCATAACGTTCAGTCTACAAAGTCGACCTTCTATTATATATCTACTAATGCGTAACCCAAGTGGCTCTTCAGTCTGATACAATTAAGAATTCCAAAAGAATGAAGCTACATGTAGCAGTGAAGTACAGCCTACATGGGAAGTGGTTTTCTGAAAGACATGCAAAAGACGGAGGCTGAATTTCTTTGCTGTGATCACAGTAGGATTCCTGGTGGTGTCCTCTGCCCACATGGAACCTACATGGGTCAAAAACTGAAGTTCCTTGATTACAGGAGAAAGTTTAGTTTTAAATCATGATACATTCCATATTACAAGATCTCAAGTTTTAGCTGAACGTCAATGGAAGCAGGCTATTCTAAAATGCTCATTTAGGTGTTCTTTGACGATGGTCTGCTCAAGCAAGGGAAAAAAGGAGTATGCATTGTCAAAACTGCATGGGGGACAGATTTAAACTCAGTTCTCCAGGAGTCATTATCAGATTGAAACATGACAACTTACAGAGCACCAGTATACCACTAGGCTTAGCAGAACTGCGGGATTGAAATCTAAATGTTATCATGAAATTCTCAATGAATTCCAATAAAACAAAGCATGTTTCTGCAGGGACTTCACTGAACCAGAGCTCTGCTGCTTCTCAGTGAATTTATATACCTGAGACTTTGCCTGTAGTTCTGCACAAAAGGTTTTAAATAGTGAAACTGAGAGTTAACAAATTCTGTGACTATATTTGCACCATGAGGCCATTTTATGTAGCTGCACCAGGAAAAATGGATCATAAGAGCCCTTGTGTAAAATTCGGAACATAAATCACAGTGTATTTAATGCAATTTGGAAAAAAAAAAAAAAACCAAAATGAAAGGCCCAATGCCAATAAACTAAACTTACACTCCAGTTATATGATCTGCAAAATTCTTTTACAAGCAAGTATCTGTTTTAGGAACGCCACATACTCAATCTGGAATAAATTACTTAATGTCATCCACTTAATTCACTGTAAAAATGCTCTGTACTGTAATTTAACACTGAATTAGATGTAAAAGGCATGTGGTTTTGGATTATTAATTTGCACAACTCTGTTGATATTTCAGTTAAGACAGTGATACATTTTTGGTTTACCTGTGATGAAGTGCTGTGCGTGGGCCTAGATATCGCATTGACATTGGTCATAGCAGCAAAACTGCTATGGGATTCTGGTTCTGCATGTTGAAAGGAGAATGTCTCAAACCTAGCGTTACGTTCGCCTGTCACAAAAAATAGTAATAAGAAAAATGCATACTAGCTGTTGTCTATTAAGACTAAAGATATTTTTCCATACAGTAATAGTAAAAATCATTTCTAGAAGCCCAGAGCTAACCACTTACCATTTACCGAATACTAAAAAAAGCCATCTAAATAAACACTTGCTACTCATCCTGTCACTGTTGTTCCACAAAACTCATCCCTCTCCTTCTACAACACATTTCTTGTGGAACCAGCTTCCTATGGGCAAATGCTGTTTCTTTTTTCAGGAGCTACCATAGACTACACACACAGCAAATGCAATAAAACTTAGAAGAACGCTCCCCAGGATTCCCTAAAAGTGCTTCCCTAGCTGGGGTGCATCTCACTCATGTACCAGTCCACTGAGCCCTCACTGATGGTTTCTTCCTTCCTAAATGATAAAACAAAACTGGCAGCAAGGGTAACAAAATTAGTTTCTAGACCTCCATGTGTGGTTTCTTCTAGTAGTGGTCCACTGCTCCAGACAAATCGTAATTCTTGTTTACTCTTATTCAGTCCCAGTATAAACAGCATTTAGGGGGATTCAGAATTTAACCACCTGTGTTCTGCTTTCCTTCTACGTTAATTTCCAGTAAGAAAAGCGAACTCAGATTTAATATACCAACTAATAAAAAGAATCAGTGTATTCCAACATGGAAAAAAGAGGCAAGACTGATCCTAAAGACTGTATTGCACGGGCTGGGTCAAGGATATGAACTCTCATCTCCCACACAGCTCTGCAACTCCCTGGCACACAGCTTTTATTTTTGGCTTTATTCATCAGGCTGACCTTCCCCGTGGATGACTTCTCCCAGACAGCGCCCAAATTAGGAATAAATATGTAGTACTACACCCTTAGCATTAATAAGCTAGAACTTCTGCTGCTACTCATGAATACACCACATAGCAGTTTTCTGGCATTGAGAAACTATGATCCTCATGATAAAAGATTGCTTTTTTTATTCCATTAACTCAAAGAACTAAATACTATTGGCAGAAGACTAACTTTGAAAGGTTTATAGCAAGAAGTTTTCTCTCTTACTAGTGCTCCCAAGTAACTCCAATTGTTGATCTCAGTATGCATGACAGTACACTTAGGGAAACAACGTGGTTGCAAGAAACACTGCGTCAGCATCCGCCTTTTGGGGACTAGCAACTGGTTAGGGGAGCAGGTGGCATGGAAAAAAGGACCATGGATGGCGAGAGGGGACGGCTGTACAGCAAAGGGGAGGACCATAATGTACAAGGGGAATGATGCAGAGAAAAAAAAACCTCATCCGAATCGGAGACAGTTTTCAGTGTAACCAAAAAAACCCTTTCAGTCTCTCCTGTCACTTTCTAATCAATAGGGGTTTTTTTGGTTTGGAGTTGTGGATTGTTTGTTTGTTTTTTTAAATAAATCATAATTTTTGGTTAAATCATCTCTGCAGTAATTCCCGTAACTCAACCTCTATTGCAAGATTACACTAGCAGTTTTACCTGGATATGCACTGGAAGTGTATTTTTCCACAATGTTAACTGATCATTTATATCTTTTAATTCTTTCTTAGGAGAAATTTAAAGCTAATATAGTTTGTCCTCTCACTCAGTGATTTATTTTCTTCACATGTCTTGTGAGGAATTTTGCCAAAAGTTTTCCAAAAGTTCACATAAATGAATCTGTAACAGAATCTGTTAGGTTTTACATTCTAGTAGGCTGGACAGGTAAGATGCTATTTATCTTTACAATGGTACACTGAATTTTTTGTCCCTAAATTATCACGTTATTCTATAGGACTTTCAGGGCACTTTCTATTAATTTACCAGGTGCTGAAGTAGAGCTTCAATGGCTTAAAACATAAAGATAACAAGGGTGAAAACACTAATTATAAGCACTGGCTACCCACAAGTCCTCTTAACAGTCTGGAAGGAAACCAGAACCACAAATGACAGTACACAACAAATGAAACATAGCTGACCAAAGATGCCAGGAATTGTAAATGTTTGGTTGGGCACATGATTTGACAGGTAACTTTGCAATTCAGTCTGTTTCACTGACTACTGTAAAAAACCCCCCTTCATATTAAAAATAATGACACCCAGTATTAGAAAAACACAGTTGGACTGCTAAGCAGTTTCCTTTAAGAGTATTCCAAAAATAAAATACAGAAGCTTGTCTCCTTTTGTAATATATACTCAAGAAGAAAGACAAGGATTACTATGCTTGAAAACAGCAAATATTTTTCATGCTGTCCCAAGTCCATTTCTTCACTCCTGTAAAGTTTCATAACAGTATCCTTTTTGAAGACAAAATTAATTCTGAAAGACCAGTGATAACAAACTCATTTATACAGTACATATTTTAGAAGAAGTCGTGCTGTCTTAAGCAATACCATTTTGCTCTTACCTACTGCTGTCTCACTTAGATGTCTTTTCTTTCTTCCTTCTGACAGCTGGTCAGACATTCCTGACACTGACTGAGATTTGGAATTAGATAAACAGCCACTGCTCCATTGTTTGACAGAAACATTATGTTGATTATAGTCTACAACAGAAAAAGCATGTAACAAATTGAAAACTTAATTGTCCATTGGTGCAATCTACAGGCAATCTCAACTGCTCAACTATTTATAATGGAAAAACCCAGGCTCCTGATAGGAATCCAAACAATAAGCAGTACTGCAGTCAGGCACCTGTGTCTGCAGAGAACCCATGGCCCAAACTCCCCCCACATGTATTGGTGCTCTCCTAGGGCTCTGATGGGATCATTTCAGTGCAACAAAGGAGAACCTGGCACTGTGGTCTGGGAAGAGATTCCTCTTCCACCTAAAGCCTTCGCCAGTTATCTTCTCTGATAACCTACTTTGTGAACCTATTCAGGGCAGAAAGTACTGGCAAATGAACGAAAAATGGTCATGCAAATATTAAAATATTTTGCTTTACATACCATTGTCTGGAGATACTTTAAACTCCACTCCCAAAGATGAGGTATCAACAGGTTCTCCTTTGATGTCATCCTTCCTTAAAAATGTTTCAAAGTATATGTGAAGAGGAATCTCTAACAAAAAAAAAAAAAAATCCAAATGGAATGGGGTGTGTATCAGAAAGATGGCAACCTATGAGCCAATGAACTATGTATCATCACTAAAGATCTAGGAACCGATGTACACAACACTATGTAACATAATCTATGAGCAATATTGCTGCCTTGAATCCTTCAACTCGTGAAGAACGGCAGCACTCGGTAGCTCCTACAAGGACCAATCACTTGTCTATATGGCAGCAGTGTTCTCACATGGTCAAGCTGAAGACAATATAGGAAAACACGTCCTGACACTGCTGAGACCAAAGGAAAACTCAATGACAATATCCCCCAAAAGCCCAGCCAAACATTTCAAAGTGATTTGTGCATGAGTAAAAAAGAAAATTTGAAGCAAGGTAACTCTCAGCAAGACAGGTACTGTACGAGTGCTATCCTCCACTATAGGCAAAGACCTGTAGTCTTTCCTATCAGTTATCTGAGTACTATACAAGATAATCTCCACTAATTGCCTGGAGGTAAGAACTCAAGGTACCTGTCTTTCTGTTAACAGGAAGTAAGAGTTATGCCATGGTAAAAACAAATCCATGTTTAGGTGTAAAGCTACACCGCCATGCGTGCTGACCAAGGCAGTATGCTTAAGTGGTTCCAGCTCTCTCCAGAGCTTCTAAGGGCTGACAAGACAACTCAGATCAAGGTAGGACTCAAACCTAAGCAATGCTCCTGAACAAATCCCAGTGCAGGTGCACACACACTTAGTACATTAACAGCACTTTTTTTTGGTGTTCAAAGTCTAAGTAAGAGAGAGTAAGGTTGTCTTACTCTGGAATAAACTACGTCTGTACCTGCAATTACTCCAGAATTATTCTTCACAAAAACAAGCTCTGGAGGATATCAAGTGAAGAGCAACACTGGGGGTCTTCCCCTTGTGACTAACTCCTGCACAAAAGCCAGGACGGCAGAGAGCACACAGTGCACTTTTCCTGTAATCTGAAAAGGCTTCAGTTCAGCCTTTGGGTACAAGTAATTAATGTTTTTGGAAATGGTTACTGCTGGGAGCCTAGAGGTAATTTCAAGGTACATTCCTTCTTTCTCTCTCTGGCAAAGGCTACAGCAGGGCATTGTAATTCATTTCCTGAGGGAGTTCTAACTCGGAATTAGTCTGCAAAACATCTCAAGTGGTAAGGAATTTACCCACTGTTGTAAGGCAGGAAGGCTTAAGAAAAATAGGCCTCTATCTGAAAAGCCTTTCCAGAAACAAAATTACAAGGAAGAAGAGAAATGAAGTAGAAAGAAATATGCCAACATAAGAAAGAAATACGTCAA
>VYZV01023132.1:1556-18323 GCA_013401275.1 Pandion haliaetus
CTCTTCCCTTGCTGTTCTCTGTTTTCTCCTTCCTAAATGGAATTGGCAAACATCTGGCTATATACAAACTATTTCCCATTAGCCCTTTTGTGTATCATATCAAATTGATCTTTAATAAATTAATTTTAAATTAGAAAGTAAAAGCCTTACAGAATTTTGCAGAGAGACCGCACACACTCTTTATGGGCCAGTGTTGAAGAAATGGACCAAGATTATTGTGTGGGCATTTATAAATGGACTACGGCATTGATTGTAGTATAATTGACAACAAGGAAGGGGGTAGTTTGCTGCCATCAGAGGTTTGAGTAGTTGGAAACAGCAGAGTTACTCAGACTTTGAGGGAGGTACGCTGAGAAAGGTTAAATAGAAATAAACCAATAAAACTGTTTGCACTTTGCATGTTATGTCAGAACTTAGTTGGCTCTTTTTTACATTAACTTGTTTCAATCTAAACCCTTCATAGGGAATCTTGCAATGTGTTGTTTTTTGCTGCCTAGAACATGGCTGCTTTATCCATGGCTTTATTCATAGCTTTATTGAGGTGTACTGTAAGGGTTTCTGAGTGGTCTGAAAGTAGGAATACTACATTTGTATTTCCTTCGGTCTTAGAAGGTAGCAGAATTTTTAAGTACAATAGGCGTAAAGTATACAGTGTGATTATCTGCTACAACAAAGGGTTTTCTGTATTTGGACATAGATTTCTGACTTTGCAGGTAGCAGTATTTGTGGTGATTCACCTTGTTTTCTGCACAGTGACAGTTTCAGTACGTGAATATGTGTGAGTGTATGTTGTGCACCTATACTTGCGAGTATATGTGCAGACTCTCATCTGCTAGAATAAGCTTAATATAATTGTTGATTAGATATAAATTTCTTTTGGCTTGGTCTTTTTTGTGTTTGGGGTGAATTCTGAAAAGCTTGCAGTATATATGGAAGTTATTTGTGGAAAATATGAAAACAAATAATTGGCTAAAAAAGGGTAATTTGAAGGCTTATTGGAGTGGCTGTTTTATTTTCAAATTCTGTAATTCTCTGTTAATAAATTTAGAAAAGAAGACTGTACTTGGAAATGGATTGGCTCTACAGAGTCCACAACTTTTGCTTTTTCTGGAATGAAGGAATTGTGGCATTGAGAGAAGAGATTTTAGTACAGCTTTTTGTAACTGAGAAGCTTAAAAGGGGGAGGAGAGGGAGTAGGATTTGGGTAAATGGTCCAAGTTAAGTACTCTTCTCCTACCAATATCCCCCATACTTAACTTCAGGTGGAGAATTCTGCAAGAGAGTTGAAAAGCATCCCATCTGCTTTCCAAATACTTTGAGATTTGAAATTGTGTCCCTCTTTCTCAGATAGTGGCCTTCCCCTGAAGGCTGAGTACCTTTGGGAATTTCACTGGAGTTGTGACTCTGCTGCCTGGTCTGCCTTTTACGGAGAATTTAAGAACTACCTAAAGAAAGGGAGGTACCTCAATTACCACGTTTGTCTGCACTTGCCCTCTGCCAGTGTTTGACAGTCTCAATGTTCCTCTCTGCCTCATTGATTAAGAAATAGGTGGTTTTCTCTTACATCCTGCAAATGGCACCATGGAGGACCCGTGCATATCCTAGTGGGAAGGAAGAACCTTAGTCATGCCTTAGGAATGACTTTCTCAGCGACCTCAAATCTCTCTCCCTCCTTTTTTATACAAACCCAGCCTTTTTTACTTAAAATTTGATCCTGATTGGCCAGCCTCTGTCTCAATTATGGATCAGATATATTAATGTGCTCACTTAATGATAACAAAGCTATTTCTTGTCATCGTTTTTACGGCATTATTTTGTGTGGTCTTTGAAAACCTTGGTAATGGATACCTTGGGGTTTTCCTCGTGGAGGTTAAATGCTAGTGACATGACTAAAAAATTCAGCCAGGACCTGTAACCTGGCCTTTTCCCATGTATCTGGCATTGCTTAGAATTGCCATTTGGGGACTGAAAAAAGAACAGGTGGTAATAAGTAAAAGGAGGTGCCTTTGGGGGAAGAAGGCAGATGGTTCCCTGTCACCCCTATGTGATAGGCATTTGACAAGTACTCAGGCACCAAAAAAAAGGAGTGATTCTTGAATGCTGTATAAAGAAAAATCATGGACTGTAAACCAATATGCCACATTATTTAGAGAATGATTTCAAAACACCATTTGAGATGCACTGTTTCACCTTCAAAATTTCAAAGTAAGTGTAGTATACAGCGTGATTTTTGTACTTTTATGCTGCGAAAGTTAGTGTTGGCCATTCTGTGCCGTATTTGTGAGTTGTATAGGAGTGAGATCTTCAAGTGAATGAATTGAATATGTTGCTGGTATCCAGTAGTACACCACACCAAGATTTTTTATAGTAGAACTATCCATTTCTTTAAACTTAAATTTTTCATGAAAAATAGTTTATATCTGAGCAAGGATACCCTCCATGTGAATTAATATCACCAGCATGGGAAACAAGGAGGAGGAATTAGAAGTCTGCCATGTAGTTGCAGAGCTGTGAGACCTTCAGGATTGCCGAGGCATCTCAGGATGGCTCCAAGGGATGGATACAGGCTCTTCCAGAAGACAGGGCAGGGAAGCAAGGAAGAGGGTCCCACTGTATGCAGAGGCATGACTCGAATTTATGTAGCTTTACCTTGGAGAGGGTGATGATCCAGCTGAGAGCTTATGCATGAGGATCAGAGAATGGAAGGACAACACTGTTGTGTGTGTCTGCTAAAGACCAGCTAATCAAGGGGAAGAAGTAGATGAAGCTTTCTTTACACAACTGGAGATTGCAGGCCCTGGTATTTATGTGGACTTTTAACCACCTGGTGTGTGTTGGAATGGCAACTTGGTGGTGTGGCAGGTGATACAGGGAGTTTCTGGAGTAGGCTGAAGAGAATTTGACACAGGTTTTCTGTGTCTGACTGGATGACTAGTGGAGGTAGTGTGTTGGACCTGCTGTTCAGGAACAAAAAAGGACTGATCAGAGATACAATGCTCAGAACAGCCTTGGCAGCAGTGATGATGAGGTGCTTAAATTTAGGCTCCTGAGAGAACTGAGCAAAACAAATAGCAGAATTACAGCTTTGAACTTCAAGACAAGAGATTTTCTACTTGTTCAGGGGTCTTTTTGGCAGGTTCCTGTGGGACATTGCGTTAATGTGTGAGAGGCAAACCATTTAATCCTGAAGGACAGTCTTCTCAAAGCACAAGAATGGTCTATCCAAAGTGCAGGAATTTGAGCATGCATGTCCAGGAGACCAGCAGGGATAAAGAAGGAGCTCCTAACTGGGCTCAAACACAAAAAGAAAGTACATAGAATTTGGAAGTAAAGGCAGAAAAGTGAGGGATGTTGCCTGGATGTGCAGGGATGGAACTAGGAAAGACAAAGCCCAGCTGGAGCTGGAACCATTCCAGGGAAGGTTATGGAGCAAATCCCCCTGGAAGCCATGGTATGGGTACATGAAAGAGAGGGTGATGACTGGGAAAATCCAGCATGGATTTACCAAGGGCAAATTGTGCCCAACTATCCCAGTAGCCTTCTAAGATTAAATGGTTAGCCCGGTGGTTGAGAGAAGTGAATATTGTTTACTTTTTCTTTAGCCAGGCCTTTGACACCATCTCCCATAGTATCCCTGAAGCTTGACTGGTGAAATACAGACTGGATGGGTGGATGGTGGAGTGTGTGGAGAGCTGGCTGGCCCAGCAGACTCCCAGCATCGTGGTGAACGCGGTGAAAACTAACTGGCAGCCCACAAAATGAGTGGCATTACCCAGGGCTTGATTCTGGGACAGAGGGGGTTTTCTATCTTCGTCAGTGACCTGGATGATGGGACAGAGGGCATCCGTAGCAGGTTTGCGGGTTACACCAGACTGGGAGGCACAGCAGATACATTGGCAGAGAGAGGGACCCGACAGACTGGAGAAGTGGGCTGGAGGGAACCTCAGAGTTCACTGCTGGCAAATGTGGAGTCATGCATCGGAGCCAGAGTGACTCCATGCAGTGGTAGAGGCTGGCTGCCACCGAAGAAAGCAGCTTAGCAGAAAAGGACTTGGTGCGATAGGCAGGCGGTCAAGGGTTGTGATTGTTTCCCCCTGCTTGGCACTGGAGAGACCATGTTAGGACAGTTTTAAGCTTCCCAACACAAGAAAGACGTTGACATAGTGGAGCCCCACTGGAGACCTACCAAGGTAATTAGGGAGCTGGAGCATGTGATGTACTGATACGTACTGTGACTCTGAGAGAAGTAAGTTTGATTAATCCTGACGAGTGGAAGCCTAATAGCATCTTACTGCTCAACCAGCTGATGGAGGGCATAGAGTAGATGGAGGTAATGGGAAAAGACTACAAAAAGGGAATTTCCGATCAGATAAGAGAAAACAGTTTCACAGTGAGGGTAGTTGCAGCTGGAGCAGGTTGCCCAGGGAGGTTGTGAAATCTCTGTTCTTGGAGACACTCAAGACGCACCTAGACAAGGCCCTGAGCAACCTGGTCAAAGGTAGCTCTGCTCAAGTGAGGGTTTGCATAGATGAACTCCCACGATCCCTCCTAACTAGTAGTATTGTACAATTCAGAAAGGCTGTCAGTCTGAGAGGTATGAATGGACCCCATTTATCTCTTTGTGTATAGTCTTAACGTAGTAGTCAAATTATGACAATTTTGTGGTCTGTATTTCCCTGCTGATCTCCTTAGGAGAAACATAAATGTCTGGTATCAGTGGCAATTTGACAATACAAACCAAATTTGATTAAAGTACAACACAGCTTCAGTTGCACCGTATGATATTAATTCCTCTGCTGAATTGCATTAGGTGAATGCTAATTCTAAGAGAGTTTTAAAGACATCATTTATTGACCTAAATTGGTGCTTGCTTTGTGTAATTGAATTCTGTCCAGGATCATTGCTGCATGAATAATTTTGTTTTATGTTGATACTTCTCTGCCAGAGTTTGGCCGTGAGCTATCTCAAGCCTGATAGCAGTGAAATGAGGTGGACAGAACTCCTGGAGCTTTCCTGACCCACAGCAGGGTGGAGAACATCAGAAGTCTGATCAAAGTTTTCTGAGTCAGCACATTTCAGCTAAGATTGTGCTGAAAATCTGGCATTTCTATACTGCAAGTGGTAGTCGGTTGTTTGCGTTGGTTGTTTGCCGTTACTTCAGGCTGACACAGACGTGGAGGTTTCAGTGGATCAGAATCCACTCTTAGAAGCTATTTCAGCTCCCCTAAACTGGCTCCAATGAAAAAAATTCCCAGCTATAGTTAGATTTCCCACTTCTTGTTAGTCAAACCTTGGACCCTTTCTGCTTAACTTGTAGAGTGTAAAACCTTTGCTTTTTTTCAGGCTTTCTCCACGTTGTCAACACACTCTGAAATTCTAAATGCGTCCTTTGGTGCACTTGCAGCCCTCCTGACTTTGCATTCCTTTAAACCTTACAAGCCTTTTATCTGCTCCATCTGGATTGTTAAAAAAATATAGTGAATCATATGGAACTGGGCATCCCCTCCTGTATACCCCAGTTCACTATCACCTTTCCTTCTGACACTGAAGCACTGAGAACTATTCTGCTTGTGATTTTCCAGCCAGTTATGAATCTACTTTTGTAGTAGCCTTATCTGGAAGATCTCTGCTTGCTTTTGAAAGTGTCATGCGAGGCAATGTCAAAAGCCTTATTTAAATCAGGTTACATGAAATACTCTGTGTTTTCCATATCTGTAAGTTCCATTATTCTCTTGTAGGAGACAAATACAAGTTCTTTTTGACAAATTTTGGCTTCTACTGAAAGAAATCCAAAAGTTGGCGCTAACAGGCTTGTGCTCTGATTTGAAAAACTCTGTTGCACTTTTGCGTATTTTCCATATGTAAAAATTTACATAAATTTAACTTCTACCCTTGTCTGGTTCAAGCCCAGAGGCAGACAAGTCACATGTTACTTCAGGACCTCTTTTGGATGTTTTCACAGATATCAAATGTAACTTCTCAGGCTCTCTCACATCTTACAGAGGTAATTTTTTAGATTATTTTGTATGCAGCCACATACTGTGAGTCAAGAACACTTAGTGGTGTTGTCAAGGAAATACAGCAAATATTTTCTCAGTCTGTGGAAATCTATGGAATTCCTAGAGACTATAGAAGTACTTGAAAAATGCAGGGTATTGTGGATGCACTGGCAGAGCAAGATGAAAAAAAATTTCATTGAATAAAAGAGGAGGACTCTCTTGGGTATTCCTCCTGAAGACTGTTCTATTTCTTCACTCAAACAGAAGTGTCTTTGTGTTCTTTCTGTCTTACGCAATTTTATGTGTCTTAATGCAAGGAAAATTAGAAGAGTTTCCTGTGGTTTACGTGAGTGGCTTTCAGAAGTCCTGGTGTCCACCAGAGAAGAAATGACGTGTAGCGTAAAACTGAATAGCCAGGCTGCAAACCCTTGCAGCCAAGAATTCAAATTTTCTGTGAAAAGGAAAAAGTTCTTGAAAGAAATGAATCATGGATCTTGGGGGAGCAGGGAATAGCAATGAACTTGACGGCACGTCTGTGCAAAGGGCACTCAACTCTGCTAGGAGTGAAAACCTGGTGGGATGTGAGAGATCCCTCCTGGTCTCATATGGGGAGAAGATCCAAAAGTAGGAGGATGGAAAAGCCACTATGATGAGTATCTTTAGAGACAAGAGTAGCAGGGGAATTTCATCTCCCTTTGAGAAATCTCCCCACTTTTGTCTATCATATATGAACATACATGCATGTGTTTTTTTCACTCAGCAGACTTAAGACGTTTAATGTAAGCAACCAGTTGCCATATTAAAACATGCTATTCAAACAGCGTTTGTCACAGTTTATGTCAAAACTGTTTCTCAAATTTAGAATAATACTGAAGGTTATGGGANTATATGCCATTTGAAATAGTTGGGCTATTTGGAGCAGTTATTGTATTATAAAATCCAAGTAATTTCCTCATTCACCGCTGTACGTGCACATAAGCTTTCTGTCCTTCTGTGTGCACACGTATTCACATGTGTAAAAAGATTTGCATGCATAAATACTCATCTTTTTAAAATGAAAGAGTTCTAGGATGCTGTAGATACTACAATTCTGTGAAAAACTTTAAAAGCAACAAATGGAACAAATATGACCTCAATACTGATGGCGTAATGAAGTTTTTAAAAAATAATTACAGTGCTTGTGTTATGTGCAGGCGAAAGCTTTTCCAAGCTTGCTGCCTCAATCACTGTGTTATAATATCAAAATGGCTTCATAGGAATGACAGATGAACAGCTTGTAAGTCTCATTTTGAAAGTTGTGGTTTAGGAACATAAACAGCATCTGAAATTACAAACTGACTTCAAACAGCGTTTTGTAAAACCAAAGCCAAACTCTGAGAATATTTTGTTACTGGTTGTGTACACTCATTGTTAATTTTCTGTAAACATAACAGTATGCTCTCCCCTTTTAACGCTGAAAGACTTTTTTTCGTTTAATTTTGATTTTAATTTACATTACTTAGCTATTATTCCTCAATGAAAGTCAGCATTTGTGTTTCTGATGGCTGCATGTATATTCAAAATTGCCAGAAAGCTGTTTTAATTCAGTTAGTTTCATTTCTTGACTCAATCCCTGTTTAAAAAATGGCCTTTATTTATTCCTTCTTTGTGGCCCCTGCTTATATATAGTCTTACTGAGAAGTTGAACTGATTAAAGTAAACCACACTAGATCTCAAACTTCTTGAATTTTAACTTCATGAAATTGGAAGCTAAACAGTTCTCATATTCTGCATTCAATAGACTATTCATGTTTAAAGTTGGCATGCGCTTTAAATAAATTGCTCTAATTTAGATTAAATTAGTAATAGATTAATGTTTGCCAGTGCGCGGTGAATTGCAGGAAGGCATAACAAAATTTATAGGATGCTTTGATTGTGCTTATTAGTTTTTATTTCTTGTTTTATGACTGTATTTACAGTTGGCTTGGCAAAGAAATTTGAAACCTCATGAAGGTACTCGTATCAGATGGTGTGCACAATGACTTAAATTTAAGCCTGCTCAGTGTAAATATGGGTTATGGTGATGGCTACTTAAGCAGTTATATTTTGAAACACTTGGACTGTGTCACCTGTTTAATTTTGGTTTTAATGAGTAAAATTAATGGTTAAAAGGTACTTGTGTTTAAAGAAATTGTGTCATATTGTAAAGAGGAACAGTACATAAGGAATGTTACGTGGAGGCAGGGAAAGAATGTGTAGGAGCAAAAAGCTTCGATGTATTTTGAGAAACATTCAACATGTATTAATCCACGTTTTTCTATCAGTCACCTGCATTTATTCTATATTTATTGTACCACGGCAAAAGTGGAGTGAACTAAGTTGTGCGTACACTGTACAATAACTGTGAAATAGGCTCAAAGGCTTTGAGTCCCTGTTTTATATCATCTTTTCTGGGTTATCCTGAATTCCCAATGGAGTTTCTCAGTCCAGTAAAAGTCTCTTTGCCACCAGAAAAGCTAATAAAAGCAAATAGACTTACCGTAATATCACTTACCAAATCCACCAATTTAATTTGCTGTTTATCCTCTTATATTTTACATAATTGTTGTTTCTGGCAGCTTGGCTGCTGCCTTACTAGATAATGTATTGTCAGCAATGGTTATTACCAGGAACCAAAGCTTTGCAGCTCTGAAATGGTATTAAGCAAATGCAAGCGAGTACATTCAGTGTGACCAGCTACGGTTGTTGAGTGATGGTTGATTGTTCCACTGCCTATATATGGCTTCTGGTTATAGGTGAAAATAAAAATAATCGGGGTAAGGAACATCAACTGTATGGGATACATTCATTGTATCATGATGGATGTTTGTTTTTAGTGTTTTTTTGTTTGTTTCTTGTTTAGATGAAGAATATAGTGGCAGGATTAGCTTTAGCTTGATACCTCTCATGACTACCGAAGGCATTTCGTCTGCCTTTATTATTCATACACAGGATTGCGAAGATTGACAGAAGTAACCTTAATTTGTAATTGATCCTAGCCTCATGTTGTAAAGGAAAATATCAGATTTTGTCAGTCTTGCACCAGAGGGGGGAACAAACGTGTGGACATGGTCTTAATTGGTTACTTATATTTCAAAGTTGCTAAATTATACAGTAATATCAGAGACAGCTGAACGCCATTTGGAGAAAAAGAAGGATTGGTTTACAGCTTGGTTGCATATGTAATAGGATTAATACAATTGAATATCTGAATTGAGGAGAAGACTCTTTTACTTCTGATGTCAAGTACTTTTCCAGCACTCTTGATAAAATAACCTAAATACATTTATTGGTTTTATACCATAAGGAAAAGAAATAAATCTAACACATAAATAAATCTAAAACTCATTTTTAACAATGTGCATTCAAATTTGCCTAATTTCAGTATTGAAACTTACTGCAAATTGTCACTGTTCTCACTGCATTAGAAATATCCTGGTGTGGTCTTTTCTTATTTTTTTGATTGTTTCCCCTCTCCTACCGCCTCTCTTCCACCCACCCCCAAAGAAACTAATAATTGTGGAACCAAAGTCTTTAAAAGACAAATGGATTCTTCATGGTTTTCCTGTTGACACATTATTATTACTGAAGGTGCTAAAGGAAAATAAGGAGAAAGAGGAAAGTCGTACGTGGGTCTGCTTTTCTGAGCCCAAGTCACAGAGCTAATAGGGGCTACTGTGTCTCAACAATGGACATTGCACCTTGGGACTAGAGTCAGTGTCCTCTCTCATTCTCTTCTTCAGCACCATTTTGCATATAACTGCTTTTTCATCTCCTTGGTTGGGAGTCTTTAAGTGGTCAATGACCAGAGTAATCCACATTTAAAATGTTGCATCTGTTGCGATAGACTCCATCGTGTACGTTCAGGGAATAAGCTTGCATTCTTGTGTGCTGTGATGTGCATACCAAATTCCCAAGTCTCTGTGCTAGTGCAAGAAGTTACATTTTAAAAATGGTGATGGGGTTTACTCTTTCTGTTAGAATTAGAAATATGAAGAAGCAAAAGTACGTTACCCAGCTCTTTAAAAAAATCTTAATTAAGAGTTCATAAGATTGAGTTTTGTGTCCTTTATATGACTGCCCAGACATCCTGATACCTCATCTAGTTTCTATAAAAACAGTGGGTCTGATATAACCTGTAAGTGGTAAGCAAGCAGCAGATACATTATGGTCTTTAACAGAGAAGTCCAGTAGAAATGAATATAAAAACCCAATGGCACATCTATTTGTATTCCTCTATACATGGTTGTAGCCTAAAAGAGGAAAGGAGGGGTTTGCTTGGTATCTTCTCTTCCTTAAACAAACAAAAAAATTGTATGTATTAACCTAAATAAAAGTAGAGTGCACTAGATATGTAAAAGAAACAAGCAGTTAAATAAGTAGATGTTTGATAAAGAGAGTAGCAGAAATGAGTACAATTTTGACAGGCAAACAGCTTCTTCAGTCTCATCTGTTGCAACTTCAGCTTGCCAGAGTTGTTGCTGTGGAGTTGTTCAAAGTGTCAACACATCCCAAACTGAGGGCAATTATCTTTCACTTCCCAGTTATTTCTCGGAGAAGACCATGTAGGCCAACATTCAGGTAAATCCTTTGTGTGCTGCAGCCACCTCTGGATTGATGTACATCAGCTGCAGATATCCTAAATGAGAAGATGCACGTTTTATCCAGAGGAAACTCTGAGGAGCGTTGCGGTCATTTAAATAAAATATTTCACTTTAAAATCAAGGGTTATCAAAGTTATTTACAAGAAGCAGCGTTGAACAGTGGCAGGAATTGCACCTGATAGGTTAACAACTACAGCTCAAGGATAGTTTATTTATTTCAGTTTATGAGAAACTGTTACTGAGAAAAGAGAAAGGGAGCAATTACCCTGTGGTGTTTCTTTGAAAATACATCCTTAAATAGTCCAGTATTGTGGTTTGATCATGGTACTGGTGTACTGGTACTGCTCTGCCATCAAAGCAGTGATTTAGTCCTAAACCTGGCTGGTTGAAATTGTTAATGTTAATTATTTGTAGTGTTTACAGAATTGACAGCATCTGTGGCCCTGTTACCTCGGGTGCTCATACAGTGGGTGAAAACTGAGAAACACTGCAAAAACCACAAAAGGTGAGATTGGAAAAGAAAGCACAGTGAAGTGATTTGCTCAGGGTGATAAAATGAGTTATTGGCAGAGTCCCAGTGAAACTTTAGACCGAGAGAGAAATCTTGCCTAACTCTTCAAATATGCAAATGGCTCCACATCCTGTAAGGACTAACACTTTGCAAAAATACACGGTATTTTTATTAGTAACTATCCATAAAGAGCTTTGCTCAAATGTAGCACATTTGCTTTTTAAATAAAATCATTGCTTTCCTGTTGTTATTAAAGTCAAATTATAACATACTGTTGTAGGTTCTGCTGTTCTTGAGAGATTTTTATTCTGCACAAGAGTTCAACTTACAAATATTTTCATTAAGAGGATAACCTGTACAGGGTTCCTTTGGTGCATTTACATGCATTTTTACTGCCTTGGGTTCTATATGTGTCTTTTATTAAGGGTTTTTTTACTCCCTTTTCTCAAGGAGTGGCTATTTAAAAAAAAACCTTAAAATTCACTACAGGATTTTAAGGTTATGCCCATTATTTTGCAATATGTAGTTATGGTTTGAATTTCTTTCCAATAACAAAATCTGTTTAAAAGTAGTTAGCTTTCAACTCATCGGGGATAGGTAGAGATATGTTTGGCTTTTCTCTTTTTTTATAGTGTGAGTCTCATGATCCTAATGCACGCAGGGCTTTTTTTCTTTACAACCTCCCCTGAAACACTGGTATCGAATGTGAACTGTGGGGCTTCTGCTTAGGTCTGTAGGAGAGGCTGCCTTCCTCTGCGGACTCACTGCTGTGTGTAATGCGTCAATAAGGTCTGTCACGCCTTTTTAGTGGTTGTTTTATGAGACAGGAAAAAATCAAATTGTTTCCTCTACACCAAAGCATTTCATCGTGAAATGAAAATGGGAGGAGTGTTCTTTATCAGAATGGATTTTATGACTTCCTTTAAAAAACAGGCTCATGGTCAGAACGTGTTTATCAGTATATTTATATAGTCACAATCTATTCAGTGCCCATCAGTGTCCATTTTACATGAAAATATAGAACCAAATGAATGCTTAAAAATCATAATCAGTGAGTATTATTTAGGAATTTGCTTGTTAGGTATTTTTGGTGGGCTTTTTGCAAGTAGCACGCATTGAGTGAAGAGTAAATAACAGTTCTCATTCCTAGTGGTAATGTAAATTAAGCTAAGGCAATTTGGGGGGGGGTAGGCATTTTGCCTGCCTGCTTTAGGCAAAAAATGTCAGCATAGAAAAGTAAGTAAGCAAGCGTCTCCATTTCTTTTAATGAAGAAAATGTGGGTTGCTTTTATTTGGGGGTGGGTCTGTTCCTCAGGATGGGGGATTGCATTTGTTTTTTTAAGTCTGCTAGAGACAAAGTTGATTGAGAGCTGTGTCAGGTTCTCATCCTCAGTCCTCTTCCTTCTTTGAGATGATCTAGGGAAATGCTTGTGTGAAAAAGTAGTTGGTTGATTCAGGATGATAAAGCAGCAAAAAGGTTTTGTAGTACTGAAAAGAGAAGGCTAATTATGTCCAGGGTGAACTCCTTGAAATGGCTTCCCATCGGTTCAGGTCAATCAATAGCCACCTCCCACAGTAGGAGTGGGAAATGCTCTGGTGGGATCTGGGTGCTCCTGTTAGCCCAGCTCCATCCTTCGACTGCACCCACAGTGGTTGATGTCTGTGTCCCCTTGGGCAGCTCACTTAAGCTCTTCTTTGTTTCAGGCAACAGTTTCATGGGCAGCTGAGACCATCTAATGGCTCTTTATATCCCAAGGGGAAAGTCTGTGGTTCTGCCACCTCCGTTGAACCAGTTCTGGTGTCTGTCATATCCTTTCAATGCCTTCAGCGCTCTTGTAGCCTGCACGGAAAGTTGCATGCTCTTTTTTTCTGAAGTTACAAGGCAAATTGGCTTTGGGGTCTGGGCCATAAAGCCAATACAGGACTTTATGTTTGTATATATGGAAGTACAGCCAGTTCTACAACATGCAAGGGGCAGTGGGAGAGGGGAATCTCTCCCATTCAGCGGACATAAACTCCCAGATGTCACCTCGTTTTCCCATCAGTCACTGATCGTGTACTATAGTCAAAAGTAGTTAAAATACTGCAGAAGTTAAAAGTATTGGCTTTAATAAGACCAGTATATAAGCACATAGAGAAAAATGCCCAGGGTTGAAAATTGGTGGCAACTTGGAGGTTTCTTCGGCCAGGCAGAGTGGTGAAACAAAGAGACACTAAGATACTGTCGCCACATGAACATGTCGTTTAAAAAAGAGTCACCAGAAAAATACCATTATCAAAGATTCTACTATTTCTCTGTCCATTTGGGTACCAAATGTCTTTTATATACAACAGTAAGCATTACTAATGGATTTTCAGTTAATCATAGCAAGTAACGTATACAACACAGCAGTTTAAACCATAAAAACTCTGTATGTTTTAATTTCTGAGCCTGTTGTCCCTGATCTGTAATACACCACTGTTACACAGTCGTGCAGGCATGAGGCGGCCTTTATGGGGGTCAGTTCCTCAGCAGATGCGCTTTGCATTTCTGAACGGTTCGTGCAATTTCAATTCTAGAAGTAATTTCAAGCTTAGTAGGCTTTATGTCCAGCTGGCCACAGTTGTGCTTTCTTGTAGGCATTGGTCTGAATGTTCTCGTGTGTTTTCTTTTTCTGACAAATTTCCTTATATAGCAAAATCACACACAAAGTTCTGCACTTTAAATTATCTCATGGAGTGCAATTTTGTGTACAACTATTGATACAATTTTGAATTTTCTCTGAAATACGAATTTTGTTGTCTTTTTACAGTCACGTCAAGCAGACATAGTTCTCTGTCTTGCACCAGGTAAATGGAGGTGCTGGTGGTGCTTGTTATAAAATCCAGGAGATTCAGGAAATGTATGTTCATTATACACAGCAGAAATTAATTTAATACACTCTTAATACACTCTTTCAATGTCTGCTTATTTACTTTTTCAGTTTTGCATGAAAGCACCTCTTAGTAGAAGAATAGGAGTCTGATAGATTTCTTTTAATTAGTTTTTCCAAGGGAAGGAAGTAATTCAGTTATTACAACTGATCTATTGAGACGAAGTACTAACTTCAGCATCGTGGCTATTTGTCCTACAAGGGCCAGCTAATATGTTTTCCTTTGATTATGGTATCCTGTAGGGAAATACTAGGAATAACAAGATGATGTCCTTTCTCTCATAAAGTTATGAATTAAGCATTTGAAGAAGGACAATGATTTCATACGAGTAAAAACACAGGGGAAAAAATAGGAGAGAAAGTAAAATTTTAAAGGATAGTTGTATAGCATGGACTTATTAATTTTATTATTTCATGCTTATTACACTGCAACCAGTTACTGCTGTACTTTTTGAATACTATGAGGGAAAGTGTACAAAAGAAAATCGATATTTTTTGACTATGACTCTTTGAAGTATCATAGCTTCTTAATCCTGATCAAAGTTCAATCATTCTGTCCAAAGCAGGAGGAATGATAACATATACTAAAGCTCAAATACAGGAAAACGGTGCATTAGGTAAAAGTAAGAAAAACATTTGAAAGTCTTGATTACCTTTCCAGAATCAGTTAAATAGTGATTTATGTGAAAAATATTCTTTATCGAGTAAAGTTTTATCTGAATACCCCAAGTCAAAAATTAAACATATATGTACCTCAGAGGCATTTTTTTCTTATGGTATACAGTTAAAATATTAAAGGTGTTTAGAGATCTGAATGTCCTAGGTCATGTTTTTTCCAACAGGTTTTTTGGCAAGATACTAATTTGCTATTCTTAGTTGTTGTAGGTCTCTGTTGATGAAATAAAATATTTGTTTACATTTAAAAGCTATAAAATCCCCTCTGCGGTTCTTATAAAGAGGACCTTCTTTTCTTCTGCAATAGTATATATTAACCACTGTCTGATGCCCCAGGTTCCTCGGTTGTACCTGTAATTGATTCCTGTTGGCCAGCTGTCTTGTTCTCCTTTTGCTGCATTATCTATGTCCTCTGAGGGTGCATCTACATTAAAGTGTTCATTTCCATCAGGAGAGCACTCGTGAGATTTCCCACCCATGCCTGCTTCTCACCCATTGAATTGCATCTCAGAGTAGTCTTGGACCTTGATGTCTTTGGAATGAAACAGTACTGGAAGATGCATTCTGGCCCCTGTCAGGTGTTCAGGGTAAGAGCTAGCCTAAGGTGAAAACTATAGAGTCCATATGACATGGGTGCTGGACTCTCAGAAGCAGCTGGTTCACCCCCCAGTGCCTCTCCTGCTGCTTTCTGATGTAGACGTAGCCTCAGCCATGGTTCAGAAATCACTGATGTTCTCATTTGACAGGCACTGTAACTGTGACTTTGAGCATTTAAATATGGCCAAGAATAGTCCAAATATGGCCATTAACTAGTTCTTAAAGTGTTTATGCATCTTAATTTCATACATTTCAACACTAGCTTCATGAGGTAGGTTGTGGCAGTGACTTACTCGTTATGCATATGAGGTAGCCAAGGGAATTGGTCTTGTCCCAGGTCATTCAGATAACAGCGGCAAAGCTGAAGCAGGTAACATTCCTATTCCGCCTTTCCTTTGTGTAGTATATCCGATGGTATAATTGGAACGTTATTGCCCAAAGCAGGAGGAAGCTGTGAATGTGCCAATAATGTGCCACAGGAGGAAAAAAGGAGGAAAAAGGAAATCTAAACCGGAGGGGCTGGACGACGTGGAAAATATTTCTAATAATTAGCTAACAAGTAGAGCATTTCAATTACTCGTTTTCAGGTGTGGCATGTTTGACAGAGTTGTTTTTAAAAGATCACATCAGCATCCTGAAATGATGATGCTAGAATAGCACTACAGACACACATTCAAATTGTTTGTTACCTCGCTGCAGTGAATTACGCTAATAGCAGTGGGGGTCATTTTTCCTACATGATTAAAAGCTGGGTACCACGTTAGTGTAGTAAACTGATAGGCACCCGTAGCCTTTGCCTTTTAGACTTTACCAGCCTAATGTTGGTAAAATTAAATATTGTGCTTTTGCCAGTGAAGGATTCAAGTTCTAGAACTTGCTGATGGTTATTTCTTTGTTTGAGTCCAACACCTTGTGGGTATTCGTGCACTCCCCAGAACCTTGGGATAAAATAGTGGCAGTAGGTGTTGTCTGCTCAGAAGAAACCATCGAAAGGAGCAGCTTGACAGAAGGGATTTGAGAAATTAGCAATCCGGGTGTGTATCCCCACATCTTCGTTCTGCACAGCAAAACAAGCTGGGAACCTTAGGGTTTGCAAAACACAGGACTGGAGAGAGAGAGAGAGAGAGAAGGAATCTTCTCTGATGCTGCGGTCAGTGGGGTTTGTGCTACGGTTGTCTTAGCTGCAGGTCTTGGTGTTGCACCTGGGCAGCACAAATGCACAACGCTATATGTTGGAATCCTGTATAAAGTATACATATCACAGGTGAAAAATGTTTTTAGTGGAAGGCTAGGAAAATCCTACTTTCTCAATTTCGTGCTGTTATGGGTTTGTGTGGCACGGTTTTCCTTGGTGGCAGGGGAGGGGGGCTGCAGAGGCGGCCCCTTTAAGAACCTGCTGGAAAATTCGCCGCCCCAAAATGTCGGACGTGCTACAATGTCGGACCCGCCTC
>VYZV01023132.1:18722-43026 GCA_013401275.1 Pandion haliaetus
GAGGAATCTTCCCCCTGAGGAAAGAAGCGGCAGAGACGATGTGTGGCGAGCTGACTCAACCCCCATCCCCTGTTCCCCTGCGCTGCCGGGGGGAGGAGGTAGAAAGCACTGGGAATGGAGCTGAGCCAGGAAGGCGGGAGGGGTGGGGGAAGGTGTTCTGAGGTTTGGTTTCCCTTCCTAATACCCTTGTGTTTTGTTTTTGTTTTGATTTGTAGTAAATAAAATGGATTTTGTTTCTTCCCCAAGTTGAGCCTGTCTTTTGCCCGTGACCATAAGTGGGGAGTGATCCCTCCCAGTCCTTGTCTCGACCCACGAGCCTGCCTTTGGATTTTCTCCTCATCCCAACGTGGCCAGGCGAGGGGGTGGGGGGTGAGTGAGCGGCTTCGTGGTGCTTTGTTACTGGCTGAGCTGACCTGAAACCACGACACCTGCCTACCTCACCCTGTTGGTGGATTGCTGGGTGTCCTGCAGTGATTGAGTTTCGGTAGTTGAACATTACCTGTATTTGTTCAGTAGTTTAGACATCCTTCTGTTGCCTAGGTTACTACATAAGCATTAGAAAAACTACTGTGTGAAGCAGAAAAAGGACTGCTTGAAATATTTTGCTTTGTTTTTAACTTATTTTCATTAGCTTTCAACTTAGATGCAGACAGATAAATCAAATGACTTTCCTTGTCTATCGATCCAGAATTTAAATTGTATTGCAACAGTTTTAATGTATCCTCTTAGCAACATTTATTTAACCTTGGTCTCCCCCTCTCAGACCCTGGCTGCAGTGGAGCTGCTGTTTAAGGAGTGATTCGTTTTGTCAGCTGTTTTACCAAATTATTTCTTTCAAATGCTATTCAAGACAACGTGCTATATCTTGACCGTACAGCCTTTGTGTGATACCAAACTGAGCAAGGACTGTTTCTTGATCCCTTAGAAAAACACAAGCTCAGAAAAACTGATGTATCAGCAGTGGTTGAAAAGATAAATCTGTTGTGTATATGTCTGGCATGCAACGTGTTTGTTTTCAGTGTTCTTAGCATGTCCTTGCTGAATATGCTTTTTTTTTTTTTAAATGAGGTTAATGTGAAACTGTGTAGGAATATGCCTGCAAAGAATATTCCAGAGTGTAGTTACTTTTTAAAAAGTGACAAAATATATGTTAGAAAGAAGAGAGTTGTTTTGCATGTTACTTGTTACACCATGCTTAAAAGCTTGAAGCAATAAAGCTGCTCCCTTATTGGCATTAAAACTAATTTTAGTGTAATTACTCATTAACACAGCTCGGCACTGCTGAGCTACTACACGGCTGTGTACAAATCAGTTCGTAATGGCACTCAAGGCATTTTGAGGAAGAATGGGGGGAAAAAGGAAAAGAAATAACCTAATCTTCTAAATATGTTCCACAGCTATCAATGATACCAAATTGCTACCAAGCTGATATTTAATTGCAGCTTTCAGTGGGTGAGTTTTCATGCCTATTCATTGCTTACCTTACTTGTACAATTTACAAGTCCTTTGTGCCTTTATTTGGTTCAGTTTATTTTTCTGATGCCACTAGTTTTTTTGTTGTGTTTGGCTGATCTACCTATAATGCTGTCAGAAGGAATATTTCTGGTTTTGAGTCTTGCGCGAGGATAAAACTGGGTTTCTGTTCATCTAGGAAATCTTGGCAGCTCTCCCAGACTCTTCATCTTGATGCCTGCAGGTTCTTCAAGCACTGTGTGCAGATCATTTAAGTAAAAGATGGATCTTTTTCATTATATAGGAAGACAAATACATGAGTATGTGGGATGTGTTTTAGATTAAGCAGATGAATTTTAAAAATTTATCAGGGGAATAATTTTCCTTAAAGAAATGTCAGCATTTTGTTTCAATTTAATTATTTAAAAAAAAAAAAATGCATCCTTTGCATCAAGATCATGTAATTTGAAGCAGATCACCCTCCAATATTACCAAGACACATAAGAGAAATCAAAGTATTAATGTAAGGTGTTGGAAAATAATGTGGTTTGCAATTTGAGTGTGAATAGGTATCCCAGCTCTAAAAAGACAACTGCTGTACTGGAGAATGGCAGTCTGATACTGTTCTTTAGTGTTTTGTCCTTTGTAAGTTCATACAGTAGAAACTAATCTCCTGCAGTCTTCCTAGAGTTAAAATGAACAACTGAAATGGTGGTTATAAGAAATTTCTGTACTGAAGTAGCAACTGCTGCCTGTTGTGCTGGATGTGAAGTGTTCTAACTTTCTTTTTAAAAAACGGAGGCACTTCATATGGTAAGTAGTTTATATAAATGTGTGAAGCAATCAATCAAAGAGTTCACCAGAATGGTTCAGAAGATGCTACTTCACAAGCCGTTTGGCTATGCAGCTGTAAAACACAAGTTTGTTTTTATAACAGCTTCCCTACAGATTATTCCTCAAACTGTTTCATGGTTTTAAATAATATTATTAATGTAATTAGCTAATAGAAGGGTAGGGAATTAAAGCTTTCTGCAAGAGGAGAATATTCAGTTGAAGTGTGAAGTGAAATCTGAAATGAAATGGGAGTCAATCAAGCAGGCAGGCACTCTGGGAAAGATGCTGAAAACTACAGGCATCAGGGAGGTTTTTGCAGAGTGCCATACCTTGTTCCTCAGTGATGAGCAAGGAGTAAAGGTAGGTGCAGTAAGTCTCTAGTCCAAGGGAACTATTAGCGTGGGCTGAAATTTAAACGTGGAAGAAGCCTGGCTGATGTAACCGGGACCATAAATGTGATACTGAATTGGCGCTTTAATTGTCATTTAGGAGCAGAGAGATGATAGTTGGGAAGACCCTCCTGACAGGACATTTGTCAGTGGTGAACTCTGAGGTTCCCTCCAGCCCACTTCTCCAGTCTGTCGGGTCCCTCTCTCTGCCAACGTATCTGCTGCTCCTTCCAATCTGGTGTAACCTGCAAACCTACTACGGATGCTCTCTGTCCCGTCATCCAGGTCACTGATGAAGATAGGAAACCCCCTCTGTCCCAGAATCAAGCCCTGGGTAATGCCACTCATTTCGTGGGCTGCCAGTTAGTCTTCACCTCATTCACCATGATGCTGGAAGTCTGCTGGTCCAGCCAGCTCTCCCCACGCCCCACCATTCACCTGTCCAATTCAGATTTGGCTTTCCACCTCTGCATGCCTGGATGGTGTTTCCGTATTTCCTTTGGTTAAGCCATCTTGGTCTCTGGTTTTGCTTCCTTTACACTTCCTGTGTTTAAGCTGGGCCAGGAGTTCCCTGTTCAGCCAAGCTGCCTTCTTGCCATGCCTGTTTGTTTTCTTGCATGTAGGAAAATGGATTGTTCTGAGCGGTTTGTCCCTGAAGGTCAGCGAGCTCTCCTGATCTCAGTTGCCCCTAAGGGCAGCCATCCATGGGATTGCACATGTCCTGTGACCATGCTCAAGTTTATTCTCCTGTAGTTCAGTGTCTTGATCATGCCAAATGCCTTCCTCTGTTTCCTCAGGATCTGAAATTCTACCATCTGAGAGTCATTTCAGCTAAGGATGCCATTGACTATCAAATCTCTGAAACAAATCTTCCTTATTTACAAATAGCAAATGTAGAAGAGAATCTCTCCTGCTGGGTTATCCGGCACTGATGTCAAGTTGTCCACAAGACACTTCGGTGTTTACTGCTTTGAGAAATGGTGATGTTGTAGGTTGGAGTAAGGTTACAGCGGTAACTGTAAGTGCTGATAACTTCAGCTAGAACCTGTTCTGCCCTGAGATGCTGCTGTTGCTCCTTGGTGTACGGTACTGTACCGTCGCACAAGGGGTGAAGCTGTGTAATGAAATGCACTGTACTGAGTAGTCTGCAGTAACAAGGTTATCCTTGGGGGCATAGGGGCCCTGTCTGAGCCCAGAAGAGCTAAAACGTGGTATATTTCTGTAAGAAATCTAATTAGGGGAACATAAAAATAGTTTAGATTTCGCAATGAATGTGAAATTAATGGTATAGTCTATTGATCGGGAGGGGGTTGCTGGAGAATACTTAATTTTGATCTGTGGCTATATTACAGTGTGGCAAGGATAAATAGGAAGATCTTCTTGAGTACTTGTCTTTTTGTGGTCTGTATTTTCAATACCAAAAAAATGTATGAGTCTTGCAGAGTCCTGTAAAGATACAGGTGTTGAAGTAAAAAGTCTTGATTTTCATATGAAAGCAAGAAGAAACATGTAATTGAAATTTACTTAAATTAGTGATTGTATTTACACCAGTACTTGTTGGGGGAGTGAAACTGTCCCAGTTGACAGAATGGGCAATATCTGAGAGAGGAGATAAAACATGAATGAGAGCTTCAGGAAAGGGGGAAGATGCGATGGAGCAGCAACAGGCACACTGGCGTGCGGGGAGGGAGGGAGGACATTGCCAATGTCCCCGTGGAGCTGGGCCTCATTTGTGGTGGCTGTGGGTCCCCAGAAGTACACCCTTGTCTTTGTGGTGGTGTGTTCAGTAGTGTTTCATGTGAAACAATGAAGTGTCTCACAGTTCTGCCCACATACTTCTATTACATTGGGCAAATCTAGTAAGAGTAAATGGTTTGTTCTTCAGTAGTTCTTCAATGAACTACTGTTCATTGTCAGTAGTTGCCTAAGAAATAGAAATTAAAAATTGAGAGTTCTGCCAATTCAAGACCTACATGTGAGATGATGCTTTAGTTGACAAGGTTTTTTTAGAATTTAAAATCAGGTTGTTGTTGATGATAGACTTCTCAGCAGAGCTGAGATGTTCTTGGTGTGTCTGCCTGAAGGATGGTTGTTCAGATAACGTTTTCTGGCTTAGTCAGGTTTTTTGCGTGCAGTTTTCTCATTGTCTGTCGAGACACAAGTCCACGTATTCTGGTAGGTGGAGATGCTGCAGCTCTCAACAAAACCTGTACTAGTCCTGAACTTCTTTCTGGGGAAAATCTGAGCCATTTTAGTTAGTTTCCGTAATTAATAAGTGAATAAATGTATTTGGCAGCACAGAGTCCTGTGTGGAAAATGTCATCGGGCGGCTGAAGCTTGGTAATAGCTAAGAATCCAGAAAAATGCAGGGTATCCTGAGCTTTAGGGTTTTGTTACTAATTGTGCTTCCTGTAATACTCTGTGGTAATTGGGGTCCAGCTGCTCAAAATATTACTGCTAGATTTACTGGATGGATTGCTTTAATAGGATTTGGAGAACAGCTATTTGTACATTACAGCTTGTGCTGTTACCTTGCCAACCTTTTAATGCAATAATCCCAGAGATTTTTCCTAGCTTTAAAGTCGTAATACAGGAAGACGTACATGACATAGCACAAAAAAGTTTGTAAAGCTTTCATATAATATGAAGCAAGAGTTATTTATGCTTGTTAGTGTCTTTGTAAAATGATGTAATATATGTTATGAGGGGAGGAAAAGCACTGATGGAAAGAAAACAGTGACCTTAGTGAAGGTTAAGAAAAAAATCTGCATTTCCACTGCCGTACCAAGTTTGTCACCACATCTTACCTTTGGCAGTAGTAGAACCCAACCAGTTCAGAAAGCACTTACCATGTGATTTGACTTCAGTACTTAATTGCACAACCTGGATGAGTTTGAACTTCTTAAATGAATTTTGTGTATTTGTCTTCTTTTTTTTTTTTATGATTGAGACTAGTATAAATTAATTCTGCATGTTAATGAAATAAAGTAGAAAATTGGATCTGGATGTATTGTTGAATAAATAATACAAGTTGGGGTTTTTTATTGATAAACATTTGTATTACATCTGGTTTAAAAATAAATGAAAATACTGTTTGCCACTGGTATGTCCTCTTCTGAGGTCATATTTTATCCTCAGCTTTCACCCTTCCCTTTCCCTTGCCACTTCCATTACAATGGAGATTCGGTCTGCTTGCTCGACAGTGACGTGTCCTTTAATATTTCCCATTAGTTTCCAGTAGTTACCTTTGCCTGCATGTCAGCCTTCAGTTTAATGGCCTTTTTTGTGTGTGTTCATTTTCTTTTGTTTCCCATCGTGGTTTTGTTTATTTCTTTTGTGTTTTTTTTTCTGTTTTCTTTTTTTAAACCGTGGTGATGTTTGCCCTTCATATTCCCCAATGTTTGCACATGACAAGATGTTGCCATCCCAACATTACCTCCCACTTCACTGACCAGTGCCACTAATGACCATCTAGCACCAGCTACAACAGGACCATTGCCTTCAGCCCCACGGGACGTCGTGGCCACCCTTGTCTCCACTCGCTTCATCAGACTGACGTGGCGGACACCTGTATCAGACCCTCAAGGCGACAACCTCACCTATTCAATTTTCTACACCAAGGAAGGTATAAACAGGTAAAGATCTCGACATGTAAAATGGGTCGTACTCTTTTATGACTCTTCTTCATGCTAGCTTTGCTTAGAAGCACTATAAACCTTGACTCTTCAATGTGCAAAGTTTTACAGGCCGTGGAGTCGAGGGGTTGTGTCCCCTTCCCTCCTGCACCTTGATTAGAGGAAGTGCATTTTTATTTACTTTGTTACTGCCCATGTGTATTCTTAGGGGCAATGCTGGTGCACATGTTTGACTGCAAACAGTTGCTACCTGCTTTTAGCAGACTGCTTAGAAACCAAGAGCAAGCATAGTGTAACACCTCTTCAGGAACACTGACACTGCTGTAAATGCTGTCCACAGCAGGCACAGAAACATTCTGCAGATAAACCATGTGCTACCAAGAGCGAGCAGTCACTTCATGCTTTCAAACCCTGCAAATGTAGTCTCATTCTAGAGAGAACCATGTGGTAGGTGTTGGTTAAATGTTGATTCTCTCCTAGTAATCCCTGTAAATAGAAATTTCATGAAGAAGAAACATTCATGAGGCTTTGACCTATTATCCCAATGGTTTAGTTCAATCTACCTATTTTTCTTCCTGATGGGATCTACTGCTCAGAATTACAGTTTCAAATTGTTGGATAAGTTTGAAAAAGTTAGAGCTAACAATCATTTGGAGCAATGCTTAATTAATTGCAAATTATCTTGCTTATCAGATTTATTACTCGAGAAAATTATCTGTCTACTTACTGACTGGAGCATGAGACTCAAAGTCATTTGAAGAGAATATAAAACACGCTGCTACATACGATGAATTGCCACTCTTTCTTAATTCTGTGGATAGGCATCTTGACCAGGCTCATGATGATTAATTGAGGCAATTAGTAACATTTTCTTTGCCTCAAAACTGTTGTTTTTATACTTCTTCCTTACTTTGGTAATATTCATTCTTATTGGAGATACTTTAAGTGGAAAAAAGGTAGGATCTGGCCAGCCATTCTTGCTTCTTGCCTCTCATCCTTCACGTTCCTGGCTGTAACCACTCTACCCCACGGGGTTTTTAGAAAGTAATTTGCTGGAGATGGCTTCATGCCTCTCCCTGGACTGCTTTTGAGGGAACAAACTGCATCCCCTTCCACTACATAGAAGACTATAGTAATCTAGAAGGTATTCCTCTTGGGCCAAAAGCATGCACAGAACAAAGGGTAAGAGGAATCTTGTAATTTGTGGTGAATAACTTGGGAAATTATAGGACAACCTGCAGAAACTTCTGTTTCCAGTTCTTGCACAGCAACCCTCCGGGCTTGAGTTAATGCAGTCCACAGAAAGTTTACACAGCAAAGTACTTAAGCTGGTGTTTATATGTAAGCAGGTGGTTTCGTTGACTTCAATGAGATCTTTGTATGCTGAAGTGTCCTTCTGGATCAGGGTTCAGAGTAGGCTCTGAAAGCTTTTTATTAGCACATACTATTTTCTCAACTTTACCACTCCTTTGCTTTTTGGAAATTTGTGTGGGGTTTGGTTTTTTCCTTTGGTTTTTTTTTTTTTTTTTTGTTATGCCTCATAAAGACAGTTGGTATCACACATTTCACAGACTGGTATGAAAATACTGTGAAATCCTGCCTTTCAACCTGGATTTAGAGAATGAGAACAATAAAGTTTAAAGAAAAAGAAAGAAAAAAGTTTTGTTTACCATTTTGATGTTACATGGTACATTTTGATCAGTTGGTTGGGTCTTGTGGAAGCGTTGGTTGGATAAAGTGGATAGAAAAATAGCATGTCAGACACACCTAAGCAGTTGGAAATGGGAAAATTTTTAAGTCAAGCTTGCATGTGCAACCCTCCTTTCTTCCTCAGTGGTATAAAACACTGCTGAAATGATTGCTTTGTAGTCCTTGAATTATACATGATCGTCTATCTTTGCTGCGGTTTTAAGTGCATATGTATCATCCCCTCTTACTATTATATTTTTGCCTACATGTACTGTTTTCATTGCATGCATTCCTGGATCCTTTTAGTAACCTAAATGTCTCTTCCTTGCTTGTATTTGAGCAGTGATCAGACTAGGTATCTGAGTTATTTACCTTTTAAATCAGGCTTGTGAAAAAATGAAAAAAATACATACAACATGGAATGGGTTACCTAGATATTCTGACATCTCTAAACCATCTTTAAAGGGCTGTAGAGAGTCATCTTCATATTGCTTAAATCTCTCTGCAGTGTACGAGGCGTGCGGTTCCTGAGCTATCAGCTGCTTCAACCACTGCTGATTTACGCTCCTTTTATTTTTATCTGTTCAGTGCAAGGAGATACACACAGAAACATGGTAAGGTGTTCCTTAACTTTGCCCTTTGAACTTACTTAGAGGACTGCAAGACAACTGGAACGTGATTTCACTCCCCTGTAATCATGGGGCGCTCCTGCAAAAGGTTCTTCCTGTGCCCCGTGTTGGCTTTATGCCACCAACTGCTTCAGCTTCCAAGAGGTGCCTTCTTCCCTCTGCCCCTGCCCCCAAAGAAATTACATACTTCACATTTTAAACACAGCATCTGCTTACAGAACAATGTTGGCCTCTAAGGTGAATGTGACAGAAGATTTATAAGTGGCAGCAAACAAGGAATTCCAGCAAAGTGCTTTCATCACTTGTGAAATGACCAAAGCTGGGTTTGATAGCCCATAGTGTCTGCTGAGGAGGGATGAGCAAGAATAAAGGTCTGTAGGACTTGGGGGTTACTCTCTTAACAGAGAAACTGAAACTGCCAATGGAGGAGGAGCATCTCAAAGCCTGGAAATCAGCTGTGAAGGCGGCTTGTTTCTGCTTGTTTCACTGGCTACAAGATGTCACCAGGTGGTGGCATGTCTTCACGTTGGCTTGATGGTGTCAGAGGCTTGGATTGAAGCAATTACGTATGGATGGAGTGGGTGTCTCATGGCTTTGTTGTCACACCTCTAGAACAACTGAAATAATCTGATCAGATAGAACTCTTCCTCGTAGACTGTATAGTTACACTGTTATTTCGTCCTTGCATTAGGTATTCCAAATTGAAGGCAGTTCCCCTGAAAAGGGTATGAAAATTCAAGGCGGGGGGGGGGCGAGGAGGGCAGGCAAAGGGAGGTTTGATTCTGTGAAACTTTAGACAAGCACTCAGGTAGAACAACTCCAAACTTCCAAGATTTGGACAAAAATAAAAGAAATAGCTAGCATGTTGCTGGTACAAGATGGTAAATTACACGTGTGAGATATTAAAATAATATTAAACTCACAGTTCAACGTAGTGTGCTTCAAACACAGAAAATGGAGTTTAATTGTGTGAATTCACACTGTTAAAATGTCTCTCTGAGCTCACTGCGAGGCTCTACAGCTGACGTGGCTGGCACAGATGATACTCACTTTTTAATAATTCCCTGAAGGTTGTTTTTTATATAAAAGTGCAACTTTAAACTTCACATTTCCAGATTAACACTTGTTTCTGGTTTTGAACTGTAGGCTTTTTCCCTTAGGTACTCGACAGCTATTTTAAACCTTAACTCTAGTTTACAAAGCTCTTTAATTGGGGATTAAACTGGAATGAGTTAGAATAGTCATAATGTTCTGTAGGGTAATACAGTTATTCATATAGACCATCTGTTTTGTTACCTGTTATGCCTACCTAAACACATCGGAGCTTGTAAAAGGTGCTCAAGGCTCCCTAAGAAAGGGCATAAATGAGAGATTCATGTAGCACTTAATTAGATTAATCTCAGCATATTTTTAACATACTGTTGTGAGGGAAGGCACAGTTCCTAGTTACTACTGAAAACTGCAATACTTTGATGTGTCTGTCTGTTTTTTAATCGATGTTGTCTTTCCATTAAAATAATTTTGGTTTGGATTTTTTTTGTTTTATTTTTTATTTTTAAATAATAACCTTGGATTGCTGATGTTTTTGGGGGGGTGTTTCTGGATAAAATCAGTGAGTGCATTTACACTTGAGGCAGAAAACGCAATATATTTTGCATGTCAGTGGGAGACAAATGTTATTCCACAGCTGTGAATCAGTTGGCACTTACTCTGGGTTTTCAAATACCATCATTGTATCTAAGACACGTCTTAAAGGAAACTATTCATTTGAAAATGCGTTTTCAGGCAAACATTTTGCACTAGCTATAACTGGAAAAGTTAGTGAGGGAAAATATTTATCTTTTTCCCTGCCCCCCCCCCCAAGTCACATTCTGTGGTGGGTATGAGATTTCTTCAGTGTGTGTCTCGCTTCTCTGTCAGCTTCTTTCTTGCAAAATAATACTTTATAAACATTAGAAGAAAAATCTTTTGTAAACATTTTTAATTCAAATGTGCTATAATGATGCTGCACATTTAACAATGGAAATTAATAAAAAACTGAAATAAAGTAAGCTGCTTATGCAATACCATTTTAGCTCAACCTTCATGAAGGAGAATATTCTAGAAAATGTTTTTTAAATAGATCTTTAGTTATAGTAAGTGTATTGTTTCCCTCTGTATAGATAGAGTGTAATAGTGCAGAGATCAACAGGGATTTCAAAATGTTTTCAACCAAGTTATGCTAAATCAATCATACCAGTTGATTTAAAAAGAAATAAATTAAAAATGGGGAATTTTGGCATCGTATTTCCGTGACACAAACTAAAGCATAATGGCTGGAAGGTAGGGGAGGGGGGACTGTGGAATAATTTTGCCTGGGCTTCTGCATTAAAAGTGATTTAAAAGCAGCTAATCATCAGGATGAGAATTGTCTGCCCTCTGCTGTAGAGCTAAACAAAGTCTAGCAGACAAAAGGGAAAGAACTGTATTCAAAGCGGTCACATTTTCCCCTTATTTTCTCAGTGGGGAAGTTTTTGATTTCTTCTTTTGTAATAGCGCTTCTATTTGTATTTACAGGGAGTAGGTGGCTTCTTTTCAAGGAAGGACAGTATGTAGCTGTCATTACCCAAACATAGCTCTGTGAAAGTTCATGTGGCAACAGCAATCTGTTGGAAATAAAGGCTGGACTTAGTTGATGATTAATCTTCCCCTCGAGCCTGAGCTTGATAAGAACCGATGGAGTTTCCTGAACTATGTTCGGCGCAAGACCATGCTTCCGCGGGGGTGAAGCGGCAGGTTCCGCCGTGCCTGGGGGGTGCAGTGGAGGTTCACTAAATGCAGGGCAATGATCCCTGGTTGCCTCAAGTGTATTCTCCCAACTGGATTACTGCTTTCAGCTTGCAAAATGTCAGCCTTTTTGCTGAGCCTGACATAAATGCTCATTCCCCCGCAGCATGCGTGCTTTCTTTGGGTGCTGGCAGACACCCCGGGGCGTCCAATAGCCCGGTGCTGTCTCCTCGGCATTGCCGGAGGTGAGCATCTTCATGCCGGTCTAATAGAAGCCTCTCTCATGGGCCTGATTCCCAGTGCACGAGACAAGTGTGAACCGCTGCGGAGGGCTGGTTTCTGCTCGCATGTCAGACTGAATGAGAGCAGCAGAGACACGGGCAGAAGCTGCCTTTTGTTGACTCCGCGACTTGTGTGGTAATAACAGAAATGCTGTCTGCCTGGGCCTATGTGAGTCAGAGCCCATGGATGTTTTTAAAAAATCTAAATATTAGGGAAGAACTAAGTAAAGTTTGGAGTGAGGTAGAAGAATACATTAAAACAGCTTCTTTGAAAAATACACAAAAAGCAGCCCCACAATATTAACAAAAATGCCTTAAATCTCACCAGTCTGCGTATGCCACTTAAATATTTTTTTCTTCTGGCTTTGGAGTAGGGTAACTATGTCACTATGAATTATCGCATGCTGTTACGAGAATAACAGAGAAACTACTTAGAATTTTGTGATGTCGAGTATAATTTATTCTTTTACTTTAGTGCGTATTTTTTCTTCAAAGAGAAGTTACAAAATTAGAAGCTGTTTGTCACCAGCAATTTTGGCATATTATTGTTTAGTTGTGTAGTCAGTGCAGTATAAATAACCACATCATTAACACATTAGGTACATTCAGACAGTATACAATACATCTTAGCAGCAACTATTACTTTATTTACCCCTCAAAACCCCCTGTACTAATCAATAATTGTTTCTGTGCCCAAACCTTTTGTTTCCTAAAGGGAACGCATCGAAAATACAAGTCGTGCTGGAGAGACACAAGTGATGATCCAAAACCTGATGCCAGAAACAGTTTATGTCTTTCGAGTTGTGGCTCAGAACAAGCATGGCCCCGGAGAGAGCTCCGTACCGCTGAAGGTGGCAACTCAGCCTGAGGGTAAGCAGTAAATATTTTGAGTTGTCTTGACTTTGGGATCGATTTTGTTTGTTTGTTTTGCTTTGTTTCGTTTTCCCCATTCATGACCTTTCCCAGAATAAGTTGATACTCATGAAAGTATCACTTGCAGGCTATAGTTTCAAAATGATTTGCCAAGTTGGTGTGATGATATGATTTATTCTTACCATTAAGATGACATTCCTTGTTAAATTCTTGAACCTTGCCATCGTAAGAGGAATACTTTTCAATTGTCATTAACTGAAAGAGAAAAAATGAATACTTTAAGAAAATGCTAAATCTGTCATTTGTTAGGATCATTCAGGACAAAAGGAATCTGATCCAGCGAGCAGGATCTCCTTCAAAAATTTGGTCCCACCTTTACACACCCCAGTGAATCCATGAGAAATGCTGAAATGTGAAAAAATACCCATCTTTTAACTGGAGTTGATTAATAGTGAAAGTTGACGCTAAAATAATTAGCTCCTGAAAATGTTAATGGTTGGGCTTGGTGACTAGCAGAGTTTCATGCTTACGTTTCAGTTCAGCTTCCTGGGCCAGCACCCAATATCCAAGTGTATGCCAGTTCGCCCACCTCCGTTACTGTCACCTGGGAAACGCCGTTGTCTGGCAATGGAGAAATCCAGAACTACAAGCTCTATTACATGGAGAAGGGGCAGGACACTGAAAAGGTACAGAGCCTGGCTCTTCTTGCATGATACGCAATGGCATTAACAGCCTTTTTATTATGGTTTTACCTTAAATGTCTAGAAACACCTTGTGAACTGTTCATTTTTCCTGATAGACTGAATCCTTTAGCCTGAAATATGGAAATATTTAAAATTAAAAATCCAGCACGAAATTTATATGTCTTGGAATTAAAACAGTTTGGGGTTTTTTGGTTTGGGTTGGTTTTTTGTTGTTTTCTTTTTTTTTTTTTTTTTTTTTGTGGCTTATTTAGATATTCATCAGCATCAAGTAGCTTTTGGGGAACTCCATCATACCACAAGAGGAAAACAAATAACAGCTCTGTCATCGCTTGACAGTTGTGGTTCAGATGGTGTAAAGGATGCTTGCATAGTTTTTATGGCTTGGCTGGTTTTTAGTAAAGTAGGCTAACTACTGATTTTAGCATGATCCTTAATCTGAACTGTTCTTGAGTTCTTTGATCCAATGATTGATACTTCGATACTGCTGAGTATCTAATGGAAGAATCCGGTATGTTCTGTAGAAGTATACAGGCTGCCACCTGAGAATAATCACAACTTTGGGAGGATTAATCCCAGTCATTTAATTTCCCATCTGATTGCATATGAGTATGATTCCAGCTTTAAAAAGCAAAGGGAATAATATTTTTGTTAGCCTTTAAAATAATTTTTTTACAACAGTTTTTAAATAGGAATGTTGTATTCCTAAAATAAAATTAACTTTCCTATTTCTGCATCCCCCTATTCAAATTACAGTAATAATTTTTACTAACAGGCGAGTTTGCAAGATTCCTTTTCATTTACAGATTTAAATTGGATAGGTAGAATTTTCTCTTGCAAGCTCACTGTTAGCCTCTTTACAAGTCCTGGCTCTATTTAAACTGTGGGTTTGATCTGCAGAAAGGTGTCATTCCTGCTTTTGACTTTTGAGTCTTACTGTACTGAAATTCGTAAGACATTTATAGTAGCTGCAGACCTGATTCTGACCTTGACTTGTGTGTATGTTTCTTTATGAACAGGATGTTGATGTCGGAGGACTCTCCTACACCATTAATGGATTAAAGAAATACACAGAGTATAGTTTCCGAGTTGTAGCTTACAATAAACACGGTCCTGGAGTCTCGACCCAAGATGTTGTTGTACGAACATTGTCCGATGGTAAGCTGCTTTATTCCAGTTCCCCACCCCTCCCCCCCAAGGAATTATCTGGTAATTTCCTTTAAGTGAATTTTTAACCAGACTTCTATGGTTTTTGTTCATTGTTGCCCTGTTTTACTAATAACGTCGTTGTTGCGTATGGCCATGCATGGTGGAAGTTCCCCCGGAGGCTTTCCAAATTGGGTGAAGGAAAATTACCATACCTGCAAAAGTATTTGGTGTTCTGATTATGAAACAACAGTGTCCTTCGTTTCAACATCAGGAGTTTATTTCATGGGTTATTGAGTCTACAAAGTATTAGGAGCAGACAGAAAAACAACTATATTGAATGCAAGCACTCCAAATTATTTTTTAGGTTCTGTAAGCAAACTTTTGCCTTTGGAGTGGTTTTATTTTAATTGTGGTTGTATGGGAAAATGTTGCATGTCTTTGGACTCCAGCACAGATACTCTTAAATCAATTGCATATAATAAAGCAGGAAGTGGTAACAGTATTTTCTATAATGCAATTAAAGAGGTAATGTGAGCAAATACAGATACATGAACAATTGTAGAATGATCAGAGTTAACGTTAACTTTTACTTTTTATAGAGAAGTTTGTTTATATATAAAAAGAGTCAGACCAACAGTGAGCCTAGCCTGGAATTCTCTCTCCAGGAGTGACCAAAAGCAGAATAGACAAGCAGAGAGGAGTATTGTTCCAAATTCTCTCTGTCTCCAAAAGTTTGTTTCTGGGGGACTTCTTGAATCTGCAGTGGTTTCTGTGTTTTATTAATTAAGTTTCTCTTTCATGAAACCCTGTCAGCATCCTCTTTAACTCACATCAGCTTTTATCATCCACAACATCAAGTGGACAAAGATTCTATAAATAACTTTTTTGTGAAAAATTTTTGTCTGTTTGGAACCTGCTGTATGTTAGTGTCATTTGTTGCCTATAGCTGTGCTGCCTGACAGAGCGAATAATCAGAGTGTCCACCAGCCCTCTCTGTCCCACTCCTAATTTTTTCGACCTTTGCTGTATTCTCCCTCATTCACCTCTTTTCCAGAGTCCAAAGTCACGGAAATGGTTAGCTAATTCTTTTGTGAAAGCTGTTTCAACCTTCAGTGCCCTTTTCTGAGCTTTTTTCTAGGTTTCTTTTCTTCTATGTGTTTTTAAAAATGGAGGTAGAGGGGACTAAAATTGTATCAAAGGTGCAAGTATGTAATTACTAGCATTGGAATGACTTTTTTGCCTCATTCTGAGCACTGAGGTGACATTTTTGGGGTAGACGGATCTTGGTGGATTGGTCTGCTTAGAGCCATCATTTTGCACGTAGAGGTAGGATCATTTTTCCCATGTGTTAACTTTGTCTACCATGAATTTCATCTGTCACTTCAATATCCGGGCGCAAAATGTCCTAAGGTCTTTCTGCAGTTCTTTACCATCAGATCTTGTCTGTACTAACATTTGTCACCTTGCTGCTCATCCCCCTTTCATCACTTGGGAAAGCGTTGAGCAACAGGGGTCTCGGCACGTACCGCAGTGGAGCTCTACAGGTCATCTCCCACCGCGTACGTTCCTACCTTCTCTTTCAACCAGTTGTTTACTCAGGCAAGGACTTCCCTCCTAGCCCCTCTTTGCATTGTTTCTTAAGAGCTTTCCAGCAGGTTTGCAATGTGGGATTTCCCTTTAAAAAGTGACAAATACGTATTATTACTCCACTTATCTATGAATTGCATGCTTTATTGTAGCTTCAGTTTATTTGCTTAATACGGGTTTCTGACTTACTACTTGAAGTTTCTCAAATGGAACCCATTTTAAATGCTGGAATCAAATTTGCCATCTCCCAGTCTCAAGGTAATGTGTGAGAGGTTACATGTAAGTCATGCAACCGTTTTACTCCCAAGTTCCTTGAGAAATCCTGGATGAGTAGCATCTAACCCTGGCAACATGCTGCTCTTCGTTATGTCTGACTCTTTCATAATCCCTTATATTGACATTTCTGTTTGAGAGATCCTGTAAGTCCCTTGTAAAGGGTGTCATGGAAACCTCTCCTCTTCCTTTCACTCCGTACAAATGCAAAGCAGACAGTTGTGTGGCTTTATCTTTTTCTCTCTGTCATACCCTGACCATTTGCCAACTACAATTTCTCTAAAGGGCTTCCAGCTCCTTATTTGTTTGAAGAAGATTTTATTCCAGTTGTAATGTCATTTTCAAGTTTTCCTGAAGTTCTTTCTGGTCCAACTTACATTTTCACATTTAACCTGTAGAAATTTATTTGCTAAAGCTTTCTGAAGGATGTTGTCTTGCTTCTTACAATCTTGTAACCCTGCTGCTTAACCATGCTCTTCTCCCCTGTCAATCTCTCAAATCCTTCTGGATGAATGATGCATGTTTTCTTCTTGTGTTTTCTTATTGTGGTGTCTGTAAGCGATCCCTATGTTTCCTGCAGGAATTTCTTTCTAAGCTTCGTTTAGCTTCTATTTAACAAGCTTCTGCATTTTTATGTAGGTTTTTGCTCCTAATCTGTTACGGTGGTTTGTTGCAGGATAGCTCTTCATGTATTACAATTTGAACCAATGTGCTGCTTGTAAGGATTGCTTCTCTTCTCGTGGTCTTCCTGATCTATAGGAAGCAATCATGTGTTACAGTTAGAAATGTAATCTCTGCATCACACCCTGATCGAGGGCATTTCCTTTACTGACTGGTCCTTGCAGTCTCTGAACCATTAGCATGTCGCGGTCCTCCTGCCTGGGTGGTTACCGTACAACACACCAGGCTAGGCTATGCCTTTCCTATCAAAGTGTGCAGTATCAGCCCATAGGAAATCCATTTTATTTGGTGGCCTGGTTAAATTCTTAATCTGGTCTGAGGCTAAGATTACTTGGACGTCAAATGAACTGTGCACATGGTGAGATACATGTATAGGAATGTATTTACATGCATGTACCCTTTCCTGTGTCCTACTGACTGTCTTTCTCTCACCAAGATTGAAATATATGCATTAATTATTAATCACGCCTTGTGAAACCCATGACTTTTTTCAGGTTGTTCTGAAAGTAGGCAGCAACTGCATAAAAAAAAACCAGCAAAGCAAAAAAGCTTAGCTTTATTTCATTTCCGCCTCTTAACACGTGTTGCTTTTTAAAGGACATAGCACTTAATCCCTAGGTCTGATGATTTGAGACTCAGTTCAGTTGGCAAAGAGAGGAGCAAAACCAAAGCCTTGTCATTGCTTTTTCTGTTGTGGAATAGTGGGAGAGGGGTATTTATTTAACCACACCCCAGTGTACCTTTCAGTTATTGCAGGGCTACTTCCACTTTATGCACCCAGGAGAGTGTTTTCTTAGGTATTGTTGTGACTGGTGTGGGTTATTTGGAACATATATTGTTCTGGCCAGAACAATCTTTACCCCTGTTGTGCTACTTCCCTGTCCGTGTGCTTTGCTGGAGCCTCACCTTCCTGTCAGGGAACCCTTATCTCTGCCTTTGAGATAAAGTTTGTGAGTCTGAAGTGCTGCGATGAGGATTTCCTCAGTCTCAGGTTCTCTCTTACATTGCCTTTTTATCTAATGATGCTTAGCTGTCATGACCAGCAAGTTGCTACAGGTAGTAAAGAACTAACAAAGGGTGGAAGTTTAAAAGCAAAAACTATCTTTGCAATGCACTTCACCTCTTTAGTAACACAGAGACGTGTTGCCTCTGAGGTTTTCCTGTTACAGAAAATCACGATAACAAAAACCATGGCTAGAATTTTAAATCCGGGTTCCCAGAATCAAGCATGTAAACTAAAGATTTGATTTTGAAAAGTACTGAATGTGATCGCTTTTCTTAAGACTTTCTGGGAAGTATCTTTAAATATAAAACTTTCTTTATTTAGATACCTGTGATAAGTGAAGACCTGAATAAAAAGTGAGTTTGTTCTTTGTGATGAAAATGCATAAACCTCCTAAGCCAGTCACCCTATGTCATAAAGTACCTCTGGTAGAATTTTGTAGTTATTTTATGTAGTGTCTTAAACCAGAGTGGTTTGTATTTTCATAATGAATGATCGCAGAGTAGCTGTGTATGGAAATACAGTATTTGATATAGTATATGGAAATTTTGGAGTTGTAATTCCTTCAATGTTTCTAGTCCCCAGTGCTCCACCACAGAATCTAACGCTGGAGGTACGGAATTCCAAGGTAAAGTGTGGAGAATTTCCTGTTCGTAATGGGTAAATAAAATGTTGGCGGGTCTTAGATCGATGAAATTTTAGGGCTGCTTTGGGTCTTTTTTCTACCATGCTGCTTTTCAGCTATTTGAGTTGCCCAACAGGAACATATCTGAACGTGGGGCTTGAAGCATTAGCAACTCCAGTACAGTATGTGGAACATACGGAATGCAGTGAAGATGGTGACAACGTACCAAAGCATGGAGGCTAATTATGAAAGAGGTTTAATCAGGCACAAAGGCACCACAGCTTGAATGTGTTCCTGTTGATTAACTATTGTTTACAGTGTGTGTGCACACATACACACGTTTATAGTGTCCTGGGCACTTCAGAAGAGAAAATTAGATACTTAGTCATTATGACTTCAGTGATTATGATTGGAGATTTTATTTAAAAAGCCTTTTTTGAAAACTCTTTTCCAAATACCTTCTTCTGCTGCCTGTATGATGAAAAATAAATAACTTCATGCACATAAACTACAGATAACTTGTACCCTTTAGAGAAAATACCAGTTCTTAAAGATAGATCCTCAGGTAAACCCTGTCTTAAGATAACATGAAGAAAACAAAGGGGGAACCCAAGGGGCCATTTGTGAAATTGGAATCAGAAGGTCTAATAGGATTGAAGCGCTTTGAGGTGAAATTCTATAGGAACCTATAGCAGACCTGGGCTGCTGCTGAACCGTAGGTTTTTTACTTTTTACATATAGCAGCCTATGGTTTACTGTATGAAAAGGCAGTATTTTCTGTATGCATGTTTTTCCGTCCTGTGTTTCATGAAGTATTAGCACTAGAGTAGTTTCTCTGGCTGCGTGGGAGGTGATGACTTTGTAACGACCTTCTACTTTCCACAGAGCATCATGCTACGCTGGCAGCCTCCTCCTGCAGGGACACACAGTGGACAAATCACTGGCTACAAAATTCGCTACCGTAAAGTGTCCCGCAAGAGTGATGTAACAGAGAGCATTGGTGGGACCCAGCTTTTTCAGCTAATTGAAGGTGAGCTATTACTTGCAAGCATTTGTTATCACAAGGGTGGTTTTAGGTGCTTTTAGTGAGCTGAGGCTCTGAAGCGTGTCTATGTAGGGTTCTTGCCTTGGAAGAAAAAATGAAAACACTTAAAATGAATGTTGGTAGGTTATGAGGTAGTGTGGGCTGGCTAGTGGTAACTGAGGTCTAGTGACCCGTTTTCTAGCCCTAATTTTGCCACCGATTGGTTGAGTGGACTGGACAAGTCCTTTTAAAACCTTTATAAAAGGCGTGGGGGTTGCATGGAGAAGATGGTCCTGAGCTCATTGTGTCTGCCCAAGTGCCAGAAATAAACGTATGGAGAAGGATGCCAAAGAAATGCAGGTTGGCTGGGTGTTGGGCAGACTCACCTGTTTGTATGTGGATATAATGTAGGGGTGCTCTGTCTTGACAATGCTCACCAGCAAGCCCGGCTCAGAGTCCTATGAACTTCTTACCTCAGGCATCTGTGTAAGTCATCCCACCTAGTTTCACTGACACCAACCTTTTTCCTTCTTTCTGGCGTGAATGTAATGTATCTCTCTTTATTTTGTACACTGAAAAAATCCAATCGAGTACATTGCTTAGTATAAATTATATATTGTTACCAGACCTAGAATTTTGTTTAGCAGAAATAAACAGTACATGAGAACAGGAGCAAGACTACATTTTGTTCATTTTCTAAATCTCTGTAAACGAACAGTTGGTCAAAAGAGAAGAAATTGTGCCTCTCTAGAAAATTAAGACGCACTTTTTAACAAGATGTTCTCAGAATCTCCAGCTGTGACTCAGTAAGTTTCAGTTTTCTCACAGAGCAGGAGTTGATATGTGCCTGTAACTAGAGTATATTTTTGCCAGCAGCAAGGCCTGCTTTAGAAGTTCCATATACCAAATTTTGAGTGCATTTTCATACTGCTTTGATTATTGATTATACACTTACATACAGTAAACAAACTGTTCACACAGTTTGGTCACTTGCTGCCTATACTCTACACCAAGGTTTAGTTATGGATGTGGGTGGTTCTGTACTTAAAACTAATTAACAGCTAGAAATTAAAGCTGGCTGCAAACAGTACCTCACGGTCTCTTCCAGTGGCCCACAGGGGCAGGTTGCAGAGTGTCACAGCCCTGGGTGTCTCCAGTCACAGTTTAGCTGTTACATCTTAATTGGTGTCAGCTTCCCTAGTGGAGCTGCACTGTGGGTAGTGCTTTTCTGTTCCTGACCTCGTGTTATGCTCAAATGGCAATGGTGGGGTGAAAGGCTTTTTACCATCAGGTTATGCCTGTATTTTAATTAGGAACTGTGATTCCTGTGCTCACAGCTGGAATTCCTGTGTTGATATTTTGGATACTCTTTGTCTTTCAGGTCTTGAACGAGGTACAGAATACAGCTTCCGAGTAGCCGCCTTGACTGTTAATGGTACTGGACCAGCTACCGACTGGGTATCAGCAGAAACGTTTGAGAGTGATCTAGATGGTAAGATCTTAAGTGTGAACATACTTGTGACATCAAAAACATTAGAATTTGCGGACAGGGCACATTAAAATTTGATTGCCTTTTTTTAAAGGCAAACCTGATTTTGTTCAATAGTTTTTACTGTATTCTAATTATACAATGTGCTTTATTTATGTTTAAGTGAAATTAATTTCTTTTTTAACACAAAATTCCTGCCAAGTCAATTCAATGGCTTGAAATTAAGCCCTGCTTCTACACTTCCTAGTACTGTATGTTGGTACTATGTTTTTTCTGCTAAGAAATACCCGATTATTAATTAACACTGTCAGTGTTTCAATATTTTAATAATAATACATTTTAAGATTCATATAATAATAATAATAATAATGGCTCGCTTTTTATATTGTAATAAAATTAATTTTGTTAATCATGCAGGGTTTTACATGCTACAAAACAGGTAGGAGGACTGTTTTCTTTAAGGGAAGTAAAATAGTGATTATGTATTTACGTAGCACCTAAGTTATGCTAATGAAACCATTGAAGTATACCTCTTAAGTGTTCAGAGTGGTGACTGGGTATTCGGAGATACGATGCACCAGTTGACTAGATGCAGTCCTGTTGCCTGCAGTTTGCAGTATTAGTGCCTGCACTGTGATTGCAGACTTGGAGTTGTAAACTTTATTGAATGCGAGAGAGGTGCCACAGTAGGAAAGAAACAGTGGAAGACGTTGTTGTCACCCATAGACCTTTGCAATCCTTCCATTATGTTTCATTGGTACCATGCTTTCTTAAAATATTTCTCCTGAGTTTTTTTTTTTTTTTTGCTTAGCCTCCTTTTTCTAAAGAGAATATTTGACCCCCAGTAATTGTTATTTTGCCACTTTGGAAGAAAAGGGAGATTGATTATATTTCCAGTACTGATAGACTAGTAGAGACCGTATCTTCCATTGGAAATGAAGTCTCTTCCACCAAATCCATATATTCATGATACATGGTATACAGAACCATGTTAACATCTTATTTTTCCAGTGTAGAGTTTAACATTAAGAGTAGAAGAGGGTCCGTGAAAAATGTTGACCTTTGATAGTTGGTCCAGATGTTTGGTATTTACTACACTATCATAATTGGCAAGTGGGAACCTGATTCTTGCAGAATTCAAATGAGCAGATTTGCAAGCATCTCCCAGAATCTGACTAAAAGCAATTGAAATTCAAGAGAAGTGCAATTTTTAAGAGGATGGTTGGGGCGGATCTCTTTGGAACTGCCTACATGGAGCTGGTGATTCTGGGTAGACCGTTCCTATTTTAGAAAAGCGTTTAATTAATGCTGTTGCACACAAGTTACCTTACGCTTTTTGCAGGCCAGTCTCCCTCTGGCTTTGTTAAAGTAGCTGGAGGGTCATTCTAGCTTAATGCCGCAGCGTCTGGTAATGTCTTTCACATCCGTGTGGCTTGAGATTCAGTTATACTGGCAGCTGGAAAGCAGAATAATGGAAGAGCTTCAATATTGTTCTACACAGTTGGAAGATTGCTTCAACAGTCAGCTGATTAAAGTCCCTGAGAGCCTGTGCTTTGTGTTATGCAAAGCTGATGCTCAACTTAATACTTGTCCTCTTATTGCTTGCTCTCCATTGCTTGCTCTCCATTGCTTAATCAAGAACAGCGCAAACCCCAATGTTAACAGTAGAGTTCAGTTTTGTAGTTACTTAAAATTACTTTTTAGAGTTGAAATTACTTTCATCTGTGTGTCTGTCTTCCTCTAACTGGATATGACACAACCTTGCAGCTTTGAGAAACCACTAGTTCCCCAGACTGAAGTAGAGCTCTGTAAATGGGCAGCATTTACACAAGGTAATGAACATGTACTCTGCTTTTGAATTAGAGTTAACAATACTTTGCTAGAGGATAGCATCAGGATTAAGTTTAAATAGGGCAGAAGGTGGGAGAAGAAAAGAACTTTTTCATTCTGTGTTGATTTTGTCATTTTAATTTTTTTTCAAATTGGAATGTTGCACTCCTTTCAGGGAATCTAACTTTATGCATATTCTTTACAATGAAAAAAGAAATAAAAATTCACAGTTAAGACAATGTAACATGGTATTCGTATCATTCTGTATACCTGTATGAGATATTTGTGTATGTGCATACTGGAAAGAAGATGTATATTTTTTGCTTTTCTTTAGTAAGCTCACGTGGACAATTTTAATACCATGCAAACATATTTACAGCTGATCTTTAATTTCTCAGGTTCAGTAGACACATAAGGCATAATTCCTTTTTATTCCATGGCTGCTTTTTTAATTTAAATAGAAAACAATTCACTTTATAGTGTCATCAAGGTAAATGGGAGCCAGATTGTTACAATTTAGCGTTAGAAGGGCTGTGTAATTTTGCAGAGGCAGTGCAAGTCCCACCAGGAGTGCATTTACAAGAGGTGTTAAACAGTTGTACAAAATTTATCCCCAATGCACTAACTTCTGTGCAGTTAAAGATGTCATCTCTGACATTGCAATTCTGTAGCTTTTCTGTATTTAATAGTTGTGAGCTTTAATTGATCAGCTGTGTCAGCTGGAGACCATAAACTCCCTGGGCTAGCAGGCTAATGACGTATTATGATCCAAATAATCCTGTTGTGGTGCATTATTAAATGTTTTTAGATAAATGCAGCATGTTTCATTGAAATGAAATCCCTGCGGGAAGCACAACTCTCTAAACTGATTTTATTTTAGAGTGGGGAACTCAGCTCACTATTGCACAGCATTATTTATAATCTGTCAACATACAGCAGGCTCCAGTGGCCTGACAAAAGTACTTAATTTTTGAGAAGTTAAAACAAAGGTATGGACACTAGTAGTTACAGGTGTGCTTTTAGATTGCTTTTAAGTTCTAATCAACAGTGGGGAAAAAACTTCTAGTAAAAACATTAGGGGATTACAGTGACATACCGTGGAAGTCCTTCTGTTATTAAGGCTCCCCATTCCATCTCTCTGCTGGGTTTTGATGAGATTTGTGTTGCTTGTGGGGGTAGGGTTTGAACATTTGATATGGACTCTCCCAGTATTTTTTGATCTTCTGGTATGGTTGTGTAGTCCCTGCATATATTTTGTGAATTATGTTAAAGAGACCCAAGGATTTAAACAGCGACAAGTGTAGCACAAATCAGAAGAAACCTTTGCAGCGTGTACAATATCCAGTTTACTGAGAATTCTTAGAGCTTGGAATATTCTATTTAATCCTACAATG
>VYZV01023133.1:5643-23582 GCA_013401275.1 Pandion haliaetus
GTTTTTTTTTGTTGGGGGGGGGGGTGGGTGTGGTTTTTTTTGTTTTGTTTTGTTTTGTTTTCCCTGAGAGCACAAAGGGTGAAATAGAGAACCAATGCCTCTGTCAACCTACTTCTATTTTCAGCTGCAGAATTTTATGGGCCAAGGACCCCAAGCTACATGCATGCAGCCAATACCTCTTGCAGAAATTACAAGGTGTTTATAATAACTGTGCTCTAACTCTTGAGTAACTATCCACAGACACATTCTACTACTGGTAATTAGAAAGGTATAAAGCTATTCATGCAGTGACAGGAGCACCTCTTCACCAAACCCAGTACCAGCTTTAGAGGCTTCACAGTCTCCTAAGACCTTGCAGGTCAGGGAACGTTGCTGTATTAGAGGTACCGAGATTAACAAGCCACCGGTGAGCAACACCACTGCCTTTTGTCCTGCATACTGCAATTCTATCAGTAAACAGAGGAGCTGCACCACTTTAAAGAATAAAAAAAATTAAAGCTACATTATAGCAATCTCTCCATCTTTTTTTGTCAGTGATAGCTGTCAAAAACAGTTCACTTGTATGTGCAACAGCGAACTTGCTGCTCTTGGTGCATGTGGGCATCCTCGAGACAGCTGTGACAGAGTAAGCAGATAAGAGAGGGTGTACAAGGTTGGGGAAACACCATTAGTTCCTGGGTAAGTATATGAGTCTGCTAATCCAGGACTTGCAACTCTGGCATCAGGGACAAGACTAAGCCAGAAGAGCAGCATGAAATCAGGTTTTTGAGCAGGGAACACATCTGCCCATGTTGTGATTTCTCATTTCTGCAGGCTAATGTGTGGAGTATGATTGCAGTGATGAATTTACTCTGTAAGAGTCTATGCTATCTTCAGAACTTCTGCCAGGAGCAGTTGCTGCTTCAGAGCAGGAGCTGCAGCAACAGTTCTTAGCACTGTAGCATGCACCAGCCCCCAGGAATGATTTGGGACACAGACACAGTAGTAGGATCGGAGTGAGAGGAAAGGAATTGTGCCCCGGAAGAGGAGTACTTCAGAAGGGTCTGCCTCTGAAAATCCACCTGTTCATCAGAGGAGGTAAAGAAGATTTCTCAGCCATACTGATGCACGGTACACCATAGCAGATGCAGGCTTTTCATAAGATAATAAAGCCTGTGCTTGTACCTTTGACTCCCGAGAAGCCAGTGGGGGAGTTCTAGTATTTTGTCTGATACCTCCTGCCTAGCAGATACATGTGCTATTCAGCCACCAGGGATTCATATTTCTCCCCAAAACCAGAGATACATAGAGCATCTGCTTTGAATTGGTACAGCCATTTTGAAAGGACAAGGCTTGTGGCCTTAATAATGCTATCACAAATCCAATGAGATTTACAAAGGAAAAAAAGGAACTGAATATATTAAATATATGAAATCAATGCTAAATTAAAAGAGAGAAGTTGCACGGTAAAGGAATGGAGTTTTTGGAGTCCTGACACAGGCAGTAAAAGGCTTGCAAAAGATGATAGGTGAGAGCTGCCAACACACAAGAGGCATGCTTGGTCCTCCGTATTTCCTGTAGGATGCAGAAAGTTGGTAAGGCTGAATGTGTCCCTCAGGGATACTGCTGGCAAGTATTCAAGAGAAAAAACACACAACATACACACTAGTAGAGGTACAGGAATATAACAACTGCTTAAAGTAGAAACATGGTTCTAAACTGATGACTCCTAAGTCTTTATTCCCTATGTTTGCTAATACAGTAGCTTTATAATAAATATCCAAATCAATGACTGTATTGACTTTTATGATGCATAGTTTGTGTTTTTTCTAATAATATTTACTAGCTAATTTGCAAATCTTTCAGTCATAAGTACAAATTAACAGAATTGTGTTATGCAGGCATTAGGATTTAAAATTTGTTATCAAGAAATCCATTAACCCTTACCTATCTTCAGCCTGGAATCAATTCTGACATTAGGATAAATAAAACTCAGAAAAATTCATGACCTACTCTGCATTATAAAAAAAATCAGTTTTCTAGAAATAAATGTTGACTGTAAAAGTTTCGAGTCTTCCCTCTTCCTACAAACTTCAAAAACAATCTGTCTTTTATAACAAAATCTAAACTATAATGAGAAAAAAATTATATTCTAGCTGAGTTGTATATTAAATCAGAACTGCTAAACATGAATTGCTATCTCAGACTGGATCATTACAGTACTAAAAAAAAAAAAAAATTAAGATGTACAGGTCCCCTCCTGAGCTGAGTATTGTGATGCAGGACCATACGTGTTCTGCTACTAATAAAAGGAAACATGGACATTTTGTAGGAAGCAACAATTTCATCACCTTTTCAGTAGAAGCCTCCATGCGTAACACCTTTTTCAAACCATCAGTACAACAAGTGGACTAACATTAACCTCTGAATGATTCACAAAATTCTCATAGATTCTNCAAAACAACAAAACAACCAAAACCCAAACCCCGACCAGAACCACCACTGTTTCTGTATTGCAATGATTTTGTGGTGGTATCAAAATTACAATTTGCCTTTCCATCTCCCTGGGACAGCCCTGTTATCATTACTGTTTTGGTATATCTGCTTCTCAATTATTTATTCATTTATGAGTTTCTAATTTCCTTCTGTTTATTAAGCAGCCTTTACATTTTCTCATGCTAAGAGTGCAATACTTCAGAGGGCTATGCATTCCTCAGTACACTATTCTCTGTGTCAATCCATCTTTCCTTCTCAGATACAAGCTTCCGGGGGGGGGGAATAATTCCCCCTCCTACCCATCCCAGACTTGCTCCCAGTATTTGTGTAAACAGAATTGCATAGTCTCTCTCTTTGACTATATTTTCCTTCTGTTTTGTGGGTTAAGCATCAAATCACTGAGCTTAATGGGGTAGAGAGTACCTTCTTCACCACTTTGCTAGAAGAACTGAAATCCAAAGATTCCTGTTTATTTCCAAACTTTTTTGTACAAATGCCTCAAAACATTTAATTTTGGGTTTAAAAAAATCCTTACAAAAATACATTTATATACATATTGATTTGTCAGAAGTAATCTTCACTTCGGATCATTTAATGTTCTAGAACTGAAAAATCAGTTTTATTTACACAATTCAAAGTGCTTTTCCTGTGATCTGCAGTAGAAACTACCAGAATACTGGAGAGAGAGACAGCATATCTAAACAGAAAAGCCATGCGTGTTTATACGCAGTAGTAAACAAGAGTAACTTGGAACACAGCTGTATTTCTGTGGTTTCCTCATTTTTTTACTGCTGGGTGCACAGCACAACAGTGTTAGATGATACTAGCTGCTGACAGCAGTAAAAAGCCCGATTACTAGTGCTCTAGATATGTCAGTACTTAACATTTAAAAGATGGGCAGATCTGCTTGTCTGAATAAAACAAGGCATAGGAAAAAAGACTATTGCAAATCTGGCTCTGTATACAGTCTGAGGAATGAAGTAGGACGTGGCATAATCAGAACAATTGTAGAGGAATGTCACATACTGAGCATAACTAGCCAGTGCAGGAGTAACAACTTGACCTAGTCTTTCCATACAGTTCAANCAAAGTGGTCTCTACATTAAAGCTAGCCTGGACTTCAGTGAAGAAGAGAAGAGAAGAGAAAGAAGCATGATCAGAGATCAGCAATGTGGAAGATGGAAGGCAGAGCAATGTAAAAAATTCATGGCTAGGATAACCACAGGAAATGATGTGTTGTTGGCAGATGTTTGTTCTAAAGTTTTCCAGGACTCCAGCTATGCATAAGAGCAGTAGCTCTCTCTGTACACCAAGGGCTGGAGTCGGCGAAGAGCAGGAGCAATCCTAAGGGACAGCCACTAAGAGAAAGGCTTCTGAAGATCACACCCCAAAATGCCAGCTGCTTATTGTCCTTGCAGTGCCAGCGTGGCATGGCATTGGCCCTGGGCTGCCATCCCCTAACCCCCTGTGCCAGCCTCCCCCGCTGCCTCCCTTGAACAGAGCATGCATAGCCAGGCTTTCAGCTCAACGGCTGAGCTCTTGGCTTTGGCCCACTGTCTTATAGGGACCAATACAGACTTTCAACTTCCCTCACCCCTCCAAGATTAATAAATTTGAACATTTTAAGTCAGAGGCATTCATTAGACCTCTTGTATACTACAGGTCATTACATTTCATTAGTTGCTCCAGTATTGAGCTTAAAATCTTGTGCTTGACCTTCCAAAAAGGCACCTAGTCCTGACCTCAGGCTATAAAACCTCTGCACTCCTTTGGGTTTGTTCAAGGTTAATCAGCACCACTGTTCACCTTCTGTTTGATTTCTCATTTGAATTTCTTATGTTTCAGTTTCCAACTGATGATTCTTATTATGATGTTACCTCCTAGATGAGATAACGACACAGAATAAAGAGTCTTTCTTATGGAGAGGAAACGTTATAATCACATCATCTTTCTTTTCAGCACCTTCCTTGACCTGGCAGCATCACTTAAAAAAATTGGACCTCTGAACTGGATAGAGCATTCAAATAGCCGATCCACAGATGTTGTATCAATTGTTTAGACCTAAATGATGGTTAATATTTTCCTTGCTTACTAAGTGACTTCAAACTATTTGCTTTCTTCATGTAATCAAAGTACATTACCCTGCATCCTTCCCAGTACAGAAAATAAATAGTAAATGCACTTTGTCATTTTGTTGGTGGTCTTGCCACCCCTGTCTACTAACAGGTCAAAACTACAGCTAGGATGTGATCTGTTCCTAATTTACCTATTTTTGTAGCTATAACAATGATATCTTTTCTCCTGATAGCTCTACCTTTCCTTTTCAGTTTTCTGTTCCATGACTTCTTCATATGGATTACTATAATTTTTTCCATTGTTACAAGGTTTGTCATTCATTTTTTTATCAGTTGTAGTCTTCAGTTCAGACCAGAGTCAGAGCAGCCTTTAAGCCAAAGCTTCCCTCATTCTTGAAAGAACATTTGGGGCTTTCTGGCCACTAAATGCATTCTTCCTAAGCAAGTCCCAGTTTAAACTTCTGTTTGTCATGCATTGTCCCACCACCTCCACCCCCCTAAAATTTCACCATAACATATTCTTAGCCAACAGACTTCGAAGAGAGGTTTTGCTATGACCAAGACTGCCTCCTTTAGTGACATGGTATCAGAAGCTGCCAAGTTTTGTGATTAAAATTTCTAATATAAAATAGGAGTCTGACATTTTGATACTCAGCATTATGTCTCAATTAAAGGATCATATAAACAGAGGGAATCACATTACATGAATAGTATATTAGCTTCTGGAATTCTCCTTCCAGTTTTTGTGAATAGCACATACAAATGGTAAACTTAAAAGTCTACCTTTCCTGTGTATAAAAAGCATAAGCACAAAGATCTATATCTGACAGTTGGCATATGAAACCACAAGTACATTGTTCATTGAGCTTTAGAAAAATCTGATTGTATTGCATATGTAGAAGTACACTCATCCATGCACACACAGTCCTTCACAAATGGACTTTAAGGCTGAAAGATTTTCAGACTTGTGATTCAAATTTAATAAGGTATAATATTTAATCCTTTGCATACACTATAGCAGTATGCTCTGAGTATTACTTCATGTCTAAATTTTAGAACCACTGCATTTGTTCAAACTTTAAATGTCAGTGGCCGATATTAAATTGAATTCAGCTTTTGTATTTCAAATTGAACACATGCTATGTTCTAATTCAGTGTTTTAAAATACATTATTTACTTTCTAACTTTTCTTCCTTCTATCATCAGAGTAATTTAACACATGTCATTTCCGGCACTGCTATCCAATTCACACATCAGCAGGTGGTATACAATTTTTCCTTATTTTTTTCCCTCTTTTTACTGTATACCATTTTGTGTGTTTAGTTAGGACCCATGTTATTTAAAAAGCAGCAGCAGAGTGGCACTGTAGAACAATGCCAGCTTCTACAGCATGTATTTCAGAGTTTTAAATGACTCTTGTGTGCGTACCATTTAGTAACTGTTTTACTTATAGAGATTATAAATTTAAGCTAGTGAAAGATTTAGCATATGTCCCATATTAATACATTCAAAGGGCAATTACCAATATCAATCAGCTAAAGCAATATGGAACAATTCACGTGCAGCTGCTTAATGCGAATGACAAAAAAAATGTTATCACTTGCATGATCCTATATGCTAGACACAAGTATATGCTTTTGCACGTTCTTCTAATGCCTATCAGATAGACATTTTATACCTGCACCTGGCTACTTTACCGGCTGTATATGCTTACTTTTGTCAATATAGTTACTATTTTTCTCTGATTATTTTTTTCCATTTTCTGAACTAATCTTCTCTACCTTTTTAACCAACAGGAGAAACAGTGGAAAGGATGCATGCAGACACAGAGAGGATGATACAATGTTTTTGATTAAACCCATGAATTTCACAAAAAAGTGCAGAACTTTAAGAAAAAAGGTGTTCTCAAACACACAAAACACCAAGCATATATGGACCACCCCTTCCAACCCCCAACAAAATACCAAAAAAACCAGAAAGGGCCCTAAAAGAAGTCAAGTAAACCAGAGTGTTATTATCAACCACCACTGGAGTTGGAAGGAAATTTGTGGTGAGTCAATCTTGTATTTCTGTATTCTTTAAACACGTAAGTTTATTGTTCTTTAGCAAACTACACATAAAGTAGAATAGCAACTTTACACAGCTCCAATGAAGAGTTTGGTTTTTCAGATGAACATTTTTGTTTCCTACAGTAGCAATTATAGGAGACACTAGGAGTTGGCTAGAAAGCTCAGTACAATCTATAAACACTTATTCATAGAACCACTGGGTAGACACTGTATTGGAGCCAACTCTTATGTTCAAGATTTCCGTTGTGAAACAAGTTTGACATTTCTGTCTGTCTCCCTTTTTTTTTTAAAGGACAAATCAATTTATAACAGAGACACAGCAGTTTGCAACCAACTGCGCTCAAGATCAAAATGAATTAATGATATTGAAATAAAGGTAACAGCAGAGTAAAGAGCAACAAATTGGAAATAAAGAGTAATATAAAATGGAGATCTGAATTAGAAAGGCACACAAACCCCCCATGGATTAGCCAACAAAGCTTCTCTACTTTTCCTAATTTCCTCCTACTAATTCTTTGTATTGTAGCAAATTGATCAGCTGTTAAACACATCGTCACCTCTTTTAAAAAAAAGTTTGCTATCTTTTGTGTTTGGCTCAAAACTAATGTTACCCAGTCTTTCAGAAAATTATACTGGATATCCCTTTCAAACCACATCAGTTCTTTATCTCTGCTGCACTTTGTTGTTACCCTGCTCAGATGCATCTTGCATTTCATATGGGCAGACATTATCTAGGGATCTGGCATCACTTCTGAAACAACAGGATTAATGCATCTCTGACCTCCTTACAACAAAAAAAAAGTTTGCTTTCAACCTAAACATGTTCAGCTGAGGGCTTTATCAACTCACATTTATACACTCACAACTTACAGTTATGTTTAATTCATAAACAAGGATATCTATAATAAATATTAGCAACATTAGTAATGGTAAATATTTGTAACAAGAAGAGACATCAGCCGAGTTTCAACATGAATACTCACACACCCCTTCTAAATACAACGCTGTCCTGCAGCTGGGCTAACCAACTGCAGAAGGTCTGCAAAGCTCCGAGTTGTTAATATGCCATCAACTTTCACATGTCCTGCAGGCAGTGAGCAGGTCTGAAAGTCCTCAGTTCCAGGAATAAAAGCAAGCTCAGAGCAACTAGTGCAGCCCATGGACTGTTCCAGTTTGCTGGGATTGTCCCAGTATGGATCAGTCCAGAGACACAGAAATGAAAACACACTTCTGGAAATGGTGATGTCTCTTTTCACTGCATGTTGGGCAGAGTGTGACTTCTCAAGCTAGCCTTGCTAGCCTCCCATGACAGCCTAGGCGCCATTCATAAAACTGGAAATGCAGACTGGGCTCCCTCCATTATTTTCTTTAGGCTAGTGCTCAGGGCAATCATGCTGGATGGAGAAAGCCCATCTTGAAGTCCCTTCTTTCCTGACTTGGGACAGGGCCTAGAAACAAGCTGAGACCTCATGTTAGGATAATACAGAGGAATGGAGCATTTTTCCCCTCCAGCTGTTCTCTGAAAGGCACTTGCCTCTGTACAAAACATTTAAACAGTCACAGAATCAGATGCTGAAGTCTAGATGTTATGAGTAATTACTGTCTTCTAAGCTACCAGGCCATCCTTTCTCTTCTGCAGAGAAGAAAAGATGGTACCACTGTCGCCTTTCCCTCTGTAAGTGATACCTATAGCCTGTTCCTACTTTCAGAGATGCCCCAAGTTAACCAAAATGTTTAGACTGCAATCAGTATTCAGAAATGGTTGTCACTGAGTAACTCCCTGCAGAGCCAAAGCCTCAAGAAGGACAGACACAAATACCACTGAACGCTTCTAAAATTAGCAGATCTAAGATGGTTAGAAATGGGGGGGTGGGGTGTCACAAAAATTCTTTCTTGGCAGCAACTTAATTCCTTCAAAATACTCCACTCAGATCCATGTTAGATTAAGAGTCTGTAACTGTAAAGGGGCTACAGGAAAGATCAAATCATCTCATTTACCACTTTTTAGGCATTTCTAAAATATCTGTTAATGATATTTCAACTGCACTAGAAACAGCAGCTTATGTAATTATGGATGGCCACAGATGTAATAGCATAGTGCCTTTACAGAAGACAAAAAGAGAAGACTGAAGTAACTATATTCATAAACTGATTCTGATATGACCAGTGGAAGACACATACACCACGATGTGATGGTTATTGCAGCCAGGCTGGAAACGTTGCACTGGTGTGACTACAGAAAGTTTTGATGAAGAGATTAGAAAGAACAATACAAGAAACAGAGATATCCACTTCATATATAAACATTTTTCCCCAACACTTAGCAAACTTGCAGTATTGGTACTGCAACATGTATTCAACTTTGCAACAAGTTCTTTTTAGCATTCTGTATACCCCTGAATTGTGCAATTTCTTTGATGTAAAACATGTCATTTCTAGGTTTAAAAACCATAAAAGCAGAGTTATACAAAAACTATGGCATAGAGTAGATGCTCTGGAGGTTTTACTGCATCCTACGTCTGGCTGAACTTAACTCAATTGCCAAGGAAAAAAGCCCCTTTAAATACAAGATTAGCACTCAGCCCTTGAACAGTAACGTCTGTTCTCTTTAGAATTTAATTGCAAATAACAGCAGAGGATAAAAATAAATAAATTGAACACAGTTATATGATGCTAAAGCCTTTCTTGACAAATACTTAAAACAGAAATGGTGGAGCTGTTAATGATAATTTAGATGGTTGTCTTGAAGAAGCTACTTCAGAGCTGTTTTTATTACCCGCTTAGTCACACACATTTTCCCTATTAATATTACTTCTATAAGTGAATAAAATAGTTCTTTGGGATATTCACTTAACTAGATTAATACAGAAACTGGAAAAAATGAATACAGGAACACAAGTTGGGCGTTAAAGAGTCTCCTTGGTTATTTTACTGAGCAGTTCCAATTTATAGTTCTCTAAATTATGTGACAGATTCTCCCCCGGAAAATGTTCATTCAACTCCAATGCACTTCAGCATATTGGTGAGAATTTGTCCCAGGACCATTTCACCACAGTACTGATCACTTGTTTAATATATCCTCATCACTGGAATTTTTCCTCTCTGTAGGAACGTGAAACAGCAGCTCTGTTCTAGAAGGCTATATATGCCTGTTTTAATGGGAGCTTCAGGACTCGTCATTTTGGGTGGATTACCTGAGTTTTGAGTAATTTTTTAAGATAAGACCATGTACCCTTTTCCTCTTTATTCCATGCTACATGTTTCCACATGTTTCTCTTCTTGGAGTTGTCATGAAATCCAAAAGACGAAACTTCTACTTCTCCTTACATGCAGCATTACTATGGTACAGCCTGTACCCTGGTCAGTACTCCCAGGATAAGGGAGAGTTGGACCTGCATCACCTGAAATACATCTTTGCTCAGGCTTCCTTTCTGCTGCTGCATAAGGATCTGGCTGAAACAGACCATAATATATACACTGAATTTGCTTAAAAATCAAGTTTTGAGCATTTCAGCTAAAGCAACCTGTTTTTCTGCAGATTTGTGTCTTCAACTTCTATCTGCCTGGTAAGGTGCAACTACTGACTGATTTCTCCCATAAGTTAGGGCACAGATCTTATGCAACAGAGATCTCTGTCTTTTGAGCAGGAATTCCTTCCACAGCTTTTCACTCAGTGTCACAGAGTCTCTCTATTATCCATCTGAAGAACTGAGAACTAACTTACCCTGAAGTTGTCCACTTCTTTGCTTAATGTCACTGAAATTGGCCCATTGGTTCAGAAGTTACTAGGGTAGAAGGAGAGACAGATGGACGCAGACAGTATGGTTTCACAAGGCTCATTTTTTTCAGAAAGCCATTGCAAAAAAACTGTGGATATACAACACGAGCCAATACTACGTTTTCTGTATCTAGGGCAAAGAGGAGCCTGCCTACAGCACTGGACCATACCACAGGAACCCAAAATCCTATTACTGGATATTTCACAGGCTTCCAATATGCCTCTGAACAGGTCATTTGTTATCTTTGTAACCCATTTATCTTTACAACTCACTTACCTTTTAAGCAATTATAAATGAGGATCATAGTTTACTACAATTTTACAGTTACCTACGTCATTTGGACACCATCCTGGTTTGAGCTGGGATAGAGTTAATTGCCTTCCTAGTAGCTGGTACAGTGCTATGTTTGAGTTAGGCATGAGAAGAATGTTGATAATGCACTGATGTTTTCAGTTGTTGCTGAGTAATGTTTAGTCTAAAGTCAAGGATTTTTCAGCTTCTCATGCCCAGCCAGCAAGAAGGCTGGAGGGGTGGGCACAAGAATTTGGGAGGGGTCACAGCCAGGGCAGCTGACCCAAAGTGACCAATGGGGTACTCTATACCATGTGATGTCATGTCTAGTATATAAACTGGGGGGAGTGGGGGCATGGGGGATCACCGCTCAGGGACTAACTGGGCATCAATCAGTGGGTGGTGAGCAATTGCATTGTGCATCACTTATATATTCCAATCCTTTTATTATTACTATTGCCATTTTATTAGTGTTACTATTATCATTATTAGTTTCTTCTTTTCTGTTCTATTAACTTGTTCTTATCTCAACCTACGAGTTCTACTTCCCCCCTCCCGATTCCCTCCCCCATCCCACTGGGGGTGGGGGAAGTGAGTGAGCGGCTGCATGGTGCTTAGTTGCTGGCTGGGATTAAACCATGACAGACACCAATCCCAGTTAGACTTCTGTGAGATGTTGTAATACAAATAGTTAAAAATAAGCCAAAGCTTGTCTATATTAAGTAGCTAATAGTTAATGTAGAATGAATAGTTTTTTCATGCATTGTAAATTACCAATTTGCACGAAAATCCCACGTAATAATCTCTGTCTACAGTAAATACCCTTCATACGGAGTAGCTTAGCCAGTACAAGAGCATTCAGGTAGGGAACTGCTGTGTTCTCACCTATTCCACAGAATGTTCTCTGGCAGAGAAGTCCTTAGTGTTAGAACAGGTAAGATTATAATGATAAATAAATGCCATTACTAACCATTATGTGTGCTATGCTGGACCTTGTTCTTACCAATAAAGAGGGGCTAGTGGGAAATGTGAAGCTCAAGGGCAGCCTTGGCTGTAGTGACCATGAAACGGTGGAATTCAAGATCCTTAGGGCAGCAAGGAAAGCACACAGCAAGCTCCCTACCCTGGACTTCATGAGAGCAGACTTTGGCCTCTTCAGGGATCTGCTTGGTAGAGTACCATAGGATAAAGCCCTGGAAGGAAGAGGGGCCCAAGAAAGCTGGTTAATATTCTAGGATCACCTCCTCCAAGCTCAGGAGCGATGCATCCCAACAAAGAAGAAGTCAGGCGAAAACACCGGGAGGCCTGCATGGATGAACAAGTTGCTCCTGGACAAACTCAAATACAAAAAGGAAGACTACAGAGGGTGGACACAAGGACAAGTAGCCTGGGAGGAATACAAAGAAATTGTCTGAGCAGCCAGGGATCAGGTTAGGAAAGCTAAAGCCCTGCTAGAATTAAATTTGGCCAGGGACATCAAGGGCAACAAGAAAGACTTCTGTAGGTATGTTGGTGATAAGACTAGGGAAAACGTGGGCCCTCTCCAGAAGGAAACGGGAGACCTGGTCACCTGGGACATGGAGAAGGTATTGAGGTACTCAATGACTTTTCTGCCTCAGTCTTCACTGGCAAGTGCTCCAGCCACACCACCCAAGTCACAGAAGGCAAAGGCAGGGGCTGGGAGAATGAAGAACTGCCCATTGTATTGGGTTTGGCTGAGATGGGGTTAATTCTCCCCACAGCAGCCCTCATAGTGCTGTGCTCTGCATTGGTAGCTAGAAAGGTGTTGATAACACACCAGTGTTTTGGCTACTGCTGAGCAGTGCTGGCACAGCATCAAGGCTATCTCTCCAACATTTTCACCCCCCTCAACAGCAGGCTGGGGCTGGGCAAGAGCTTGGGAGGGGGCATAGCCAGGACAGCTGACCCAAACTAACCAAACAGATATTCCGCACCATATGACATCAGCTCAGCTACAAAAGCTAAGTAAAGGGAGATGGAAGTGGGGGTGTGCATTTTTGTCTTCTGGAGCAACCACTACACATACCGAAGCCCTGCTTCCCAGGAAGTGGCCAGACATCATGTGCTGATGGGAAGTAGAGAATAACATCATTTGTTTTCCTTTGCTTTCACTTTATTAAACTGTCCTTATCTTGACTCACAAGCCTTTTGTTATATTTTCTCTTCCCTGTCCAGCTGAGGAGGGGCTCACTGAGGAGTGATAGGGCAGCTTTGGCACACACCTGGCACCCAGCCAGGGACAACCTACCACCACTGTAGGAGAAGATCGGGTTCAAGACCATCTAAGGAACCTGAAGGTCCACAAGTCCATGGAACCTGATGAGGTGCATTCACAGGTCCTGACGGAACTGGTGGATGAAGTGGCCAAGCCACTATCCATCATATTTGAGAAGTCGTGGCAGTTTGGTGAAGTTCCCACTGACTGGACAAGTGGAAACATAACCCCCATTTTTAAAAAGGGAAAAAGGAACACCTGGGGAACTACAGATCAGTCAGTCTCACCTCTGTGCCCAACAAGATAACAGAGCAGATCCTCCTAGAAACTATGCTAGGGCACATAGAAAATAAGGAGGACAACATGGCTTCACTAAGTGCAGATCCTGCCTGACAAATTTGGTGGCCTCCTACAATGGCGCTGCAGCATTGGTGGATAACGGAAAAGCAACTGACACCATCTACCTGGACTTGTGGAAGAGTGTCAGATGCTTTGCACGTGACATCCTTGTCTCTAAATCAGAGAGACATTGTGTTACAGAGGATTTGACAGATGGACTACTGAGTGGATGAAGAATTGGCTGGATGGTCACACTCCAAGAGTTGCACAACAGCTTGATGTCCAAGTGGAGACCAGTGACAAGTGGCATTCCTCAGGTCAGTATTGGGACCAGCACTGTTTAACATCTTTGTCGGTGACACAGACAGTAGGATTGAGTGCACCCTCAGCAAGTTTGCCAATGACACCAAGCTGTGTGGTACAGTCGATGTGCTGGAGGGAACGAATGCCATCCAGAGGAACCTTGACAGGCCTGAGAAGTGGGCCTGTGCGAACCTCATGAAGTTCAACAAGGCCAAGGGCAAGGTCTTGCACATAGGTCAGGGCAATCCCAAGCACAAATACAGGCTGGGCGGAGAATGGATTGAAAGCAGCCATGAGAAGGACTTGGGGGTGTTGGTTGATGAGAAGTTCAGCGTGACCCAGCAAGGTGCATTTGCAGCCCAGAAAGCCAACCGTATCCTGGGCTGCATCAAAAGAAGCATTACCAGCAGGTCAAGAGAAGTGATTCTTCTCCCCCTCTACTCCGCTCTCATGAGACCCTACCTGCAGTACTGCATTCAGCTCTGGGGCCCCCAACATAAGAAAGACATGGACCTGTTGGAATGAATCCAGAGGATGGCCACAAAGATGATCAGAGGGCTGGAGCACCTCTCCTATGAACACAGGCTGGGAGAGTTAGGATTGTTCAGCCTGGAGAAGAAAAGGCTCTGAGGAGACCTTATAGCAGCCTTCCAGTACCTAAAGGGGGCCTACAGGAAAGCCAGAAAGGGACATTTTACAAGGGCAGGCAGTGATAGGACAAGGGGTAATGGCTTTAAACTGAAAGAGGGTAGATTTAGATTAGATGTAAGGAAAAAGCTCTTCATTGTGAGGGTGGTGAACAGGTTTCCTAGAGAGGTTGCAGATGCCCCATGGCTGGAAGTGTTCAAGGCCAGGTTGGATGGGGCTTTGAGCAACCTGGTCTAGTGGAATATGTCCCTGCTCATGGCAGGGGGGTTGGAACTAGATGATCTTTAAGGTCCCTTCCAACCCAAACCATTCTAGGATTCTACAGTATAGAAAATAATTAATACAGGGAGAATAAGTGAAAAAGCAGCAAAATATTCTTTCATCACTGTATCGATGTATCACAAACCCGTCTGGTGTGATATGTATGTATCTCCACACACATCCAGGACAATGTGTACCTTAACTAAATATTTAAGACTTCTACAAGAAAAAGCTTAATAATGAAAACTGCCTCATGTTAAAAAGAAAGACACTTTTCTGTTTCTTATTTAGTGTTTTAAGACAACTAAAATCCAAAAAAGTGTTCTAATATGCTAACTTATGCTTGCATTAAAATGCAGTCTGATCGCTGTAATAATCAGCAGATTCAGTCTGAACATTTCAAGATAATTGCCATTTTTTAGCATTGAAGAAAAATCTACCTTTTCCAACTTAAATTGAAAAGAATTTAAAATCACAACAGCAGTTTTAGATTTTGCTCTCTAAGTAGCGTGGGTGAAACATCATGGAAAATTAAAATAAATGGCAAGGAAATTTGCTAAGAAGGTATTACATCTATTACAAATTATTATTGTCTTTCCTTAGCAAGTCTTTAATATATTGTAAAGGTGTCAAACAATTTGAAAGAAATTACATAAAACTCCTTATAATTCTAAAAGATCCTATCTATTCTAGGAATAACGGTGGCTTGACTAAAATGAGCAAGACATTTTGCTTAAGTCTCCCTTTGTACTACTGAAGCATCACTATGCAAAGAGGAATGCTGGTTCTGCTGAAGTTCTCTGCAACCTTCTTATTGGGCTGAATTATGCCCAAGCAGTTGCTGGCAGGCAGCAAACATAACAGTGCAGGGAAGCTGAACATCAAGCTACTGGAGATACCTGTCCTTAGAAATAGTGGGACTCATTTTGTCAAATGGAAGTGGTTGTGAGCAAAAAGCTTGTCATCAGCCATATAAGAGAGAAATACAGAACTGCTTCAACTTATTTAATTGAAATGTTTCATAGATAGTGCTGTCAACACAAAACTGGGAAACACAGTCCTCCTTCCCTGAAGACAGCAGACACTAAATAACAGGAACATGACAGACCCCAGCTTCAGCTTCCCACTTAGTAAAAATGAAGGTACTGAAGAACACCACATAAACACCTGCTGATAACTTCTAATCTCCCTTCATTCAAAGTAGACAATTGGTAAAACCAGGCAGCACTATACAGGCACAAACGCTGAGAGGACCCGATTCTAGAAGAATTTGCTTTAAAATCAGAAGTAATAATTTATCATAGCCCCTGGAATATTAGCAAACTCAAAGCAAATAGTCATCTAATACTGCACTTTTGCAGTACCTTAACGTAGAAAATACTGACTTCTACAAGAAAAAGAGTGGCCATGTGTTATCAGACTGAGTTACAGCATTTCTTTGTCTTTGCTACCTGGACAGCAGAAGCCGCAAGAAAACCAACCGGAGGAAATAGTATGACCACTGGCCTGTCTGCAAGTGAAGCTTCAAAATGTGAAATTTAAATACATCTACCATCTAAAGGTGGTGAATGTCATCCCAACAGGCAGGAAAACATGTACCAGGGAGCTAATCTCTGCATTGCTCTCATGTCTCAAGCAAACATGTAACATGTCTTCAGTCTGGGCTGTTGAGCTCAGCTTCACAGACATATGAGTACAAAGGGTTGTTTTTTTTTTTCTCTAAACCGAAGTGGTCCATTATTTTTCTTTAAATAAATTATTTAAATCATGGCATATTCAATGCTTTTGTTATATGATATTGTTAGGCTATATTATCTTAAGCACATCTCATTTGCAAGTTCTTTCTTGACCAGATTTTTGTGCAACTCTGAGGTGCAAAATACCTTCCTAATTATGAAATGTATTACCTAGCTATCACTTTGTATATCTAATACATCTACTGAGAAAAACTTTTTATTCACAATGTAAAAATACCACTCATTCAATTCAAATGGGTATTGCAAGGCTTTAATTACAAGTTTTAAAATATTTCACATTTTTCTAGTGCTTTTTATATTGAAATTAAGCAATTATTATTGTAATGATTAACATGGTTCTTTGCTCCATTGCTATACAACTAATATTTAAGTAATATGCAAAACATTAGCTACTATTTTATGCTATCAACAACTGTCATGACGAGTAACTCAACTGACGAGGTGTTAATGAAAATACAGCAGACCACAGAACTTTGCAATATCTTTCTGATAGAAGAAGACAGAAATTCAGCTCTAGTTTATACTCCCTTTGGGTTTTCAACAGACACACAGAAAATTACTAAGGAAGATGTGAACAAATGACTCCTAAAAGTCAGATTTTTTTTTTTTTTTTAAATGTATGTATATATATAATTTTTCTTTTAAAAGACACTCAGTTCTAGTCAGACTTCAAAAAATAATTTTTGGGGGGATTATTTCATAAACACATTTGATCATTTTAATTTTCTGATCTTAAGTACATCATCATCCAGTAAGTGTGGGATGCTCATTTTCTGTGAATTTGAACTGAGGGGCTGACTTTGAGAACCTGCTACTTTCCCTATTGATTGCAGACTTTGAAACAGCAGTGTTTTTCATTGCTACTCATGTCTGTCAAAACTGCCAAAGTATTAATGATATGATGTGGCTCTTTAATTCTCTCCATTTTTCTTTTGTTGTCTCCTTGCCTTCCATCTCTAAGATGCTAGTGCTTGATGGATACAAGAAACATAAAGAAAGGATAATTTCTTGCCAGGAATGTTTCTCTCTATCTTTTGTAGTTTATTTTTGTACTTCAGAGTGAAATATTCCTACTGTGCAGCCAGATGTTCTATAATCCTATTTTTATACAGCCCAAAGGACTCAAATCCCAGGTAAAGTCTCTTCCATGATGACTTGAATTATGGGTAAATTCAGGCTTTAAAATCAGATAAGAGTTTACGGCAAAAGCAAAGTGTGCTTTTCCTAAAACAAAACCGTTCCATCTAATATCACACATATCTAAATATACTAATATTCCTTTACTAAAAAATTATGGCCTATACTTGTTACCACACTGGTATGGAAAACAAATGACATGTTAAATGTTTTACTGCAATACAAAAAGGCGAAATATTTAAAAACTTGGAAGTCTGCCTATAGGTAATCTCCAATACATAAGCACTACAATAAGAGCAACCTAATTCTATGAAAGGCCAGCAAAGTGCAGCTCTACCATAATTAGTGGGAATTTGCTGAACTAAAAGTTTCAGGACCCCCTTTAAAGCTCCAGATACTTCCCAAAATCGGGAATCTTGCCATAGGACTAGAACTTTGATGGAGAATGTGATTCCAGATTTGCTGTCCTCTATCTCCACATTTGGTAAGCAGAATATCACTATTATATCACTACAGAAGTTTGCCACTCTACTGATTCACAAAGACAGTATATTTAGAAAAGAGCAAGC
>VYZV01023135.1:8413-29519 GCA_013401275.1 Pandion haliaetus
TTTTCAGTTTCCCATGCTGTGCCAGCAAGCAGGTGCACAAGAAGCTGGGAGGGAGCATGGCCAGGACAGCTGACCCGAACTAGCCAAAGGGATAGTCCATACCATAGAACATTATGCTCAGTATATAAACTGGGGGAGTTGGCCAGGAGGGGCAGATCACTACTTGGGCATTGGTCAGAGGTGGTGAGCAACTGTATTGTGCATCACTTGTCTTTTCTTGGGTCTAATTTCTCTCTTTTTCTTATATTCCCTTTCATTACAATTCTTATTGTTGTTGTTATATTTGTATTGTTATTTTATTTATTTATTTAGTTAGTTATTAAACTCTTCTCATCTCAACCCATGAGGTTTGTTTTTTTTCCTGATTCTCCTCCCCATCCCACTGGGAGCAGGGAAGCAGGAGCGAGCAGCTGTGTGGTGCCTAACTGCTGGCTGGAGTTAAACCATGACAGTCAGTAATGTGCTCTGTCTTTGTTTGCAAGATCAAACACTACATTCTAGGATTCTTTTTGTGTACAAGTAACGCCTATGACACTAAACTATGAAATGCTATATACTGACTTCCTAAAATAGAGATCAGTCTTCAAATTTACTTTATACTACATTCTCTGTATATTCCTTCTGTTGTTGCCATCATATTATCATTAAACACCACAGGCCAGAATACAAAACTACTTCAGACACCCAATCCTCATTTCAAACCAACACAAGTCAAAATCTGGTTCTCTGTGTGTTATCCACGCTGAATATATCCTGAATTACTAATAGCATATTTTATTGTTAATGTTGTTAGTGTAGCGTTTGGTTTTTGTCAGTTCTGCATGTTGTAATTTTCTTCTCTGACATTAGAAATTTATTTAATTTTGATTTACTGTGTCCTTACAGTGCCCCTTGTCAGCAGATTCTCTAAAAACTAATTTAAAAAATGTTAATGCAGTTGAATGTAGTTGACACAATGCATAAAAGTACATATTCATTAGCATTCTTGCCAAATGCAACTTTCCAAAAAGACTCCTCAAGATAACAGAACTTAATTCCTCTGTTTTCTCCAGATTCTCTCAGGTCATCTATTTCAAAGTAACGCTGGCTTCAGCAAAAGCCTCGAAGTAACTCCCGCTACTTGACACAAGCTGCACATGTATCATGAATTGTCTTTCATGCCCCATATCTTTTTGCTTGTAATTATGAAACCAAGTAAATACATTTTTTCTCAGCTTGTTGTTCATGAAACTGAGATCTTTTTATACACATCAGTGTCTCTGAGATCACACTCAGTCCCATTTCCATACTGCAGACTGTGGATACCAATCTTCTTACTTTCTTTGAAGAGACTCAAGTCCCTCAAGATCTCATCCTGCTGCCTGTAGATATTTTGCAGAGATTTACTGAGAGATTTTTTGTAATCCAACATCTCTTTCATGCAGAAAAAAATTAAGGAAAGGATTGTAGGAAGGCAGAATACCTTTTGTAAAACCAGCTGATACAGTTGAAAGGGAGTGCTTTCAAGAACACAAAACATTTCTTTAGATCAGAAAGAGAAGCCCAAGCAAGCTTAGGGGGATTGGAGTAGAGGTCAAAACAGATGCATCAGACTTGAGGATTGATTTATGCAAAGTTAAGTGATCAACTAACAGATATGGAAGAAAATAATTTTTTCAGTTATTCTTAGTTTATCTGCCAGAATTTAAATAGTCACTGAATGCCTTATTTACAATAATTTTTGGGGGAAAAGTGGAGTAGTCCTCCTCCTGCCCCAGTTCTGAGCTACATCAAGAGCACTGGTGTCTTGTTGTGATGTGTCGGTGACAGCAGTACATGTTTTACTGCTTCAAATAAGGCCACACAGGAAGTTCATAAGGCTGATGTCTGCAGCTTGGCTTGCATGGGATATGAAGGGTGGCATTGTGATCTGAAGATTGAAATGTAAAGCAAGATTTGGCATGGAACAAATTATTAAAACTTATAGTTTGGAGCACATGCCCCAAGTACCTCTGTCAGAAAACTTTTCAGACAGCTTTTCTTAGCAATTAGTACAGTATTATTTTTCATTGTCTTTTACATTGCCACTAACAGTCAGGTTGTTGCTATTTTCTCCCTTCCTACTAACAATTAATTAGTCTTTGTGCCTGAACAATCTTTTGACAAGAGAACCATAGTAAGACTGGGAAGTAAGTACTAGCCAAAGGGAAATGACAGGTGAAGAAATTAGAAATTGGAAGTGGACAGCAGAGCAAATTCAAATTAAAACAGCCTAAAATGACTTTGGAATCAGGGTGTTCAGCACAGAGAAGTTGTAAATGGGCTTACTCCGAGCAAATATCAGTGACTGTTCATAACAGCCTCAAATAAGCAGGTGACACCCTCTAAGATGGAGAAGGGCACTGATATAAGATATCAAATCCTTAAGAAAAGAAGAAAACTGAAGGAAGATGACTGACACTCAGTCTTTCCTACACCTTCCCACCTGGTGGATGATTCAGCTCCCACCTCTCAGCAACTGCAATGAGTATGGTGTGGTATTAACACCTAGTACCTGCCAGAGCACGTCTCAGACCATTACAGTCTGCATTAGGGAACAGGGCAATTGCTGTACACTCATCTGCTGTGAGTATGATACTGCTTTAAGGTCACTAGCTTGGGGCTAGTGTTAGGCCTAGAGTTAAGGTTAGGGTTTAGGGTAATGGTTTGAGTTAGGAGTTCAGATTAGCATTAGCACTAGGGTTAGGCTTCAGGTTCAGGTTAGGGATTAGGGTTGGTGTTGTGGTTAGGGTTATTGTTAACAGTTATTGTTAACATTGGGTTTATGGGATAGAGTTGGTGTTCTAGAAAGAATTCAGTAAAAAAACTCTAAAAAATTTGGGGATTACATAATCCTAGGATTTTTAGTGGTATAGTCATTAACTGGTTTTGTCCCTAAAACATAGAAACTGACCCTACCCTAATGCACATTATGAACTGAACCCTAAACAGATATGTATACTGGCTCATGAGAGAGAGGAAGAGGGAGACTGGGTCTCTAAAGCCACAGTGGCAGATAAATATATATAGTGCCACATATGCATCCTAATATTAGTAGTATCTGGTGTCTATTTTTCTGGGGATGAAGACCTCTATGGACTAAGTATAGCACAGATTGTGAGGGAAAAATTCCTTCTCCTCAAGTAGGGAACAGAACTGCCCTGGCATCCTTTGGCACATATTTCAGCCTGGTTGCTGGAATCAGATTTAAAACAAAAGCTGGAGAGCACAGGCAGTATTTAGCTTTACACACCAGGTCAAACTGCTTTGCATTACTTTCTGCCTCATTTCTTGTTTAGAACTGCACTAAGGCTGCAGCTGTAAGCATTTAGTAAGAGGTAATTAGACTATGTTTACCTGATACTATAAAGTAAAATGCATATGCAGGCCTGTGTTCAGCACCATACACTTGTGTCTATTTTCTGACCTTAAGTGCATGTTTAGAATTCCCATTGACATGAAGGGATAAACTGCCCTCAAATATCTCAGGAGACACTTTTGTCACCTGATTTTTTAATGCTGTAAATAAAGAAAATATTGTCAGCTGTGGCTGACGTGGAGAGCTGAATATTCTGAATAATTTTATCTTGAGATGGTTAATTATGCAAAACAGTCTAAATAAATACAGAAAAGTACAGTCCACAGTATCTAGTCTGAATATAATCAACCTCTGAATCAGAATGTTCTGAATGATCGTGCCCTGAGTACCAAATTTTAAGCACATTTTCTTAATAGGCTGCATCTCATTATGTATTATTCTAGGACACTTTTGTCAATGAGATGTTTACCTAAATTGAGGTTTACCTAAATTCTCCCTTCTAGAAAGATGAAAATAAATATGCCATATCTTTTGAATTAATTCAGGTCATTCAACATACTAAGGTATGTTTAGAACTCTTCTCTATAGTGCATGAAATAAAATGGAGGGCTTCAGTACCTTGAGATGTGTGTAGGTATTGCAAAACAATTTTAATACAAACTAGCTAAATCAATTGTTTGCCTGGATAAAAATAATCCCCACCCATACATTGTGGTTAAAGGTTTAGCAACCATACAGAAATTATGCCATGTTTCAGAAACTGGTCAAACAAAACAAAACACTAAGGTTCATTAAATCTTAAGTTATGTAAAGCTTTGCTCTGGTTCATATTGCATCTCAGATGTATTTCCCATTTTTTACTCCCACCTGAATCCTTCTGGCTTTTCAATCTTTTTAGCTTTTTTACAGCAATGTGAAATAACAACTACTTAACTTCTCAAATAATTACATATGAACCATGAGATTTCTCATAGTCTGTTTGCCAGAATTAAATGAATGAAAATATAGTAACTTTTCTTCCAGCATATATAATATAATATTTAAAATAGGATCATCTCCTTCCTCTGGGCAACTCAGTGAATTTTGTTAAGCCACCATAAGCAGAAGTTGTTTTTCAGAAATATGAAATTACAATGTTAGGCTATCCTTTGCCAGTTCTTTGGCACTTCTTTTTATTTCTTGGTTGTTTTTCTATGACCAATATAGTCTAGATTTTTAAATAAGCATAAAAGTTAAAAAAAAAACCCCACAAACAAGTCCATAGCTTACTATTACTATCTTTTTGCTCATCCTCAGCTATATGTGTATTTTTTTTTTTATTATTTATTAAAGATACTATAGAAACAATACTGACACAAACAACTGTATACTTAGAATTCTTCTATAATTGAATTCTCCAAATAGTTTCACATGGAAAATGAGAGAAGGAAATTGCTTTCTTTGCATCCACATTTCAAAAATATTTTTTAAAGTGTTTTGAATTTTAAACTTACCTGGATATGAGCTAAATACATAAACCAAAACTAAACCACATATTTTTAATACAACTAAATCTGTAACTAATCTAACATGTGGGTCCCGCATGGGGTCACAAGTCCTGCCAGAAAACCTGCTCCAGCATGGACTCCTCCTCCACAGGTCCTGCCAGGAGCCTGCTCCAGCACGGGCTTTTCGCATAGGATCAGAGCCTCCTTTGAGTGAATCCAACTGTTCCAGTGTGAGGTCCTCCACAGGCTGCAGGTTGGATGTCTGCTCCACCGTGGACCTCCATGGGCTGCAGGAGGACAGCCTCCATCACCATTGTCTTCACCATAGGCTGCAGGGGAATCTCTGCTCCTCCCCTTCCTTCTTCACTGACCTTTCTGTCTGCAGAGTTGTTGCTCTCACATATTCTCACTGCTCTCCTCTGGTTGCTGTTGTGCAGCATTTATTTCACCTTCTTAAATATGCTATTACAGAGGTGCTACCATCATTGCTGATGGTCTCAGCTTTGGCCAGCAGTGGGTCCATCTTGGAGCTGGCTGGCATTGGCTCTGTCGTACATAGTGGAAGCTTTTAGCACTTCTCATGGAAGCCACACCTGTAGCCCCCCCTGCTACCAAAATCTTGCCATGCAAACCCAATACAAGACACCAAACCAAAAGCATATTATTTGTACAGCTCTAATGTTTTCCAGGCCTTAAAGGCAGCTAAACAAAGTGATTTCAACTTAATCTACTGACAGAATGTGCCTCTAAAGCACAGGAAATAGAGGTTTCTTTTAAAAGCTGTTACATGAATTAAGTTTCACAGGCAAGGGCCCATTTCAGAAATTTAAGGCCACACTCAGCCCCAGAATGACTTACAGAACCCCTTTGAAGTCAGCTTAAGCTAAAGCAGAATGAATTTGTTGCAGAATTTTGTCTCAAGAACTTGTCAGTTGAAGTGCCTATGGTAATTTTAGTGTTAGTGATACTGTTAAAGGAAAGAAGCAACTTTCTGACAATTTATAAAATGAATTTTAAAAGTTAAATGTTCATGGAGAGTAAGGATCATAGAAAAAGCATTGGTAGACCAGGATGAACATTAATCACTTAGATCAGCATTTTTAATTCTCAGTTTTACCCTGCAATTGAATCCTAGAAAGTTAGAATGGCTTTATACTGTTGATGGAGTTACTGTCTTTATTCTTACCTATTGTCCATGGTGCATTATCATATCTCTCAAAATGCCTTGCTTCTGTTTCATGATGTGTAGATTTTGAAAGGAAAACTATTAGCACCTAATTGCTGGCTTTCCAAACTGATGAGGTAAAATCATGTTATTATTTGCTGTTCTTAGACACATATAAACAGATATAGCTGGAATTACATGGCTGTAATTCCTACTTGCCTGCAGAAATTGAAAGATTAATGGAGTGACTTTGAGATTAACATATTCGAAGATTGCAGTGCAGTGAAAGTCCAATGCTTCATAATTTTTCACTGAATGACTGATCTTCTAGTTCAAGACCAGTAACTGGCTGACTGCAGTCATGAGCTCTGGCCCATGAGCTTTGCTGATGTGGTTCACTAGACTATTCGAAACTGGCTCCCAAATGGGTGATGTACTGGTAGAAGTGTGATGAGAAAGGGGTACTGCTCTAGGTGCCAGCCAGGTAATAGGGAGAAGGAGGTACTATATACATACAGAAATGCTCAAGCATTCCAGCTAGCAGAAAAAGCCCAAAAAGTATCAGTCACATACAAGGTGGTTAACTAGATCACTACACATAACTCACTGATGAAACAGGCACCAAGAAATTAGAAACTAGACTTTTCACAAGAAACCTGTACCTTCACAGACTTAGGGAATGTATTTATGCAGAATGACTGATTAAAATTAGGAAATGTGAGAAAATCTTTGTTCACATACCTTCATGAAAGACAAATCAGTGTAAGCTTAATGGAACAACATTCTAGGAAATATTTCCTATTGCAATGTATGTTTGGTTTTGTACATACAGTTAATTTATTATTGACAGTAAAAACAAAATAAAATCACACCAAGCAGAGTAACAGCCAGTGTGTTTAGGGCTATCATACTAAGTCCCTGAAGAGTTCATATTCATGACAAGCAAAACAAACAAAAACCTGACTCAGTTATTGTCCTCAAATAGCAGAGTTATAAAATCCTGTCACCTTGAGTGACAAGACCCCAGTTGAGGGCAAGGGTATGTTCCCATTTGGGTTATCAAAACTGGAATTGTGTATTTTGTCAGAAAACAAAACAAACCACAACCAACAAAAGCCCAAATAAAACCTACCTTCTTTTGTCTCTAATTTCCAGAAGTGCTTCCTTCCAAGGAACTGGAGCTACAATGAAACTCCTTTTTTCTTTTTGTTATTGTAGTCTAGGTGTTTCTAACCCCTTTAAGAAAGATGAAAATAAAGCTCCTTGATCAACAAAGAAAACATTCAGTGGCACAACTGGCTGTTGCTCTTCAAAGCAACTCTGAAAATAGGATTCATACTGATACAAATTAAAGCTATGATTATTGACATTTTTGCATCAGCCCTTCTCTTCTGTTACTACAAAAGGCTATAGATTTGTGTTTTTTTCCATTCCCGTTTTAATTCCTCTTTCAGTAGCAAAATTCCCTCTCTAGTAATTACACATACCTCTAGTCTCCACTTCCACCAGTCTTTTATACAGCAGCCTCCTCTGTACCTGTATGTAAAAATGTGTGTTATTTTTATATCTTATATAATTATAAATTATATAATAAACATATGTATGTTTATATTCCTTGCATCTTTAGAACTGGACTCCAAGTTTTTTCTGTATTTTCTGCTGACTACCAAATTTAACTTGTAGTACACACTGTACTCGCCTCATGGCTACCACAGAGGCATGAAATCTCTTGAGGGGAAAGGAAAAGGGGTAGGGGAAAGGGCAGAGCGCAGAAGAGATTCTGAGATAGATCTTGTGGGACTTCTGCTTCTGTTCACTGCTAAAGCATGTCCAGTGGTCCCTTTCCTCTCTTTGAAAGTCTACCATACTGTTTGAGAATCTCCTCTAGAAAGCCGGGGTTTAGTTGTACTTTCATTTCTTATCACAGTTGCTCATACCATATCCATCTTCCTAGACAAATGCAGCCATTTCATAAAAGCAAGAGCTGGCAAGCAGAAGAAGAAACAAAAGAAGAAACAAAAAAGAGGTCCAAAACTATGCAGAATCTATCAAATGTCTACATCTTTAATATTATGCTGTACTGTCTTGCAGGTTGACCATATTACAGTTTTAATTCAATAAGCTATTAAGCATTAGAAATGCATTTATTCTAAAACCAAGAGAAGTGTATGCATTGGTGACATTAAGAATGTTTTGATCAGTGGTCTTGAGGTTATATTAATTTGGTTCCACCTGTAGTGCCTAAACCCAATAAAACTAAATATCACAGTAACATTGGAAGCAGAAGCATTTATCAACCAAAGCACCTCTTTGTTTTATAATCACCTAGAACTCTAGTCAGGGTGAAGAGTACTAAAGTCAGGAAAAAATTTTTATATAATTATGAGAGACCAATGTAAAGGGGAAATGGGAGTAGAGATAAGCTACTTCATGATGTACGATGGAAAATGATTTTGAAAAAATATACTTTCACTTTAAAATGAAAAATTATTTTGCAATAAGATGTACTACACAAAATGGTTTCACAAAGGATCTCTGCAGAAGTTAATTTGCAATGAGAGAATTTGAGGCAGAGTTAAAAAAAAAAGATTGCATAATAGCTGAAAGAACAATGGAAAAATCACTAGGCAAAGAAAATGATACAAGCACACAAGTATTTCATCCACTCAAAAGTCAGAGAAATTAGACTTTCCTTCTGTAGCTAAAAAAAGGAACAATAGGCACAGATAAGACATAATAATTTGGAGAATGTACAACAAAAAAGTTATATTAACAGTATTTCCGTCAATGTTGATCATAAATTATTTAAAAAAAAAAAAAGACAACCTGTTATCAACCATGTACTCATGTGCATATTTACTATGTATCTTTGTGGAAAATGTGTCTCTTGATGTTTCCTTCTCCAAATATTGACATATATTTGTTATCCCTAATTAAACAATGTTGTTTGTATTACTGTTTCATGCATGCTACCAATGCCAGGCTGATACCAAAAGCACAGTTTGTTTCACTCAGAGAACCAGTAAAGAGTGAAAGAGAAGATTCCTTCAAAATTGTTTTCAAATGATGTGACAGTGCTGCCTTTTTTCCTTGTTTTCCAGCTATACCTTCCTAATGACTATCCACTAGTCCAGAAGAGAACCCTGCAACTGCATTCATTATAGTAACTCTGCATACAAAGCCTTTCTATTGACATTTTAGATTTTGATTCAGCTATGAAGAAATCTGATTAAACTAATTCTGTCATATGTATTGTTTCTTGGTTCTTTATGTTTTAATTACAAAAATTGCATTTAATTACATTTGTCATTACAAAAAATGCAAATATATTTGAATTTTTTTTCTACGTTTTTACAACACTAATGTTTAAATGATGTCATTTTTATATCAAATGACTGACAAAACATTTTTTTTGCTGTTAGACCAATCCTAGACTGTCTTGCAATGTGTATAGCTCAACATTAAGCCTATCTGAGTTTGCTGATACTATACAAAATGTCAACAAAGCAAAAGGGCAAAGATTTTTCAGGCATAAGTCATATTCTTCCTAGGTTAAATGTCTTTTCTATTTTGATTGATAAAGCTCAGTTTTTCAAGGACAGAGACCTTTTTATGAGCTTAGAAAGGTATTGTATAACCCATACATTTTTGTTCATCTCTGTTTTCTGTTCAGTCCTTCAACTGTGTACTAGAGTCAGCTTACTTACTTGTTAGGAAAAACTGCTTGTTTAAATATAGGTTTTCTTCATTTGGAATATCAGCATATGCTGCTTAATGTATAATTATACTTGTTAATTTCCATAAACTTTAAAGACACCTATTTTTTATATTTCTTTTTATTACTAATTCTAAGGGCAAGATAGTGTCTTAGAATACTTTTGCATGAAGACTCAGTGAAATTAGTGGAAATAAAGAAAGGATACTATTTAGCATGAACAAGAATCACAAAGCCAAGGCGAAATTAAACAAGTAATTATTCACAGAAACAGTGTAAGATGCATGCATCATTAGTTATTTATTTAAAATGTTCTTCCTACTATTGGAAATAACACATGAAAAAAGTAGGATCTTCTTTTAAAAGAATACCTATTTTGTTACCTGAAAATTTGCACTATCATTGCATCTTCCCCAAAGGATCATTTTTTAAAGTATAAATCCAAGAAAATAGGACTGTAGCATAAAATCCTGACAGAACCTTAACTACAGTGTTGTGACTGTGACAATATTATATATGCAATGAACTACCAAAGGCAATAAAAGAAGTTGCTCAGATAAATTGTTTTAAAATGGAAGATAGGCAAGTATTTAGAAAAATAAATATTATGGGGGTAGAAATGCTAAATCAATGCAAGGATGTACAAGTTACAGAGCTGCTATGACATATGCCGCAAAATCTCAATGCAGCTTTATTTTGCCTTAGAGCAAAATGAAGTAATTACCAGATTGGATGCCAAATCTTAGAGCTTGTTATGATAAAGGGATAACAAATTGACATTTAGTGTGCTAAGACATTGAATGGAGCTTCCACTCTCCTATACAAAATAAAATGTGTTACATTTTATGTTAATATCTTCTGATCTTTTTAGTGTAGGATATATACTTCCTACAGCTCTGAACTGCAATACAAGAACTTCTGATGTGACCTGCAGAAAACATGTAAGCAATAAGCAATTCTACTTCACCAGTCTTGCACATCTTTCTCTGAAAGCTTTCAATTCTTGAATTTCAATGTTCATATGTACTGCCTACAGAAAGAAAAATACTCATAGATACATTTTGCAGTGCATTCCTTTTAAGAAAATGATGTAGAAATAAATATACCTTCACCTGAGAAAAAAAAAAAGGAAGTTGTTCCATTATATCTTACAAAAGTGTTGCATATAATATTGGATAATGAACACAAATATGTGTCATGGTTTAACCCCAGCCAGCAACAAAGCACCATGCAACTGCTCACCCACTTTTCCCCAACCCAGTGGGATGGGGGAGGGAATCAGAAAAAAAAAGTAAAACTTGTGGGTTGACATAAGAACGGTTCAATAGAACAGAAAAGAAAAACTAATAATGATAATGGTAACACTAGTAAGATGACAATAGTAATAATAAAAGGATTGGAATATACAAGTGATGCACAATGCGATTGACGCCCAGTTAGTCCCCAAGTGGCGATAAACGACACTCCCCACGACCCCCAGTTCATATACTGGACGTGACATCACATGGTATGGAATACCCCATTGGCCACTTTGGGTCAGCTGCCCTGCCTGTGTCCCCTCCCAACTTCTTGTGCCCCTCCAGCTTTCTTGCTGGCTGGGCATGAGAAGCTGAAAAATCCTTGACTTTAGACTAAACATTACTTAGCAACAACTGAAAACAACAGTGTTACCAACATTCATCTAATACCAAACTCAAAAACATAGCACTGTACCAGCTACTAGGAAGATAATTAACTCTATCCCAGCTGAAACCAGGAAAATATGTAAACCATTTTTATTTAAAACAGCAAATCTATTTTGAAGGGTGCATCAAATGTAAGTAATTTTGATATTATCCTTTTTTTTCCCTTATTTTAACCGTGGGTTTTTTTTAATATTGGATTTTTTTCAAATGAGGTTGTTACACAAGGAGAAAACTGGCTATTAAGATGACTGAGAAATAGAATTTCTTTATACTAAGAATCAACTACAAAGATTGGACTTGTTTAGTTAGCAAAATAACAAGAGATCAATGCTTACTGTTCATAAACACTTTCAAGGGGAAAAAAAAACAAGACTTCAAAAAAAAATCCCGTAAACTAAATAAGAAACAAGTATACATTGCTAGCCAAAGAAAAATTTAAGTTGAAAGTCAAAAGATTTCTTGCTATCAGACTAGTAAGACACAGAACATCATTCTGATGTGAGGACTGTGGTGGGAAAAGACAGGTGGAAAAGGGGTAGGAGGAAACTACTACTGGCAATGTGAGCAATGTGACTGAGGACTGTAATGACCAGACAGGAATTTCCTGCCTTGTCCTTTCTTGTTATGACATGAATGTGTTTCTTGAATCATCATTTTCTAGCATGTGTGGATGCAGTGAAGGAGAGCATTTGCCTCTAAAATGACTGCTGAAGTCTACAGAAGCTATTTGGCTTGTGGAGGTTGAAGGGAGAGTATTTCCTACTACAGCTTCTTCCAAACTTCTCTTCTGTGAATTACCCAGGTTTCTGAGCTGACTTGAGTCCCTCTGCAGGCATGCAGCGAACCTAACGGGTTTTCCAGAACAGCAATGCCTCTGAATGTAATAATGGTGGTAAGGAAAATTTTCTACAACCCTCAGTTCTGCGAATAGAAGAATAGTTCCTAGTTACATGCCCTGGCACACATCCATACACCATAAAGCCCTTTTCAATATAAAAACACACTTGAATCCAGCAGGGTTTTTGAAATGCAGAGAATTTTCACTACGTTTGATGGTGATGTGCTTCAGTTTCAAATAAATTAACTAAAATCTGAAAAAGTAATCTGACAACTTGGACAACATGTCAAATCTGAAACACTACCAAAAGGCTGAAAAGTAATTCTGACTGATGGAGGGTTGGGATAAACTTTATAGGAGATGTTCTTCAAATTTCCTGAATATCTGGATTATTTGTTACTGGATCTCATCTGTTAGAATATAGCATGAAAACACAGAATGTTGCTGGAGGCATTAACAAAGATATAAAAAAATCAATGATGCTGTGGAGAGCATACTCACATCAGAGAGAATGCATTTCTTCCCTGTTTCATTAAATGAACTCACTAAAAGAAGAAAGGAAGGGTTGCAGCTCTTCAGAAATTTCAGGCATCTTCATTAAAAAAATATGAAGAAAAGGAAATTTCATTCACTAGATTTCTTAGTTGTCTTATACACAATATACTCTCTAGGTGACTCTTCAAATCAGCTTCAGCTATTTTTGCAAAATTTGTTTTCATAAGAAATTGACAGGATTGGCTTTGGATATAAGAAACCATTTTTCAGTGTCTCTGGAGTCACATTACTGGCTGACATGGCTTTATATGAAATAAAGATTATCCTGAGACTGCTGAAACTTGCATTTCTTTTGCTGTGAGTTGAATTAAAAACATCCAACAAATGAGAGAGTTATTTCCATGCATCAGTTCCCATATTCACTTTGTAAAGATTATTCCAAGCTCCCCTAATTCAATGAATGCTAGCTAAAAGAAGATTTATTATTTCAGGTCTTTTTTGAGGCTCATCTATTTTCTCCTGTGATTGTTCATTGTCTTTATAATAAACCAAGTATTCTGTTTGCTACAGATTTACTCTGAATACATAATTTTAAAGTGGTACGGAAAGTATGAGCAAATAAGCAGACCCAAGAGTATATGCTAGTCAAGTAAGCAAATTTCATGGTAGTGACTTTTTAAAACACACTGAAGATCTTTCTTCCCTAAGAGTTCTTATTAATATGCTTAGAAGTTCTGGTTATGGATGGGAGTCTCTGTCTTGCAGGTGATAAGTATATAAAATATTTTCTATAGAAGTAATATGTAGCATATTTGAGAAGAAATGACAACAAGCTTGTGGTTAAGGTTTTCTGTGAAATATATCAACTGGGATTGCTTGCTTTGTTTTTAATCAGAGTTGTGACTGTTTTTATTGACTTTTTTAGTTTTTAAGTCTGTTTGTAGACATGTCTGTTCCTTTGCAATCTGGTTCATTGCCTATACTCACATTCCCTCCAGATCTTATGTATTTTTCTATAGCATAATTGCAAACAAGACTCTGAGGAGCTTGATACAAACAGAAAATGCTTTTCATAGATTTGTGAAAAATGCATTAAATAATATTTGCTTAAAAGAAACTGGAAAAAAGAACCCATGAGCTACTCTTCCACGGTTTATTCTCTCCACATCTGTTACTGAGCTCTCAATACATGCTTGGAAGGAACAGGGGAAAGGGTAATTTGGTCGACATTTCCAGCAGCAAAATGATACTACTGTGTTAACACTATGAGAGGTGATGGTAAGCCTATGTTATGTCCTCCCCTTTTGTCCTGATTTCAGCTGGGATAGTTAATTTTCTTCCTAGTAGCTGCTATAGTGTTGTGTTTTGGTTCAGTATGAGAAAAATGTTGATAGCACATCAATGTTTTCAGTTGTTGCTAAGTAGTGTTTACACAAAGACAAGGATTTTTCAGCTTCTCATGCCTAACCAGCAAGAAGTCTGGAAGGGGCAGAAGAAGTTGGAAGGGGACACAGCCAGGATAGCTGATCCAAACTGGCCAAAGGTATATTCCATAACATGTGATGTTATGCCCAGTATATAAACTGGGGGGAGTTGTCCTGGGGAGGGGGGTGCAGTTTGCTGCTTGGGAACTAACTGGGCATCAGTTGGCCAGTAGTGAGCAATTGCACTGTGCATCACTTCGTTTGTATATTCCAATTCTTTTATTATTATTATCCTTATTACTTTCTTCCTTTCTCTCCTATTAAACTGTCTTTATCTCAAACCATGAGTTTTACTTTTTTTTCCCCGGTTCTCTCCCTCATCCCACTGTGTGTGGGGGGGAAGTGAGTGAGCGGCTGCGTGGTACCTAATTGCTGTCTGGGGTTAAATCATGACACCTTTCAAATTTTATTTTCCTGAGATCATGTTTTACATTGATTTATTATTGTGATGGTTGCACTTGACCCCTTAACCAAGCTAGCAATAGTTTGGTACAGGCTCCAAAGTAGGCAAAGGCCTGAGCTGTAGCCAGACCAAGAACTCCTCTAGAAAACTCACAAAGGAGCAGAGTGACACAGTGAGCATCAATGCATATAAGCTTGGAACACAGGTCATGTGATTAACACATGAATAGCAGGTGTTTTTTCCAAGATTCATTTATCAAGGAAAAAAGAAAGTTGTGGGTACAAGGAGTCTTACGCATACCTCTCCCACTGTATGCAATTTGACTACAAGCCAACCACTTTATCCCATAAATATGACAGCCTAAGCGAGCCTTCTTGGAGCTCTCCCTGCTAGGCAGTGTGGCTGCATGGTGTTGATGTCTCCTTGAGCTGGGACACCTCTCAAGGTTGCTCCTTGAGGCAGAGAGACCTTTAACCAATGACTGATCATTGGATGAGCCCAACTTGAGTTCTCCCTGAATTGCAACTGCACTGCACACCAGGCAACTCCCCCTTTGAGCAAGGACACCTCTCAAGGTTTGAGTTTCCTTACCTTATGGTGAGATCCCTTATTCACAACAGATCCTCAGTAAGTGACTGATAGCATGCTGAATCAATACCAATCAAATGCATTTAGCTAATTCCATTAGACATAAACAGTTGACCAAGTCTGGGAGTAAGTCTGGATGCAGCTGCACCTAGACTCCTCTCTGAGAAGGAATTTAGAAAGAAAGGAGGTCCATTCNAACCAATGACTGATCATTGGATGAGCCCAACTTGAGTTCTCCCTGAATTGCAACTGCACTGCACACCAGGCAACTCCCCCTTTGAGCAAGGACACCTCTCAAGGTTTGAGTTTCCTTACCTTATGGTGAGATCCCTTATTCACAACAGATCCTCAGTAAGTGACTGATAGCATGCTGAATCAATACCAATCAAATGCATTTAGCTAATTCCATTAGACATAAACAGTTGACCAAGTCTGGGAGTAAGTCTGGATGCAGCTGCACCTAGACTCCTCTCTGAGAAGGAATTTAGAAAGAAAGGAGGTCCATTCTGAACCTCATGACTCAATGGGAATCTTTCCTTACCCTTTGTATTAATTCCATTAGACATAAACCATCAACCAAGTCTGAGAGTAAATTTGGACCTAGCCACACATAAACTCCATCAGCAGTTTAGAAAGCAAGGGGGTCCACTCTGAATCTTGTGATTCAATGGGAGGGTCTCCCTTATCCTTTTGCATCCCTGGTCTCTCTGTAAATCATTCTAAATTGATTCTAACTTGCTTTTCCTCTGTATGTTTCTTCCATGTAGTAATAGAGTGAACCTTGCCATATTTCTTTGATAAGTTGCACTTTTACAAATTCACATTAAAATTACTTTTACTAATACTTTTGTGTGATCCTTTAAGAGATCTAAATCACTCATCCACAACATTTATANCAACCAAGTCTGAGAGTAAATTTGGACCTAGCCACACATAAACTCCATCAGCAGTTTAGAAAGCAAGGGGGTCCACTCTGAATCTTGTGATTCAATGGGAGGGTCTCCCTTATCCTTTTGCATCCCTGGTCTCTCTGTAAATCATTCTAAATTGATTCTAACTTGCTTTTCCTCTGTATGTTTCTTCCATGTAGTAATAGAGTGAACCTTGCCATATTTCTTTGATAAGTTGCACTTTTACAAATTCACATTAAAATTACTTTTACTAATACTTTTGTGTGATCCTTTAAGAGATCTAAATCACTCATCCACAACATTTATATGGCAGGCATTAGCACATTGTTTCATGCTTACATCTAACTACAGTCACTGCATCAGCATTCATAGAATGTTTAAGGACATGTCTGATTTGGAAGATATAAGCACAACATACCTGTTAATGTGCTGAATGATGAGCTATACTCTAACTACCAGCCAGTAGTTCCACTCACAATTTATATATTTGGGGACGACAGTGTCAGTATGGAAACAGCCACTAAACTTGACCCTGATCAACATTTTTCACTTGAGCCATCCAAAACCACATTATCACAGTCGATATTAATTGAGGGCTGGGGGTAGGCTTGTTTGTTTTCTGGAAAAAAAAGTAGAGTGCATTTCTGGAAAAGAATCAGAGAGTTGTTGACTATTTTGGCCTTAGGGACAGTTTTTCCACCCTGTTTCCACCCTGCTGCTAACTTCCCTTCAGCATTTCTTCCATTGAAGTCACTGAAGACCTAGGGATTGCTTTCCCTGGCAACCACAGCATCTGGCAGAGATATGGCGTATTTGTCCCTGTTTGGTATACCTTAATAGTTATGCCCAGGAATCTATTGAAGAGTCTTTTCAACTTCATTAATGTTTTCACTAGTAGTAGCTTCAGGAAACTCAGGAAGGATCAAGGATGTAACTCTGCTATATAAAAAAATTCAAGTTTGCTACATGAAAATTTCTCCAGTTTTCTTAATGTTTGGCTCTTTTTAATTTCTTTTGGCTGTGCATTATAAATCTGATCTGGGAATAGTAATATGGGGAGCGTGCAGTTTTTCTTTCAGCTGGTTGAGCTATTTCTCCTCTAGGTCTTGTAAAAACCCCAAAACTGTTCTAAACACACACACAAATGCAATTCTTCAAATGCAGGTCTCATAGAAGTACTAGCTTTTTAAAAGATCACATTTCCAGTTACATTTTTGGTACTAAATAAAATGAACAGCAACCATTCTCTGCACCAAGGCCATCTGGTACAGTACAAATTTTAGCCATTCTAGTAAACTCTTTTACTCTCCCTTCTCTATTGGGAATGATTCTGAATCCATGTTACCTTATGAACTAGGCATTTTCTAACGCTCATGAGATTGTCAGTTGGCAGGGTCCAAAACTATGTCATGGATGGTAGTAACAACTTAAAGAGCATGGATGATTGTGTGACAGTGTTTGGGACCATATCCTTTCTTTATTTACTTTACTAGCATAAGTATAACCTTCGTATCAGGAGGTATATAACCCATATACATATACATAAGCATAGACACGAAGGCAGGGCAAACATTAACTCTTTTTATGAGTATGACATGAAGACAATCAAGAGACACAGGTACCAGTTATAGTGAGAACCACAGTTATCACCAGCTTGATGAGGAGATGCACTGTTTGAAAACAATCCCTTAGCTAGTGTTTGTAGTCAGCAGTTACTGTGGGGCTCCTGCTAGAAGGTAAAATGAACATAGCTATGATTAAGATTTGTTCTTAAGTAAGAAAAGTATTACCTCCCTGGTCTTGAAAAATGAGCAAGGATGGCTGGAAAATATATAAAAGCCATTATCTTTCAATTGGAATGTTCTGGCTTAGCAAGCTACCCTAGTAAAAAATACAGATGGGTCTTGTCCTGAATGAGTACCTTCAATATTTACTCTGCTGTATGCTGAAATGGAAATAGATTTGGCATTCTGTAAGTATGTGTAAGCATTGGTATACTTGAGTAAAAAGGCATATATTTACAACAGATGATCTTTAATCAGGGTTAGTAATTAAAGATCTCTTCCAGGGTTTGCCCATGAAAGTCATCAAAACAATAAATTCAAATAAACTGTTGATTATATGAGTGTTCTTACAACTTTTTCATAGGGAGGATAAAGCATTAATAATGCTGGCATTTTGAATTATAGTTAAATAATATCATTGTTGCAAGGTATCCTAGAAAAATAATATTTTGTTCTTTTCAGAAAAAAACAAGGTGGGTGCAGACTTCATACTTCCATCAAATGTATCTCCCCTTTACTTTTTTGTTTGCTTGTTTGTTTTTAATTATAATAGTTGGAGACTAAAAAAATGAGAGTTGAAATTCTGGAGACCAGATAAGATATTCAGAAACATGTATATGTATGGACACTTAAGCTAGGATTTGCCTGACTAAATATAGAGATGTGGTTTCCAGCAAGTAAATTTCAGCTCCCTTTATAATCAAAGAAAAGACACAGACTCTTCTGGGGAATATTTCATCTCATCCCAATAAATACTTCTAAATTAACTCTAAATCTCCTACTTCAGGGTAGAAAGGAGATGAACTGTTTATTGATAAGGCTTACTAAAGATACACTAGGCTGACTAGCACACATATAAACATCTTTACTTTGTGTGTGTCCATCTGATCAGATGAATCCTACCCTTGTTATTTTAAATTCTTATCCTTAGTGTTGTTGAAAGAAACCCCTTTTGGAAAAGTGGAACTGGATTTCTTTTCTTTTTTTTGCATGCTCATCTATTAAAATGAGCTTGATGATACAGAAGTCTGAGAGATTTGCCTGGCTGTGATAGGTGCTATGATATAACTGTGGTGGGTGAAGCTCTTTTGCAAATCTTCTTGCAGACACTTTAAAGGGAAAGCCAGAACCTGCTGAAATAATCTAGAATATATAACCTCTACTTTTTGGGATTTTTTTTTTACAGTAGCTTAAGCTTCACAGTGACTTCAGTGATTTAGATACTGAAAGCAGAACATAGCCAAGAGGAAGCAATTACTTGTTGCATGGGGGAGACAAAGGGATGGAAAAGTTCGTAGTTTTATCACAGGATTAATTCACCACTAAACACAGGAACATACATTTGATTCCATGTTTAGTGATGTGCATCTATTGAACCAGATGGAGTGCATAGTTGGGTTTTATGGCAACATCTAAAGTAGGATGCAATCTGCTGGAAAGCGGCAGAAATTATCAGAAGGTTAGAAAAAATTAATTTACAGTGAAAGATTACAAAAGTAGCACTATTAAGAGAAAAGAGGTCTGAGGACTAAACATGCTAATGGTTGTCAAATGCATGAAAGGCCATGGCAAAGAGATAGGGAAGAAAATTCTCTGCTCCCTGTTCACTGTGAATCAAACAAGTAGGATTAAACAATAGGATTAAACTAAAAAGGTAGTTTAGAGATCAGAATATAATTATGCAATTATATGGATGGTTCAGCACTGCTTTTCGGGGTAAAACATGTTCTAACATCAGTATTTAATCTTTTTTAAGTGTGTTTGAAATTTGTTTATTGAGAATGACACAGATAGAGTTGATGATACACTGCAACAGTTAAATGTTCTTTAAAAGCCCTGTCCTGGATTATTTTTCCATGATTTTAATATACTTCTCTAGAAACTCTATGAAACTGTTGGTTTCTTTTTCACTTGTACTCCCTTTCAGTTTTCATCTGCCTTGTTTTGCCTCAGAATTCAAAGGTAACTTGTTTTAAGGTTAACTTTAAGGTTAAACTTATTCTTGTTTTAAGGTTAACTTTCATTTTCTTACCCTCACCAAATTGATTGGTAGACTGACTTATTTACAGGTATAATAATATCAAGTAAGTGTTTTAATTGCTCTCCTGCAAAAGTTTCTCTTGGAGCTCTGACATAGTTTATGTTCTCTAACACTGCATGTCCTTTCCAACTTTCATAAATATTTCTAGAGTATTTTAGTTATGATTGTCCTATNAATTGCAATTTTTTTTTTCTCCATGATTAGTAAATCTAAATTGAAACAAACAGCAGTTCAGTATAAGACATTTCTTTCACAAATATATATTATTTCTACCAATCTTTAATTACATATAGCCCCTTAAATTTATCAGCAGACTCTTAAAATTCAGATAAACATTACATTAGAGAAGCATGCCTGCCTACAAGAAAAGAAACCCAGAAACTAACCTTGGAAGTTAAAAACAAAAAGCTAACAGCTCATTGGGTCCTTGCCACAATGAAATCAATAAAAGTTTTGCTCTTGGCTTTATAGAGTCAGAGTTGAATTTATTATATTTTCAGTATATACTTGAATTTATCAGCTAAATTCACCCTTACATAGCTGCGCAGCACTTATTTTAAGGCAACAGAATTATATGCCTGCTCAGGCTAGTGATGAAGTCAACATTGCCAGTTTTTAGTTCTTGTTCATTAGCTCACCATTAATTAACCCTTGCCACTTTGCTTACATGTTAATTACTAACCTTATAGCTGATATTCAAGTATCAGTTAGAAAGAATTTCTCCCTCCGCACCAAATACATAGAGTTTTCTTTCCCCAGTAAATCAATTCTTTCTTAGATCAAGGACAAAATCTGTATAAGGGAAGGGTCAAGTTAAATGCATAAACAAGAAAGGCTGTAACGGTAGAAATATCTGTTTAAAGTATGGAAAAATTGAAAACCAAAGATGAATCTAGAGCATGCACATGCGTTAAATCCTCAGATATGTAGAGGATTTTCAAGTGCAAAACATTAGGAAGCTGTGACCNCATTAGGAAGCTTTTACCAATATGGAATCCTTTTCCCCCAACACTGCTGACAAACAGACATTGGTTGAGTGCTCAAATTAGTAGCTGCTGCTACCAGGTTTACTGAGTTTTATACATAGAATAAATCAATTTTCCAGGAAGTGAAAGTCCAGATCCAGGAGCTGGATCTATTTTATCCAAAGACATATTGAAAAAAAAAAAAAAA
>VYZV01023137.1:22441-56936 GCA_013401275.1 Pandion haliaetus
AAGCGCCGCTCCCCCGCCCGCTGCCTGCCACGTCCGCACTGCCCGCCAACCCCCGGCCGCCGCCGCGCCCCACCCGGCAGGACCCGGATGCGGCGCAGGCGCCATGAGGCCGGGAGCTCGCGCACCGCCTCCGCCCGCGGACGCTGACGTCACTCCGGGGGGGGGGGCACGTCGGCCACCCAGCTCCTCGGCCGTGCGGGCGTGTGCGGTGAGAGAGCTCGCGCTCCGTGGCGTCGCTGGGCGGTCGTCAGGGAGTGCCGGGTCGCGGCACCGGTAGGCCCAGCCCCGGGCCGGCCGGGGACCAGCCGCCGCTTGCCCGATGGGCGCCTCGCGCTTCCCGTGGACCCAGGGCAGCCTCGGGGCCCGAGCGGAGGGGCTGTGGCCGTGGCCGTGGCGGGGGCAGAGCCGCGGGAGCCGCTTTCTCGGGTTGCTTGCCCGGTCCGAGAACCAGCGTTTCGCCGCAAGAGCGGCTGAGTCGCGGGCTGAGGGCACGGCTGCGGTGCGGCGCGGCACAACCGCAGCCAAGCAGTGCTGAGCCTCAGCCCGCGCCGGTCGGGGCTCCTCGCCGGGTGTCCCGCCGCGGCCTGCGAAAGGCTGCGACGTGGGAGCACCCAGGGCCAGTTTTGCGCCGAAATGCCGTGGTTCTGCGAGAGCTGTTTGCTACCTAGAAACGTTTTGGTGGTGTGCGGCCAGCAGCACCGTGCAGTGGCACTGCATGAGTGGTGGTACCGAGAGCTAAGCGCACACAGAAAAGGAAGAGAGAAGTTTGTCCTCAGGATCTTAACAGACAATTATATTTTAAGCCCTGTAGCAAAGGGGGAACATGGGTTTTATTTCTCCTACAACTCCAAGGGATCAAGGTGGCTTAGGATAGCCTGGAGGTCTTGTCTGTCAAGGTCCTAAAGAGAAAACGGTGAAGGATTCTACTCCATGCTGGTGAGACCCCACCTGGAGTACTGCATCCAGCTCTGGACTCCTCAGTTCAGGAAACACATGGACCTGTTGGAGCAGGTCCAGAGGAGGGCCACAAAAATGACCAAGAGGGCTGGAACCCCTCTCCTATGAAGACAGGCAGAGAGTTGGGGTTGTTCAGCCTGAAGAAGAGAAGGAGATCTTACTGCAGCCTTTCAATACTTAAAGGGGGCTTCTAAGAAAGGTGGAGACAGGCTTTTTAGTAGGGCTTGTAGTGATAGGACAAGGGGTTATGGTTTTAAACTAAAAGAGGGTAGATCTAGACTGGACATAAGGAAGAAATTTTTTACAGTGAGGGTGGTGAAACACTGGAACAGGTTGCCCAGAGAGGTGGTAGGTGCCCCATCCCTGGAAATATTCGAGGACAGGTTGGACAGGGCTCTGAGCAGGCTGATCTAGTTGAAGATGTCCCTGCTTATTGCAGGGAGGGTTGGACTAGATGACCTTTAAAGGTCCCTTCCAACCCAAACTGTTCTACGATTCTATGACCCGGGTGCAAAGCCATTCTCTTGGCCGTTGGGGAGTCTTTGTGTGCAGTGCCCTGCAGAGAACTGTTTGAATCCCATCTGTGTAGCTAATCCTGGCTATTCTGGTCCCAGTGTCTAATATTAGGAGTGGCTGTAGGGGCTGTCAGGGAGCGGCAAGCTGCAGAGAGAGCACATTACATCTATAGTCTGCCTGTGGTTTTCAGGGCAGACAGATAGTGCTACTGTGTAGTAACACTAGCTGCATGGAGAAAACACAAGTGGAGAGCACATCACTTGCAAGCTGGTTTTGTTCAGTTTCTCAGGGTCAGGTGCTATCACCTGGTCTTGTACAAGTTTGTGCCTGTGTCATGCCCTTGCCTGAAACTCATACTAATGAATCCCGAGTGCTGGGTGACTCTAGGATTTGCATTTGGAATGAGAAGTAGAAATAAAATTTTTACTGAAATGCTTCCAGCTTTAAGAGTGTCAGACAAAGCTCTGGAGAGACAGGAGGTGTGCTATTTTCAGCCACACTCCGGTGAGAGATCCATGGTGTATGTGGGGGGGCACAGAGGGTGAGATTGACATGACACGTGTGTAGGACAACTCTGGCCCCTTACCAAGAGCAGAATCAAATGTCTAATCATAGGCAGAGCAGCAGCTGAGAGTCCAGAAGATCAGGGAAGGCTGGGCTTGACAGTCTCAACTCTCCTCTTGTGTGTGTGTGAACTTGAAGGAGAAAGCAAGCAGAGGGCCTTTTGGTGGACTGCAGAGTCGTCGTGTGAATTGTGAAGATGGGAGTAGCAGATACCACCTGTTAAGAACTGGAGTCTGTTTTGAAGTTGGGAAGACAAAATATCCAAAGCGCAGAAATCATGGGAGCTGAAGAAGAAATGCTCATCACTCTGTCTGGAGGTGCCCCCTGGGGCTTCCGGCTGCAAGGGGGTTCAGAGCAGAAAAGACCCCTTCAAGTGTCAAAGGTAGGATCTCGAGATGTGAACTGTGAGGGCAGAGTTGTTCTGCTGAACTCAGATATCCCTACTGAGTTGGGCATCTTTCACTACCGTTAAGGAATGCAGGAACGCCTTACTGTGGCAGCAGATCTTAAAAGGAAAACTTGGGTGGAATTGTCAAGCAGGGTGTGGGGTGGGATACAGGTCCTGAAATACATGCTATTGAGGTAGAGACAAGTGTCAGGTGAAGACCTACTTCAGTGCAGATCTGTACAGCTCAGACACTTCATAATCTATACAACTCTCCCCAGTTGTCAGCGGAGATACAGCCATAGTGACAGTGCAGGAAAAAGGGCTCAAATACGGAAGGTTCAGTACTTGTGCAAGACATCCAACTAAAGAAAAAATAATTTGAATTGAAGCAACAAAAGCCCTATTTGTAATGCAGTTCAACTGTCCCTAACACTTCATTACTATATTCCATCTTTCAAAATAGACGCACGTTTCTTAGGGTCTCTTCTGCTGGTGAAACTTTCTCAATACTGTCTGAAGTGAATATTTTTAATGCTCTAAGCAGCAAATATTGGTTCTGTTTCAAGAATTAAAGAAAAGCAGTTATTTGGACGGGAGATGAAATAATAAAAAAGGAATAAACATGAACCTTGAGTTGGACTACTTTTGATAAGCAGCTGTTGCTGTTCTCTTTTCATAAAGACTACTGAGTAGCTTAAAAATTAGGAAAAAAAAAAAAGCCCTCTGTTTATTAAGCTCATAACAGCTGCATTAGCCTTAACACAATGATATCTTGGGATGCCTCACTGGAAGGCACCCAGCAGCAGGAATGAAAAAATGCTATGCCCAGCTCCTTCTGTTTCCTTAAGTAGACTGTGCCTCTGACAGAGGATTTTAAAATGAAATGTTCTGTGTCATTTGGCTCACCCCAGGTCGAGTGTTTGCCTGTAACGTTCTGCCAAATGGTTTGGAATCCCATAGCTTGGCCTTGAAGTAGATGTTTCTTACATAAAGATGGTTTTTCTCCAGGAAAACAACTTCTGCGCATACTCGTAGAGCTGCAGGTGCTGAAGAGAAAGAACCAATATCCTTGAAACAGGTATCTGGCATCCGTGGTTCTTAGGAAAATGGGATTTTCAGTGGCCACATAAACTCTGTAGGATCTAGGATTATTTTGACTATCGTTTTCCCCCAATAGACAAGAAACTGGGACTGAAGAGGGAGGAGATACTGAGTGTCTTACAAAGATTACTTGGGATTGAACAGTGGCAAGAACTAGCCGTTACCCAGGCTAAGTTGCACCTTAAGTGAATGGAATATTGCTCAAGGATTAGTAGCCCTTCCAGAAAGTTATTAACTAGAAGTAGCTCTCACCCAGAACTGGGTGTCATACCTTAAGCCTAGCAATACAAATATATATATATTTTACAATACTTAGATATTGCATTAAAAAATAATTCTGGAAAATAGAATTTATATCCATTTGAGGCTCAAAGTATACTTCACTCTTCAAGCAGGACTTTGATTTTGTAATTATCATTTTGGGCTATTATTGTCCAGAATTTAATGGCATCCAAGTGACCATACATAGTCACCATCTTAAAGGCAACACCATTTAAACAGTCTCCAAAGAAAGGATTTGTGGATCCTTACCAGGAACCCAGGAAGATCATACCTGAATGTAAACTGCTTAGAAGAGCATAAACCCCCAGGAGTCATGGAGTAACCTAATTGTGCTCCTCTCACTATGCAGAGAGTAGAAGTTTGAATCTCAGTTTTCAGCTCTTTGAGCTGAAAGATCAACTCTTCATTCTTCTGCAGTTAGGATTCTGGTATTGACACCAGCAGGATGAAGCCTGGGCCAAAATGCTGCCTGCAAACTATGTTCCAAAACTCTAACCTCATTAGCGCTGTCCGTTTGGGTATTTTGGGAGCCAAAGATGAGAATGGTCCCGTTGCTAAAGAAGCCTGACCAGAGATTGTAGGCATATGATACAGCATAGAGAAACGAGGCAGTATTGTCTGTTTCTCTATTGGTTTGTTATGGCTGGGACTTAAGTGGATGAGCAATTCACTCTGTTCGGCCTCCACCCAGGAGATCAGTGCCATTAGGTAGCACTGGGAAGTGTGGTCAGAGGGAGGTGTCACTGAGATTGAGCCTGCCTAGCAGAGATAAGGTCAAATAACAACACAATGTTCATTAGTAGGGTGAAGAATGTGTTGTGTGTGTATGGAAAGACAGATTAGATGAATGAGAGGGTCTATTAGTAAGCTGATTGCTGGCAAATGACTCTTGGGGAGAAAGAGAAGTGTTCATATGAGACCAGGAAAACTTTGGCTTAGCAGAACAGAAATATTGTTCTTACAGCAAAAGCTATTTGGACAGAACAGGAACATGGATGAACCTGGAGAAAATGTGATAGGACGTACAGGCATGAATATCCGAGAGGTGCCAGGAGATAATTAAGTGGATACACTTGGTGTCTCGGGATTCCAGTGCCGTCATTTTAGGCAATTTCAACTTCTAGACTAGAAAAGTCATAGTACTAACACTAAGGAAAGATGCTTACCCTCAGATGCTGAGTCAAATTGTTTCTGTATACCTTTCTGGATGAAAAAGAGTGATAAAAATCTAATTTGGGAAATGAATCAAGTATAACAAGTTACATATAAATGATACACATTGTAGTTATGTAGCTGCTGGAATTGCTAGACCAGACTAGGTTAATGGTCACTCCATCTCCTGCTTCCCGTTTCCTTTGTTTCCTGCAAGTGTTTCAGAGGAAGTTGTAAACTTCACCAATGCATCTAATTTTCTAGTAATGCAATGCAGAGGGAAATTCATTCACCCCAGCTGATAATCAGCATGCCCTACGAAGTACATAAGAATTGACAGTCCTGGTGGTTTACCCTACGCATAAACAGATAATTATTTGTGAACAGCTACTGCTTTACTTGTCTGACTAAATCTTACATGGTTTCCTAATGAAGATTTGATAACATCAAGCAGCCAGGTAGTCCAAAGAATAAATGTTGCACAAAGTGGGATTTCCTGTTTTGAGTCGCTCTTGTTGTATTACAAAGCCCTGCATAATTCATAATTTTACATGATTGATTTACACAGTTGCAGGTCTTCTTGCCTTTCTTCTTTCTAAAGATTACATCATCATCATCATTTTATTGTTTCTGTATATGGAGATTATGATAAAATCAATCACTAATTGCAGTTCTTGGTATCCTTTTTTTGTTTTCCTGAAAATTCTTTGGGTCTACTCTATGCTTTCTTTTTTCTTTTTTCTTTTCTTTTCTTTTTTTTTTTTTTAATTGAGATGAGATGGTACGTAGTGACATTAGAATGTTTTCAGCATTATTCTCTATCCTCTTCAAATACATTGGTGGGCCTCTTCTTGATTGTTCTGTTATAAGCTGTTCACAACGATGGCTTAAATGATTGGCTTTTTTCAAGTTGCAGCTAACTCGGAACGTACAGTGAGCATATGCATTTTAAATTGTCATTTCTAGTGCAAAGTATTCAACTGGCCGCAACTAAATAAAGTAAACGAACATGTTGGAAGCAGGGCGTGAACCCATTTTTCTACAGACTGAAAGGATGCACAGCTGTAGTTCAAACCATTTGACCACGCAAGGAATCAATTCTAAACTTCAGTCCAGCCACACAAAGGGGTAGAAGAGCAGCTGGATCTTCACATGCTGCATCCAGCTGCCACAGAGCTTCTGTGCCATCCAACTCCCTGTGGGTTACATGTTCACGGACATGCCTACAGCAAGATGCTGGAATTATATACCTTGTGGACAGCCTTTTGGGTTATATATAACTAGCTTTGTGTTCAAGTAACCTTACAGAGCCATACCAGCTCTGCTTGCCTCAGTGTCAGGGAAACACACGTTGCTTCTTCCAGCAGTGCCCAGTGGATATCGAGGAAAAAGCTCAAATTTCAATAACATAAGCAAGACTGAAATGCTAGCATTAACGCCAGCTGACTATATGGTTCCAGATCTGTAACTGCAAATGTCCTTTTGTCTTAAACTTGCCTACAAGAGCACATACTGTGTATTTTGTTCCACCCAAACAATCATTTGCAGTGTCTGGGTGCTAAAAATGTCTGATGTGTATATGAAGGATACCATACTGATGTGTATATGAAAGGGGTACCCTAGCAACTCAGTCTCATAAAAACGGATTCTGTAAGAGTCGAGGGTGAGACAAAAGAAGTAAAAGAAAATTTATTAGTGTCTGGAGAGCCCTCAGTAAGAAAGAATAGATGGCTTTTAAATTAGGGTTGTATTAAAATATCAACTCGGTAATGAGTAAGCTGAAATAACAGCAGACATTGATATGCTCAGCAGGCAGATACAGAGCAGGATCAAACATCAACAGAGGACATGAGTAATTCTGCAGAAATTAGGAAGGGGTTGGAATATGGAGAACTAGAGAAACAAATAAAGGGGAAAATAAGGAGTAAAGAGTCCCAAAAGGAAAGGAAAATGTCCATTTTGTTCTTGGTTACAGCAATGTCCTTCTAAGTGAAATCAGTTGAACTACTGTGCATTCATATTTGGCTTATTGTGATTCCTAATCAATCTTTTAACTCTTGCCTAGTGAAGCAGATAAAGTATAGCGGGATTTTACACTACCCCTTACCAAAATAAAGCTGATTTGGTGTAGCTGAGTAGCTGTGGTGCACATGGCAACACAACAAATTTTTGGCCAGAAACAGTCATCAGGAAACAAAGAAAACAAGCATAAAAGCAAGAAACAAGGAGGATATATAGATGGTAAATTTTTATTTTAGAAAGGCTGAGGGAAAAGTACATGGTCCTGACATGTACAGCATTCCTTGCAAGGAGAAGCTATAAATGATGAGAAGATTCACCCATTCTGAAAAGAGAGTAAGGGAGAACAATACCATCAGGTTCCTGGAGGATTTCTTTGCAATAAGGATATGTGCATCAAATGCACTTGAAACTAAACAAAATGTAAAGTAGCTAGACTGAGAAAAGTCGTAAGATAGGACATTGGCATTAAACCCATAAGCAACCAAAGTAGAAACATAACATGGAACTATACTAGGGAAATAATTTTTACAAAGATGAACAGGGCAGCTTTAAGATGGTGCAAATGCATGCAAACCTGCCTTTAGCATCCTGTTACAAAACAAGATTTATTCCATGAGAGGGAAACCCAGTTTCTTACTATACAAAGTAAGGAAGGCACTTGTACCTCCAGCATAATCTGGTGCACAAACCAAAGAACTAAGTGGAAAGTGGAGGCTTTCCAGCTGGTACTGATAGTAGAGGAGAAAGACCTGGGCGTATTAGTGCATCACAAGAGGATAATGAGCCAGTAAAATGGTGGTGCATCTCTGAAAAAAAGGCAAACATAAACAAATGAGCATCAGGGAGCCATATCTAACTGAGATAGGAAGGCATTGGTGTTATTGTCTAATGCACAAGTGAGAATTCACTGGAAATATCACACCTATGGAGCCAGCCACTTTCAAGAAAAATGAATGTAAGGTAGAGCAGCTATAGAAAAGGAGGGGAGGAGAGAAGGCTTCTTTCACCTAGCAAAGATTGAAAGATACGATTGCTGTCTATGGATAGACGTTAGGCAAATACCAGCAGCACTGTTCAAATATAGGACAGCGTTGTCACCGATCAAATGTGCACAAAATGACTAACCAGTAAGGTTCAGCAACAACTTTCCAATCTAGAAGAACTGAAAACCTTTTGCAATCAGCTTATGAACTGGAGTAAACAATATGGCATCTGAAACAATGGGGGTTGGCTCTGATAACTCAAGGGGCTCCTTTCAGTTCACTGTTCTGTAAAAATACTCCAGCAATGGAGTGAATTGTTAGGGGAGCAGTGACGCAGGATTGTATAGCTTCTAAAACCAAGAATTGTTGTGTTATTTAAGAGCAGTTCATCACAACCTCCTTTTTACCTCTTTCTCACAGATCCCCAATTTCTCCTGTATATTTCTCTGCTGTCAATTCACTGTTCCTACTGTCTCCTCTGCCAGATATCCTTGCTGCCTGCATGCTGTGCCGCTGGTCCCTGTGACCCATGGCCTGGCTACTCTGTCCTGTTCACCTTTGCTCATGTGACATTATTCCTGCTGGAGGTGCCAGCTCTAACCCAGACAGGTCTGATGGCTTCCAGATTTGCAAGCACCTTCTCTTCCTCTCCCCTTTTCAGTGGGCAGGCTGTTTTTTACCTCTTTTCACAAATGTTTACTGTCACACCTAAAAAAGCACTGCTGGCAGCCCAGTCTATAGCAGTTAGTAGTGCTGGTTTTATTGTGCCAAAGATGTCTGCCAGTGCTGTGCAAGGAGTGCCTCAAGCAGCTTTGGGAGTGCTCCTGGACATGTTTTATGGCCTGTCGGCACTTAGGCAGGTGCCACCCTTGGCTGCCAGCGAGGGAGCGCAGGCTGCAGTGCCGGTGGAACTTTCCAAGGAGCAGCTGGGCCCAGCAGTCACCATGTGTTGGGAGAATGTGGGGGGTTCCAGGGAGCTCTGCTCTTCCTTCCCAGCAGAGATGGGGGAATAGGACCTCCAGGACAAAGATAATTAGGTGGCCTATACAGAAAACCATATTATCATGGTTGCAAATCACCATTGCTTATTGTATCAGCTAATGATCTGGTTCACAATTCCTTGTGCCTCACAGTGGCTTGGAGCTACCTCAAGGGAAGTAGCTTTACATAGGAGCAACCTCCCAGAGCAAGTACAGAGAGCAGACTGTGTGGATGGACTGGATCGGTGGTTATGCCGTTCCCTCTAACCATTAGAATCTTGATTTATATTCTATGTTTGCTCTCAGATAATCTTTAACCACTTGTTAAACTATTCCTTTCTCACTGCCCAAGCCACTTCACTCTGCGTTTATACTTTTTTTCACTTCCTACCTTCCCTCAAAAGGACATGAGGCAATCATGCCTATGACAAAGTGTGATGTTGGCTCCTAGTCTTTTCACACATTACTGTCCTGAATCGTTTCTCCTCTGCCATGTGACCACAGCTGTGCTGCCCTGTGCTTTTTACTTCTACAGGTTGTCCAAGACTCCTGTTTGAAGGACAGTGCTAGAAAAGCTTTTCCTCTCCTCCTTGCAGAGGTGAAGAGTCTGGGCAGTTTCGTCTTTACATCCTATTTGCCCATTAGTAGGCAGGAGTCCTGGAAGAATCTCTTGACAGATGACAATCAGCAGTCATGATGAAACCATACAAGCTACATCTATACCTGGTGTATTAAAGGTACCTGGGACCACTCTCTGGCACTGATGCCAACTGCTACAGAGTGAAACAAAGCCCAGCAATTAACCTTTTCTATTCTCCTACATAAGATGGCCACATGCAAGCTGCCTACAGGCAGTGGCTCTGGGAATGGTCAGTTCTAACTCCCAAACTGTGCCTGGGAATTGTTCTGGAAGAGCATTAGCTGGCCTGAGCCAAAGATGTGCCAAGGATCATTTAAATGGTTTAGTGCTACAGGCAATTGCGGTCCAGAGCCCAGGTTCATTCGCTGGCATTATTCAACCTGCTACTTGTTAGAACTACTGAATACATGTCTGAAGGCTGAGCCTGTTTTTTCCTGTACGTTCATACCTACAAGGTGCCTACAAAGATGCTGCAAGGCACAGGGAGGTCTCTGTACCAAAGTTATCCTGGAATCCTTCAGGTGAATGGGGTACTTTTCTAATCCGTACCTGTGGCTGATCCTGTCCTTGCTGCTGCAGAGTAATGATGCTTATCCTCCTCAGACCATTGCTGAGAGGCCCTCTTAGGGTTAGTGAGTGCTGTGTTTTGGTACAGCAATCCACACTTGCAAATATGATGAATCCTGTGTACAATAACTTTTTGCAAACGTGTTTTTTTGTCTCGGATCATATCCTCATCCTATCAAAATAATAGTAGGTATGTCTTCTTCTAGTTTGCCCTCTCAGCATAAGTACTGTGGAGGCATATTATACTTAAGACTGCTGCTGTTCAACAATTGGTAGCAGCTGAAGAGTCCTCTGTTCTGAGTAAGCGTTTTATTAAGAGATTGCATATGCTCACTGCGCTTTAGAGCACAGTACCAGCATGCAGTGCTAAGGTTGAGAACACCTTCTTCTAGAGGACTGAAGCCATGTCTCTGGATGACTCTGCCCTGTGCTCGAAGCTCTCTCACTCTTTCTGTCCCAGTTCAGTGCCTGTCCCTGTAAAGAGACATTTTGGTGGCTAGATTTGCTTATGAGCTCTAATTCCTTTAGATTTTTATCCTAAAATCTTTTATGTCAAAAGAAGCAAGGCTGAGCCTCTAGAAAAGAACCTACATGGGACATGTATAAGCATGTTTCTTCTGAACATTCAATTCTTTTTTGTCCCAGCGGCTAGATGTGGGCACTGCTACTCTTGCTTTTTGACAAACAGCTGTTCCTTTTGAATCCTTGCTTCATGTAGAAGACCCTTGATATCCTGCTGTTTAGTCTGTTCAGAGTAAAACGCTTATCGAGTACTCTTAGTATCTATTTATCACATGTGGCATTATTCCCTGTCACTGGTAATACACTTCACTCACTTTTCGGCTAATCTCCCATCAAGCAACAAAAGGCCATGGAGATAAAACCTCTTTTTATCTACCAGCAGCCAACTCCGGCTAGGTACTTGTTGCCAGCAATGAGCCCTGTGTTAAACTTTTTGCTATAAGCAAAGAAGGTGGATTGACTGGGGTTGTTTTTCTCTTTCCCGCCTTGTATTATCATGACAAAATGTTCTTTTTAAGGCACTTGGTTTCAACAGAGAGAGAAAACTAACAACCCCTGATTGCTTGCATTTGTTTTTTATCAGCTTGTACCCCCTGGTACAAATCAGAATTAAGTCTAGTGCGCCAAAGAAATTGTTCTCTCTTTCCCACACTAGGATAGCAATATGCCCCTCACCAGTACACTCTAGGTGCTAACATACTACAGTAGTCTTGTATGTACTTAATCGATTGGCCAGCACCAGCATCCTCTGCCACTACCAAGTTTCAACTCTAAAGCCCTTGCCCTGAAGCCACCCAAGTCTGTCCTGCCACTCAAGATACCTTCTTTCACCACTTCCTTGCTGTGTTCATTCCAGAAAGTGTGTGTTCTCTCCCTTCTTTCTCTACATAAAGAATCCCTAATTAAGCTTCACTGTGGATGACCTGTGAAGTAGGTCTGCAGAGACACTGGACCTACTTTACGAAGTGGCAAGTCATCCAGTGTCACCTCTTAAACAGGAATATGGTGTTTGGTCAGGAAGTTATTGGAACTAAATAGAGAAATGTAATTGTAATGGTTAGTGTAATTATAATGGATCAGAGTGAATATTCTCCTGTAAAATACCTTCCAATAAAAATATGGCATTGCCATGAAGATGTGATGTTATTCACATACTTAATAGACAAGGCATAGAAAAAGTATCTTACTGGATCTCTGTGTTCATGTGGGCAGTTTAAGAGCTAGAGCAAAAGTCTGTTGAAAAATGTCCTGCTTTCCAGGCTGCTGTCATTTATGGCTCACAGTCTCAGTGTTTTCTCCAAGGTCACACAAAAAAATCATCCAGGTCTCCTGAATCCACCTGTAGTGCTTTAGCCACAGGGGTATCCTTCCCCGCACAAGTAAAGATTAGGCCCTGGACCTGGGGGAAAACCAAACTGTTCCAGTAACCAAAATTATGTCAACACAGACATTCAGAAAGAAGAAGAGATGGAGGGGTATTTGTTCCTGCTCTTGCATCTAGCAACTACTGCGTTTGTGGTTTGGCCAAGCTGGAAGTTCTGGGAGCAGCAGATCTAAATGCTGGTTAGCTCCTGCCAGAGTTCATTCACTTTTGGTAATGCTTTATACTGCTTTATACTGCAAGGCAGTTCTAACCCCTCCATGGGAACCCTGTGACAGGATGACATTTTACATAAGGCTGGGAATGAAATTTTAACAGTGACAGGTTGCCATGGAGTGTTGGACCCCATGGCATTGTAGCTGCTGAGGGAAGGGGGGCAGCTGTGTGATGAGAGGTGCAACCAGAGAGTGGAAGGGGCATTGGATGGGAAGATGAATTGTATTCAGTATACAACTCTGACTTGGCCTGAGTTTGCTAGGTTGCTTCTGGAAAGATTTTAGGAGATGAGGAGAAGACTGATAATGTAATTTTTCTTCCTACATTGTAGACTGAGCTCTCCCAATGAGAGCAGGCAGGAGGTGCCTTGGGGAGGCAAGGGGGAAGATGGCATGAACTTATTACAGCTTATTCCTGAAAGGCACTGCAAACCACTTCTGATTACCCACAGCATATTTCCTTTCTTATGAAGAAGTGGTGCTGGCCAGCAGGGAGGGTGGTTGCAAAGTTTCAAGACAGGTTCCCTGGGCTGTACTCAGTCAAGAGGTGAAGCCACTGAGTTACTATCAGGATTACTCTATTCTTAGCATCCCACCGTGTGTTCACCCCCCACATACCACTATCTAAATATAGTCCCTACTGAAGGACAGATGCTGCCAAGTTGCATCTGACCCCCTCCTCTCTTGCATTCTGTTCCCAAAAGCTAGGCTGAATTCCCCTGAGACACGTCCAATAATCAGCATGTCCTTTTGTCTCCCCAGGGCTGTACAAGGAAACTTGTACTGTACTGTTAAAGCCTGATCCCAGCCCTAGCCTTCCTGGCCTCTCCTAGCACTGGCCTTCCATTCAACGCCTTTTCTTCTTCCTTTCCTCTTCATTTGTTGCCTTCACCCTTTTCCTTTTTTCCCCCTCAGCTGCTTCTGTCCTTTCCCCCCTGTCTGATTCAATATGGTCAATGAGAGGAGGAGGCCAAAGTAATGAAAGAAAGTTGGGTGCTGCAGACACTCAAACTTCTCTGACAAGAGCTCTTCTGTCACAACAGAAGTCCTGCTGAGAGGGCAGTGAGATGGACAATCTTCTGAGTAAATGTGTTTCATTACTTTATAGTTCCAGTTTTCCACACTGATTTGTATGTCCAGTAGCACAAATCAGTAAGGCCCTGAAAATCGTGACTCCCTAAACCAAGCTAAAACCTAAACAGGACATTCCTCCCATGTGAGCCAAGGTGTGCCATGGGCAAGTGTGTCCACTGAGGTATGGAGTGGAAAGTGTAACAGGCAGTTAGTTACAAGAGGCTCAGAGAATTTGTGGGGTACCCCTGCAAAAGGAGAGGTCAGTCCTTGCAGTATGTACTAGAAAGTCGGAGAGTGCAATCCCCCAGGGACAGGTCTGGGGCTAGCCTTGACCACTTCTCAGAGTCCCGCAGTGCTGACTCTCGCTTGCACAAGAAAGCTCTCCAGGGATCTGCTACAGGAAGCAGAGAGGATTTCTCTTTGAAATGCCGCTTTTCCCATCCTTTCCCATCTCTTCAGAACAGCTGCTGGGTGGCACCTTCCAACCCGTCTGCAGCCTAAGCAGAAGCTCCCCGTTAGTGACACTTCATGTGGCTCACTGGGTGCCCAGGAGAGGGCATCTTTTGGACATGGGGAGCAAGTGGCTGAGCCTGAGGGCAGCCTGACCTTCAGGGTGGGCAGCGAGCCTGGCTTTTGGACTGGGCAGCTACCCTGGCCTGGGGCCTCAAAGGCTCAATGCTGCCCTCGCTGTGAGCGAGATGTGCAGGCTATGGGTTGTCATTAAAGGTCTCCACAGCACTGTGCTGGCAGTCATATAAAAGCTGGCAGGCTTGTGCTGGTCTCTCTCCAGAGGCTCTTCAGCCTCCGGGACACTGCACCCTGCTGTTATGGCTGTGGATTAAGTCCTGTCCTTTCTGAATGACGTGCTTTCTTCCTTCTCTCCCTGCACAATCCTCTTCTGCCTTTAACCCCTTTGCTTTCCTCCCTGGCAAATGCAGTGGAGTAGAGGTTTGTCATTAAAATGAAGCTGTGAAAAGGTCTCTTCCTGCGCTGGAAGAGACCTGTTCCTGTTTTCCCAAAGAGGAATGGAGAAACTGAGAAGTCCCCTCCTGGATCATAGAGCTAGTTTGCAGGCTCCTGCAACAGCACTGAAGTAACTGTAGTTACTTTACTGTAGTAAACTGTAGTTACTTTACTCTACTAAACTGTAGTTTAGCTTAGTGCATGGGCCTTCTGCCACCCTGGTAAAATCTGAGCACAGACCAAGCCAGAGCCACTATCTTTGCTAGCCACAAAAGAAATGCATTGCCTGTTCACTTTGCTCTGCCCGCGTGGGGCAGCTTGCATCCCACCAGCCTACTCTGATCTAAAAGTGCCTGAAGCAGCAGCAGGCAGTGTTGTGAGCACAGCCTGACCCTCCCTACCTGGGAATCCCAAACACTTGCCTGCAAAGTCCTGCAGTACTGTAGGACCAGAGGATTGCAGGAAGCTTACTGGCTCTGCTCTGGGTGGTCACCAGCCCACATCCAGTTGGTTTCAGTGAGCATGGAGGAGTACAATGGGATGTTAGGAATGCTCTGAGCACCTGTTGACAGTCTTTAACCCACAGTTCCCTCGCTCCATAATGAGAGAGATTCTCAGCAAGTGTGTCCCATCCAGTTCTGAGCACCAAGCACTTGGCCATGGAGCAGCAGTTGGCCTTTTGGGGAATACCAGAATGAAACCCTCCTTCTAACCTGTCTTCAACTTCCTCTCTGCAGTACCTGCTGTGTTGGTAGGCAGCACTGGAAATGTGTCTACTCTCTCTTCTCAGTTAACAGCAGCACCTTGAGGGAGTATCAGGAAGCGCCATTTATACTGCAACACCAGAAAAGTGGTTCTTCAGCAGTAGTTCATTACAGACCCACACATTCTCATTACAGGCTTATATTAACAAGGAGGGAGATAAAGGATTAAAATAACAGAGGCTGACGGATGGGGCAGCTGGGATGAGCCAGTCCCTATTTTAAGCATGCAGGCAAAATTTGGGGTCAAGCTGGAGAGGCTATAGAGTGGTAAGTGCCAGTGAACACACAAACAACTTGGAGCATAGCCCTCCTCTTTCCATCTTCTTCCCCAACACCTCTCAGTCCTGCTGACAGGCTGACCTGGGAGGAGTGCTGCTCTTGCCTGCTCAACACAAGCCAGCAGGGCTGAGCCCTGGGTGTGCACACACCGCATGGGTGCAGAGGGCCTGGGCCCTGAGACCAGCCAGCCATGCCATGGGACCTCCTCAGGGCTCCTGCTCTCTCCTTTCCTGCTCCCCTCCTGCCTCTGCAAGAACAATGACAGGGCAGCAATCATCTCACATCCACTTCTCTTTCCTGGGGCTGCCCTAGGAGTGCAGACAAAGTAGATTGTGCAATTTTCTAACTGAGTCTAGTTCCTCAAGCAGCAAGGCTGTAAGATATGGGAGAAGGTGCCCTGCTGTGTATATCTCTCTGCAGGTATCTGCCACAGTTTGTTCACTGCACCCTCTGTTAAACAGCTCTGCACTGATTTGTCTCTCACTTAACTGCAAGATCTGAAGAAATACCCTAGAAGCATCAATAAATCCAGTGTATTACTACCTTGGGCCTGATTTGCCCTGACCTAGTGTTTTTGCTCGGCTATTCTTTTATGTGCAAAATGAGTGTCTTATGGGTACCAAGCTGTACTACAAGACTTTCCCATTGCTTGCCTATAAGGGAGAGGTCCATGGTTTTGGGCTGAGTGGGCATGTGATTTGCCTGCTTGCCCTAACAGAAAGGATAGGCTGGGCTAGGGGTTTCAGTAAGAAGTTTAACTGGTGGATGATGGAACAAAAGGGAGAAGAAACACTTGGTGTAAGAAGGCCATGAGAGGCCAGATCTAGGAACTAGCCTGGAACTATAGACCCAGACTCCATTCTCAGATATAGTAATGCATATCCTGCACAGCTCCTGTTAAGGCTAAAGATTTACTCCCGGTTTACACTTACGTAACAGGACACTATATGGCCTGATGCAGATGTCCAGAAATATATTGGCCAAAGCCAGTAGAGCAGGAATGTTTGACAACAGTAAGTGCCTCAGAGCCCTCATCTCTTCCCGATGTCAGCTTCCCAGTGGATGGTGCCTGCAGGGGCTCTGCATGAGTGTCAAGGATCATACCAAGGAAGCACAGTAGGGGTGTACAGAAGTACACACAGCCATGTATGGGGATAGTCTGGAAAGAGTTCCTGTTCCCTCTCTGAAACACAGACTCCCTAGGCAACTTAGGAGATAGGGAATGAGAGGAGAAGGGCATGTGGATGTTCTTGAGTCTTTCATCTGCACTGAAGGACTCAAATTGGGTTGGTGATCAGGTCAGGGCTATGCTCAGCAGAGTGACTCCTGGAATTTACAGGAATACAGAGACCAAAAGGCACAGCCGGGGCTCGCCCAAGAGGACTGGTCCTCCACCCTGGCAGCACAGTAGTCTTAGGCCTTATTTCATTCTGTCAGGGACAGAGCAATAGAAGGGCCAGCAGGAGACAAGCAACTGAACTAAATAGCTGCTCTTCTTCCCTTCATCCCTATCCTCTCTATTCTGCTTTTCCAGATCCGAAAGAGAAGCAAAGCGTGTCGCGGAGGCCTGTGGGAAAATGATGTGCTAGTATCTATCAATGGGAAGTCATGTGCTGGCCTCTCCCATGCTGCTGCCATGCAGATCATTGATTCCTCCAATGGCATGCTGAACATCCGCGTGAAAAGGTAAGCTGCTCCCAAGCGCTGGTGCTGTGACAGTACAGGCAGCAGGGCAGCTTCATCCAGCGCAGCAGCTATCCACACCTAGCAGAAAGAAGGCAGGAAGGAAGCCTTTGGTTTCTCCGTACTGCAGGGTGTACTAGGAGGACTTCCCCATGGCTCATATATGGCCATCCAAAAGTTTTGCACTATCTCTCTGCTGCTCGCCAGAGTGCCTGGCGCTGGGGCTGAACTGACCTCAGACCTCCTTGCCCCTGCCCCTCAGGCTGGAGGGAAATGTTTGCAGTGTGAGGGCTATCCTGCACAGAATGAGCAATTTAGGCTCCAGGCAAGTGGATGCCATAGGGCAGTTTATGTCAGCAATTACCAGAGACTCCAATTCATTCTGGGTAAATAACTATTCTGTAGAAATGGATTTGACTACACATTGGTTAATTGAGCCAAGACAAGATTACCTGAGTATTTACTACAGGAGGCCATTGTAGTCTGACAGGGTGTGAACTGACTTTCACAAAGAAAAGAGGTGTGTAGCTGAGTTCCTTTGTACAGGAAGAAGTATCTTTGGCAGTCTCTAGTCCACAAGAATACTGGAGACCAGGCTCAAATTTAAGCACAAAAATGGTCTCAGTAACATCCCTGGTTCTACCTGTGCTAAGCTAACCCAGTGCCTCAGTGCATGCTAGGTGAGGCTCAAGCTGTAAATGAATCATGTAAAGACAAAGGCAGCAAAGCTGTGTGAGGTCCCAGCTAGCCCACACTGCTGCCAAAAGAGAAGTCACCCTCAGGAAATAAGGCCCTGGTGAAGGGGGCTGGGAGATGTGTTTTTCTACAGCCCTGAAAAGACAAAGCACTGTGAGCAGTGGGGAAGGACAGCCATGCTGGTTGCTGGCATCTGTAAAGTAGGGGCAGAGGTGGGCAGTGCTCAGAGAAGGAAAGCCTGAATATGTAGCATCTTCCCTTTGGCTTCAGCGAAAGCGCTGGTGCCTTCTGATGTTCTCACCCTATACCCTAGCTGTGATTAAGTGGGATGAGTGAGCCCTGTACAAGGTGTCCAGAATAGCTCCTGGTCCCTTGCCAGGGCCTTATCTCACCCCATCGGAGCCTATCTGCAGCCAACAGGTGCCTGAGCAAATTCCAATGGGCCAAAATCAGCACACTTTGAATTAGCAAAGTGACAAAGGCAGGCTTCTCACAGCCCTCTGGGAGCCAACATCGGATGGTTTGGAAATAACGTAAGCAGTTGGCTTCATCTTGGGGTAGTGGAGAACTCATCAAATATTGCTTTCTGATCACATCTCTATTCCCATTTCATATTTGTGTTCCCAGAGAAAACACCAGTCAGCCCCATTCAGAAAGGAGAGGTAGCTAGATGACTCGAGTGTGCAAGGTCGTATGTGTATTTCTGTCAGTGCCGGATATGCGCAAAGAGAGACAGAGAAAGAGAGGGAGGGACATTGTGACCTGACAGTGCAGAGCAAGAGAAACTGGCTTACAAGCAGTAATGCTTTTCAGTTATCTGGTCGAGTATTTAAAGAAGAGGAAGGACTGCTCTGTTCTGCTTGGGGAGCTTTGAGTTTGCTCCCCAGTAGAGTTCATAATAGCAAATATTATTAAAGAAATGAACCGTCAGAGAAATTGTCCCACCCTTAGCTTCCACAAAGGTTTGCATTTGACATGAGTATAAATTTTTCACAGTTAGAATTGGGATCCAAGTCATGAATTCCACAGCTTTACAGAGGCAATGCTGTCTGCCTGGCTTCTTGGTATGCATGCTCAGAAGGCAAATAGTTAGGACTCCTTTATAACTCTTAACAAGCCCTGGTGACTCTGGCAAGGGAAGGAAGAAGTTCCCGGCCCCATCTGTGTGGTCTGGAGTCAAACTGCCATTGAAATCCAGACTCACTTTTGAGGAGAGGGAGGACAGAGCTGGCTCTTTTCCCATCAGCATAGCCAGTTCTCCCTCATTCTGGCAGTCAGCAACAGGGCTGACTGCCCCAGCCTGCCCTGCCCCTAGTCCAGTCAACCTTCCAGCTGACCTACAGGCTAGAAGTTGCTATGTCTAAGCCAAATGCCACCAAATGCTATGTCTAAGCAAATGCTACCATGGATTGGGCTGGCTGGCATGACTGCAGTATGGGTTATCAAAACCGAAGCACTGGTAGCTAGCTTGTGAAGCAGTTCCACAGCCAGCAGACCACACATCAGGGTGGATTCCTACCACAGGAAAGCAGAGTCCTACCCCCAAAAAACACTTGGGCCTTTTTTCCTAAGTATTTGTTATTTACTCCCACATAGAGGTCAGGGCAAACAAACAGCACCGACTTCTTTGTTTGGAGCCCACTCTGCACTAAAGCAACTTGGGGGTGCTGGGATCCACAGAGCTGACACAGCTCCATGGTGCAGGAGCAGCTGGACTGCAGTGTGGTGGCTGAGGCACCACCCGTCCACCCCTGGCAAGCAGCAGGCTGTAGGGGTATGTACCACTGTCCTGGGGAACGTTTGCTATGCAGGAATTCACCTCCTCAGGAGGAATCCCTGGGGAGTTGATTAAGCTGGCTCAGTAGATTTTTATGCTCTCAGGGTATTCTGATTTTCAAGTGTTTAACAACTGGTTTTCAAAGAGTCATGAAGCAGAAAATCAGGATGAGAGCATGTAGCTGATGTCAGAGATGAGTCTTCCCTTGGTGTCTGCACTTCAGGTTTCTGTACCACCTGAAAGACACCTGAAACACTGGCTCAATCCTTACCCCTCTCTCACATGTGGGGGTTTCTTTCCAGCTCAGCCCCACGAACCAGACCTCACTCACTGCTTTTTCTTCTCCCCACAGGATAGTTGGTGGGGACCAGACTGGCCCACGGCTCCAGCGCTCCCCTTCTCCAGGGCAGCGAGTGCTCTCCCCGCCATCCCCACTCAGCCCCCCAGCACAGCTACTTAGTCCTGAACCAGCCGGAGCCCCAGCCACCACACAGCCCTCGCAGCCACGGAGGTCACAGAGGCACCTGGAGAGCCTCACCTCCCCGCCGGACAGTGAGGCCTACTATGGCGAGACAGACAGTGATGCTGACAACGTGGCCCAGGAGAAGCACCGCCGGGCTCGCAAGAAGAGCCCGCGCTCCCCACCCGACAGCACCAACAGCAAGGCGGATGCGCCTCCGGATGAGGTGTCCCTGTCCGAACAGAGCGGCTATGAGAGCATGCCGGAGGCTGCTGCGCAGGGTGGGGCTGAGGTGGCCAGCTCCGGCGGGGTGGCCAAGAGGGAGATTGCCTGCCCGCCTGGCAGCCGCACAGACACTCCATTCTCAGAGAGCGAGGGACAGTTGCAGCCACCATCGACAGAGGGACGGGAGCCTTCTCCAGAGGCAATGCTCCTGCCCCATGCCACCAAGGCTATCCGAGCAGAACGCCATCTCATCCCCATGGTGGGGCCAGTGGAACACCCGGTTGATGAAGACCTAACCACCACATATGCAGAGAAAGCCAAGCAGGCCAGTAAGTCCTCTGCACCCTGCCACTCACCCATGCTCTCTTCCTATGCTGGATCTCCTTCCAAAGCCTAATTCCTGCAAGTGTCAAGTGGGTTAGCTCCTTTAGCTTGGGAAGAAGCAGAGTCCAGTCAGACCTGCAGGGACTGGGGCTTCCAATTGTAGCTTTGGCACTGTGGTCTACCTCACCCAAGATGTCCCAAGGAACAGATGAGGGGAAGGGTCTGGTATCTGGGAGTTGCTCATAGAAGCTGCTGCCACACAACCAGCTGTGCTCTAGCACCTCTGTGTGCTGGAAACAGGGTGGAGGCCATTGGTTTCTTCAACACTTTGGGCTGAAGAAGACTCAGGGGAAATGAGGGTGTCAGGAAAGAAGTGGGGGTTAAATTTCCGAGGCCTGGCCTTTCACAGATCTCACAGAAGCTCGGTTTGCTCCTTAGCTATCTGGGTGTCCAAGCATAGGGCGCTTGTTCCAAGGGGCTCCCAAGGAGCACCCTGTTCAGCTGAGTTCTCCATGGGCACAGAGGCTGTAGTATTACATATGATTAAGGACTGAGTAGAGATAATTTTCAGTCAGCATAGCCCTAAAAGAGTGTTGTCAGTAGCTCATTTATTTCTCTCACCTTGTCAAGCTCAGGGAGGGACTTGTCTATATTGGCTTTTGTAGGATGTTTTCTCTGCAGGTACTTACTCCAGCAAGGGTGTCCATGTCTGACAGCAGCTGATGAGCTCTGGTAGAATTTATTGCTTTTTAGGTATTGGCAGTGGAGGGCTTCTAGCAAGGACAGGTGGGAGCTGGTAAATCAGCTGTTGGAACAGTTCCTTGTAGTGGGATCCCTACTAGTCAAGACTTTCCCAGGTGGAATAAAGTACTGAAAAATGTACATGGGTGATGGACCTGAAGTGACCTTAACTGTGAATATCTTTTATGGTTTCTGCTACACATGGAGTATTTCAAACCCTAACAGGAAGGCAGAACAAAATGTTACCTGATTTCATAGTTGTGATCTATCCAATAACATTAAAACCAAGGTAATCAAAAAACTTGTTTTCATATGAGTACCTCAGTGTGCAGTATGATTGACTAATTTACACTTCTCTGAGCCTAGAAATAAAGCAGGTTTTTAAAAAGTTACTTAGCTGGGGGACAGAATGCGAAATGGAGACATGGAAAAGTTACTAGACTGAATCAGAAATAAAGCACACAGGTTCTAACTTCTGATTCTCTACTCCAAATGCTAGACATTTTTCCCCAGGCCAGATAATATTGCAAGGCAATTGTTAAGCCTCTCTTTTATTTTTTCCTTGGGCTAAACATTCCTTTATCTATTCTGCCTAAGAGATCCTACAGAGGTAACTTTCAAACCAAGGCTGGTTCTGTCAGGCAGGGCACTGTCTTACTGCTGTGCCCTGTGTTGAGAGCACAGACTCAATTGGGTCCCTTATGTCTGGCCCTGCTAGGCACTACAACTGACCTGGTGCCTTGTACTATTTCTTCCTAGTCTTTAGCACTCCCTTTCCTTAGGACAGCAAAGAAACTAGTAATTTCAGCCTCCCTGAGGATGAAGCTATTTTTTCCCCCTTTGAATAATGTACAAGCATGAGGTGAATGTTGGGAAAGGCATGTTCAGCTGCTCTCTGCCACCTGATAGTCCTAGCAGTGAATGAGCATTTGCTTTACGTCAAGACTTATTTCCGTGGACAGCGTCAGTACAGAAGGCTCCTAGGAAAGCCATGTATTTAATGCAGAACTTTTCTGATGGCAAAATAGTATCCCGTGGCAGAAGGTGATGCAACTCTATTGCCAGCTAGAGGTAGGGTTCCCAGAAGCACTGCAGACTGTGATAATATTTTATTCTCCTATTACCCCTCCACCACTCACCCCCCTTCTGGTTTATGTTTGGCCATAGGTGTCCTTTTGTAAGAGTTACTCTGCCATGGATGGCAATTCACATGGCCAGCTTGGCCTTTTCTTGGGTTAGGAATCTTGACAGTAAATGTGAAGGCAAAATGCTATGACCTGATCATGCTGAAGCACAGCAGCCATTAAAACAAAAGTCACGATCAGCAGCCAGTAACTCTGAAGGAAGCAAGGAAGGCAGAGGGATGGAAGGTGTTCCTTATGTGGTGAACAGAGCTAAGGAGTGCCTATACCTGGAATAAACACAGGAGGATGTGGGACTGCTGAGCTGCACTGGCTCCCTGGGGAGGCTGCCTGCAGAGAAGCTATTGGCATGGGAGGCACATGGTACAGCATCTCTTGCCAGAAAGATGTACCCTTGGCAAGGATGTTTGGTCTTGCATTGGTTCAGCTCCTACAGCTGCTTCAGGCTCCCACAGAGCCAGCAGAGTTTAAAGGTCTGTAACTCTGCCTTCCTTAGCAATACCCACACCACAGTAGCCTACTCTGGGACACAGAGACTCCTGGGTTTTGCTAAACAGGAATGCAAAATCAAGCTCATGGTTTAGAAGTTAGGCAAGTTTTTAAAATCTGAGTTAACTATGGTAGGTGACTTGGATGATTGTCATGGGAGCCTGGGGGTCAATGCAGTAGACATTTAAGTACCATTCTGACTACCTAATCAGATGTCTGCCTTTTGGAGTTCTACCTATCTAAATATACTCCCAGTGCACCTGCTCAGCACTCCCTCCTTGTCTTGCCATGGCCTTCTCCATTATGGCTCCAACCACTGCACCACAAGAACGTGAAAAACTCCTTTTTGGTTTGTTGGGACTGTTACCCAGGTGGTTCCTCACCTTTTCTTTCTAGAATGCACTCCTTTCTCATGCCTGCTCTGATGTTTTCTCCAATTTTGGGGGTACTTCTGTTGTCTTTTGTATTCATTCTTTCTAACTTTTCACTGTCATTTTTAAGCTACAGAGACTTTCTGCCTCTCCCACCTGTCCCTGCACCTCAGGCAAACAGAATTGCAGGTATAATATTTCTAGATGAGTATCTAGAAACATCAGATTTATAGATGAATAACTGAAATCCCTGTACAAGAACAGAGATACATAATAATTCTTTTGCACACCAAGAGTAGCAACTGACATTCTTCAAAGCTCTATTCCACTGCAAGGATCTCAGTAAGACTGCTATTGCCTGTCAGCTCTTGGATTTTCTCAAACTTAAGATCTGTAGCTCTGCTCTTTATTTCCTGTCTCTAGAGCTTTTGTAGACCTTTGTCCTCATGGCATGCTTACAGAGCTCTGAGCTTTCCAGATCATAGGCAAGTTGATTCAGCACCCCTGCCTCCCCTTTTCTGTATGATTTTCCTTCATTTCTGATGTTGTTAGCAGATCTGATCTGGGCTGACTGTATCCTGACCTCAAGATCATCAATGAAATTAGGAAATGCTTCCCATATTCACCCACCATCTTTCCTAGTCTCACCACAATGGGTGATCAGTCTTTATGCTCTGATTGTTACTTATTCATTTTCTCTTAATTTTCATCTGATTGACATTTCTCCAGTACATCTACTTTTTGCATCAACGCCACCAACTCCTGACAACTACAGCTGCTTTCCCTGCCTTTGCTAAGAGGATACAAGTCACGTGGCAATTGCCGGTGGTGACACTGCTGTCTAACACCTGCTTTGCATCGCAGTAACGCAGGAGCAAATGGAGCTCACTTATTTACACTAGGCAAGGATTTGGCTCCAGGAGCAGAACACAGTGTGGTGACAAGTACCAACAGCCCAAGATGAGGATTTGGCAGTGAGGGGTGCGGAGCAAAATAAGCACAGGGAAGAGGTGGCAGCAGCTGATGGTGCTCACGATGCCCTGCATGTTGTCAGCTGCTGACCTGTGCTTCTCCTTCCCCAGCAAAGACACAAGGCCTTATGGCTCACCCCTTAGAGCGGCAACACCCCTTGCAGTGAGGTTTGGGCCTGTCTCTTTGCAAAGTTCCTGCCCTATTTGCATATTGGTATTGGCTCATTTTTTCCAACCTGTGGGATAAGCACACACATCAACCCGGTCCTCCAGAGGACACGACTTGGACATGCCTGCTCTAAAACCACTCAGAGCATTGCTGATGCAGCCTAGTGGGGCAGTGTGGGGAGCCACACACCATTCAAATGTGTGGAACTTGCCCTACAAGTAATAGGACTTCAGTCTTTGTTGCTAGCCAGTGGCTGCTATGCACCCTGGTGTTTTATTCAGTGGGGCAAGAGAACAGCCAGCAAACAGGGACTCTTTGTTGTACTTTAAATGAACTACAGGAGAGCATTCATACTTGTGAATAGCCAATACTTTGCCTAATCTGAAGAAACAGAAGTACAATTTGCTTCCTTCCCACTAATACAGTAATTTGCTCTCTTTAAAGAGGTGATAAATCCCTGGGGAAACTGGGGGTCTTTAGGGCCTCAGTTCATCATCACTCTAAAGGGCCAAGCCACATCGCTTCCTGAGATGATTTCTGTGCTGCTTGGACAGCGCAGAAGGAAAGGAAAAGACGACAAGGCAGAAAATAGAAATTAAAAAATCTGAATGAGTTTCAGGAAGTTAGCAGAAAGCAGAAGCTGGTGGCAGGGAGAATCAGACTATAATTGTCACAAATAATTTCTAGGGAGGTTCTTTGTTTCCCCATAGCTCCTGCAGTGTCCTCTGTTGCTCACCACACTCAGAGGCTTGGGATTCATCTGTAGCCAGGGCTGCTCCTCCTCAGCCACCTGTGCTCTCTAAGGTGCACCCTATTTTCACCCCCATCCTAAGTTGTCTCCCAGGGACAATGGGCTTAGGCTTTCTCACAATTGGAAATACGAATTGCTAGCAGAAGTGAGACATACCAGGACAGCAGTGTAGTCCTAACTTGCTATCACACTGTAGGAATTTGTGTCAGTGCAAGAAGTGCTTCAAAATATCTCAATTTAAACTTATCCACTGGACTATTTTTAGTTCCTAGTACTCAAGAGCCTCTCCATGTATGGTAGGGGAAGGGAGGGAAAAATGGGTGGGGAAATTTCCTCCTCTGCTTTATATGGGCCTGGCTGCCTGTGCAGAGTCATCAAAGTTACTACATTCCATATCAGAAAAGGATATCCTTCTTGTTTAAAGCGGATGTACAGCAGCATCACTTGACGAGATAGGATGCTTATAAATAAGTGGCCTATTCATCAGAGGGTCATACAGATTACCTCTTCTAAGAGTGACTGCAGTCACATTTCTCTGCAGAGAGGGTGAGTGCAGCAATCCATCTATCAGCCTATTTCAATCGGTACAGGCCACAGGAGCTGTGAACAACATAAAGTACCTGAATGGCAGTGTGAACTTACTGCACCACATTTTCTACTTGGCATTCAGCTTTGACAGTTGTGACTCTAATGATCACAGTTATGTGGTTGTTAGGCTAGCTTACTGGTTTTGCCATTCACTGTAGTCTAGAAGACCAAAAGGTTTAGGATAGTAGTCAACTGTCCCCATCCTATGTGCTTTAAAGTAGAATAGAAAATCATTCTGCTCAGACCAGGAGATTAAAACTAATTGCCTGAACTATTGATCCTACAGGAAGTTCCTAGCAGTATGAAGCAATGCTCAATAACCCTTGGCCCTTGCTACTCACTGAGCAGCCAACCACTAGGAAAACAAGGACAACAACCTGCATGGTTGAATCACAGGTGAGAGCCTGGTCTCACTTCAGCACGCACTAAACTGGAAATTGCCTCCACTTGGGAAATCAATTTACATACACTGGTGGATGCAGTCTAGTTGTATGCCTTTGCTTAAGAATATCCCACTTAATAACTAACATTCAGTTTTTAATTCTCTGCAGTTTGGAAGGCATTTATTAAAGAAGACCATAGTGAGATAAACACTGTGCATCTGGAGCCCTCTTCCTCCAGTTTTAGCCTTGAGTATGGCATTTGAGCTTACGCCTTCGGTTTATGTTCTTCTATCGAAAGCACAGAGGTGATATGTTCAGGCTGATGTATTAACTGTTTGGGCAGAAGACAGAGATTACAAGCTAGTGTTGTCTGTCTTGGCTAGTGTGGATGAATTTTTCCTTCTTTCTTGAGCCATGTCAGAAATTTTCACAGGTAATTGGCCATCTTCCTCAGGTATTCTTACTGGAGACTTCTAGCATCGTTCCTTCAGGCACCACTCTTGTCCAGCATTTCAGTGCAGATGCTGTGGGTTGCAGCACTGGAAGTAAGGCTGATAGAGCTCTGCTCTGCTTCACCTCTGTACCTCACTTCTATCCTGCTGCCCGAGAGCCTGACAGAGACATGGATTTAGCTGAACATGTGTTAGCCCAAGATAAATCTAGCTGCATATAATATTCTCTGGGAGGGGAAAGATCTTTAGTATTTGAAGATGTTTGGAGGAAAGCTGTATGTGATCCCTGAACTGAAAATGTATATACTCTCTTTTGTCCTAGTATTTCCACTATATGAGATACCATTTTGAGCATCTTTTTTAAACTATCAGTTACTCAGACATTACTTCTCTATGTTACTGTTGTCAGCACAGGGACTCTGACTCTGGGTCACAGTTTCTCAGACATGGTCAGAGGTCATTCATCATCCTGCTGCTGGTGAAACAGTGTCAGCAGTTCTCTTCCGAGCTCACACTTCCACGGTCCTTGCAGAGCCCCAGCAAGTGATTTTTCAGAATATGCTGCCACACACATTAAGTTAACATAGCCTGTCCTTGCAGATGCACTTCTGGAGTGATTTAGGATTGGTAAGGCTGAAGGCGAATAATGGGATTAAGCCAAAATTTTGCCAGTAATTCAGATCTCAAGGTGATTATAGCAACAATCACACTGAAACAACTATATATATAACCCCATAGACTGTCTTAGCCAAGCTGATAGTTTCTAGGTTCCAGGATTTTGAGAGCTGAGTTGAAAGAAATTGCAATGCAAACAGGCAATGGGAATCCCTCTCCCTGTCCAACGTTGTTTCCATCAGTTCTGAAAGTGATATGGGACATGCTGACAAGGTTGGGACAAGTCTGCTCAGAGACAACACTGAAATGAGACAAAGTGATAGTGATGGGGGAGGGAGAGGCATAAAAGGATGAGGTATAAAAGGACTTTGACAAGGGGTAATTAAACAACAGAGTCATTGCTCAACAAAAGTGAGAAAATTATAGCTAGGAAGGACAAAACTGTCAACCTGACAAATAATAATTCCTTCAGTTTCACTTAAATCCATTGTAGGAAGGGAGATCAGTTTGTTGTGAAATATCTAAAGCTTCACTGTCATCAGTATATTCACCGCTTATGTTAACCAAGAATCTAGCCCTCTGTATAGAAGAAATAGGAGCAGGAATGTGGGCAAGTAGATTCAGCATATCTTGATACACTGACTATACTGAAAGGACAAGGCTGAATCATATTCTTTGTAGAAGTGAAATGTAAGGAATTATTGAAAATTGTATCAGAATGGCCTTCAGTCCTTGATAAATACCCTGGAATAATGGGAAGGGTCTCAGGCAAAGAGGCCAAGAATAGCACCCTATAGACACAGGCTCTGGGGATAAGAAAAAAAAAAAGTTTAGCTTCAGTTAGGTGAACGAAGTAGTTCTTTTGAGCAAACAAAATGATCAGTAAAAACAACACGGACTAATAAAAACTAGAAAAAGAGATAGTCTTTGACCTGTTCAGTAGGATAAGACTTTGTGGCTAAAGATACAAGGTGGACACAGTATATGTTGGCTTCTCTAAGATATCTGATACGGTTCCACATGACTTTTCCAATGAGAGAAATATGGATGAGACAGGACTACTGTAAGGTGACTGCACGATTGGCTAAGAATAGAACAGAAACATTACTATTAATGGCTCATGATGTCAGATTAGCTAACTGGCTAAGTTGGTAGTAGTGTTTCACTGGGCTTCTGAATCTAACAGGACTACCTCTATATTTTCACCCATGGAGCTTTAAACACTAACATATGTCAATCAAATGTCCTCTCCACCTCAATGTTATATGACTGGCAAGGAGACAGATGATTAAAAATCCCAACCCTCCTCCCTTCTGTCAGTGGATCTTGTCCTCTGGCTGCATCTAGACAGAACAGGCAGTATGTGCTGTGGGGCACCCCACAGCCCCGAAACTGCTACTATTCAGAACTGGGACCTGGCTTGGACACCTTGCAGCTTTTCTCTGGTCTTTCTTCCCACAGAAACTCAGGTGTGTGGGCGACACAGGGGAGGGAGGTGGGTTACCTGCATTGAGTAGCTCAAAAGTGATCCCAGGTATAGCACTATTGTCTTCCTATCTGCGTTTTCAACTGCAAATTCCTGCTAGTGAAGGTTTTAAAATGTTTTTTGTTTCTCTTGAGTGTGTTGTACCTAGCAAGCAGTAACAGGAAATAGCAATATCATTTTTAATGGATTGCCTGAGGATTCAGCAGAGATTGCTTTGTATTAATCAACAGATGACATAAGGCATGGAAGGTATACAGCTGTCTCGTGAAAGGTTGGATTTTTAAATGTAGTAGGAGCTTGACTGGTTGCAGAAAAGCACTAAAATCAATTGGATAACAAGAATATATGGCAAGTGCTACAGGACTAATCAAGTCAGACCCAGATGGTGAGCATATGCTTGTCTGTATTACTAGAGAGTGGATGCTGGAAACACTGAAAGACAAAGAGAAGATGAATCAATGGTATCCTGCTGTCAGACATCAAGCAATTTTGTGAGCAGCAGAATTAACAGATCCTGGTGTCCTTTTAATTTATGTCTTGTATTTGATATCTCATTCTCTCATGTCTAGTACAATGCAAATCTGTCTGATGGTTCTCACATTCAAAATGAGAACTCATAATCTCTCTGTTGTGTGTGCTCTTCAGTTTTTGGTGCCTAATTAAGACTGCACTCAGGCTTCCTGCTTCCTATGGTGGGGTCTGTCTTCTCTGTCCAGCCACCTATTTGCATATATACTTGTAGGAGTGTTGTAGCTTTGTGACTTCAGACTCAAAATTAGCAAATGGGCTCAAAAGCTATTAGCATGAAACAGCTAAGACTGAAAGACATGCAGCATAACTGCATAAACCTTTCTTAGGAAATCGGGCTAAAACTGCAAAAGACAGATTCACTAGTGCATTCAACAGGTGCTGTCCTGGCAAAAGAAAGCTCTCCTTTGGCAGTCTTGTTGCAGAAGACTATGTAGGGAATATCCAGGGCCCGAGTGTGAGCTGTCAGCACAGGAAAGCTGGCCATGTGTGCTACCTTTTACACTGAGGACACATTTCCATCCAACTCATGAAGAGGGGCAAACTCTCACTCATCTGAGGGAGACTTTTTTGAGTGAACAAGCTATTCAAGTGTCCAGCAGGATACCATGAGACTTAATACACTGCAGCCATGCACAGCAATGTGTCCGCACCCTCTCTGCCTAGCAGAGCTCTTTAGTAGTAGTGTGGGAGTCGCAGAATGGCTAAGAATGGTCAAAAATCTACAAAATGACTGGACATGTTTTTTCCCATGGGCTGTCAATTCACTTGCAGAGAAGCTTGATTTCTGTTTTTCTAAAACCAGAAGATTGCAGGGGTCTCACTGGGAGCTCTTAAAATCACTAGCCATTTAAGAAGAAATACTGATTTGACAAGTACTTAACTATATTTAACCTCAGATACATACTTAAGTGTTGCAGACTTGAGTAGGACTGAAGGATTTGCCTGTAGCATCCTAAATTGGAGCTGAAGCCATATCTATGTTTTATATTATGCACAGATTACGTAATGGAAGTGTGCAAATATCCAAGAATGAGAAACAAGTTTTCTGTCCCAAGAGCTTTAGCACTTAACTAAAAGAATATATACTCCTCTGCTTTATTGTTTGCAATTCAAACATAGGTTGAAGCTTGAAAGGCGGAAGCTTTCAACAGGGAAATACTTAGAAGGCCAATGTAACCTATCCAAATCTTATTTTGAAAGGACTCCAGGTATGAAAAGCATGAGATGTCTATAGCCTCTAATGACTTACTGAGATGTTTGTGACATTAGCCATGGAAAAATGACCGTCTCTAACATAAATAGCTGGAAGAACAAGATTCTAGTTGATCCCATGCGAAAAAATAGTAGACAAGTAGTACTTCATCAGAGGAACAGGCTCTTTATCTCTGAAACTAGCAGCGTGCTTAATTTCTACGGTAATGGCTTTTCTAGAATTTGGTCTTTGGTAATAAAATTTACCATTGTTTGTTTCCTAGTGAACATCAACAGTATCTGACATCATGTAAGCCTGCTTGTTCAGTAGTTTTCCTGAGCATACATTAAAATGCTTTCTTTTATAGGGCCTGATCTTGAAAAGATTTATGCTTTTTACATTTCTCTTTTCTGTAATTAGTAACGTAATTAATTTCACTTCAGTGAAATTTAGTTAAATTAAGTTAATGGAAAAATCTTTGCAGGCTTTGCTTAATAGAAACTTTTTGGTTTTGTGGATTATTCCAACGGAATTTGGTGGTGACAAGAACTACGTGCTTTAAAAGTTAACAAAAAGTTTTCTATAGAAATTATCCACCACACCAACAGAATTTAGGAGAATTTTAGAACCCTTCTGTTTACTCTTTTATCTATTCCATTTGAATGTTCTTAATAGAGAATTTTCCTGTACTGCAGAGCTGTATTTTCATTTCCAATTGCATATTGTATATATCAGATTCTAGAAGGTTTTCCCAAAGAGACTGTATCCCTAGATGTGTAAATATTCATCATAGAAGAAGAGACTGAACTACTTTCTTTGCTCTTGCTGTAAGAGCCTCTGTAGGAGGCATGACAAGCCTCTTTTACAGCAACGTTGCCTGTGGAAGTTGTCTTCCTAGCATGCAGCAATGGCTAGTGGATTTCGGGAGGCATGGTCAGACCTTCATTTTTCTAGACTCACTAACACTGGAGATGGTCTGCTTGAGTCCTGGGCTACAGTGTTGCTAAGGCTGAGACTACCCGGAGGGAGATTCACAGGGCAGCGTCCCTTGGCGACAGCTCTGGGATTCTCTCACAGGAGCAATATATTGCTTGTGTACAGAAAGAGGCAGTAAGACAAGGCCTAGCCAGAGTGTGAGGAGATGCTAAGCAGGCCACAGCTGTCGAGATTTGTAGACTCCCAGCACCTTCTGTTCCCTTCCTCCCTGTCCACCCCAGTCCTCACTATCAGCATCTCATCTTTCAACACCTCAGTCTCCAGTGCCGGAGCTCTGAATGGTGCTGCCAAAACACCACAACACCACTCCTCGGCCTCCAAACGCTCTGTCGCCCTCCCTGGGCACAGCCACACTCTTTGGTGGTGTAGGTAACAGCCTCTGCCATTTTAATTCAGTGATCTCAAAACTAAACCACTTCACTGCATGCATCCAGGATCCTAATGCTCCTCTGTTAAATGTTCCTCAGTCCTGCTACACAACAGAAATCTTTATCATGGACTGGTTCTCCTCAGACATGGAAGGAAATTGATATATACAGAAAAAGAAAGCCTCTCCTCTCTCTTTTCTTCCTTATGTTTACCCAGAGCTGGGTGCTCTCTGGGGGTTTCAGACAAGGAAGGTTGCTTTCCTCCTGGGTGGGTTTCTCTGCCTGTCCATGTTGGACATAAGCACTGTGTTAGTCTCATCTCTTTGAAGGGCTCTTTAGCACAGACATGCTGGACCTTGAGGCATTGGAAATACTAACCTGAAGCTTGCACCTTTTTAACCTGAAGCTTGCACCGCAGAAGCAGTGAGAGTATAGAGTGTATTTTCTTATTTTAAAATAAAAAAGAGGAGTTTCTCCTTAAAGGGAGTAGAGGGTGGGGGAAAGCAGGAGGGTGTTTAAATGCCAGGTGACAATGTCCATCACACTGCTCAGTGATGAAGCTAGGAAGACAAAAATAGACAAAGTGACCTCATGGCTTTCGGCAGCAATGCCTAGGAGACAAAAGAGAGGCTTTAAAAGGCTTGTGGAGCTGATAGCAAAGGGCTTGGACACCTCAGAGTTTTGGTTCTGCTCCAGCAGGGAACTGCTTTGCTTCTCTCTCATTGCCTCTTTCTGTTTATGGGGAGTTGTGAATTAAACGGGCTTTGTGACATGCCCAGCTCTCCAGGTCTGGACTCTGCCTTCTCAAGCTTGGATCAGCCTTATGCAGGTACAGATGTCTCCTCTTTTCTACTCTATTTTTTTTTGTTTTTTCTTCTCTTTTCTTTTTTTTCTCTTTTCTTTTTTCTTTTCTTTTCTTTTCTTTTCTTTTCTTTTCTTTTCTTTTCTTTTCTTTTCTTTTCTTTTCTTTTCTTTTCTTTTCTTTTCTTTTCTTTTCTTTTCTTTTCTTTTCCTTTCTTTTCTTTTCCTCTCTTCTCTTTTCTCTTTTCTCTTCTTTCTTTTCTTGTCTCTTTTCTCTTTTCTTCTCCTTTCTTCTCTTTTCTTCTCTTTCTTTTCCTTTTCTTTTCTTTTCTTTTCTTCTTTTCTTTTCTTTTCTTTTCTTTTCTTTTCTTTTCTTTTCTTTTCTTTTCTTTTCTTTTCTTTTCTTTTCTTTTTCTTTTTTTCTTTTCTCTTTCTTCCCCCTTTTCCTTTCCTCTCCTTCTCCTCCTCCTCTTCTTCCCCTATTCTTTTGCCTATTCTGATTTCACTCTTGCTCTTTAGCTTCAGAAGTTCATCTCAGGAAGATGTCTCTTTTTTTCTTAAACTGTTGTGGGAGATTGTAGCTTGAATAGCATAAACATTTTTCTGTTGGGAGGATTGGTATAATTAGTTATGTGCTTTAGCCTTTGATGAGGAAAGCAGGAAGAAGAGAACAGGGAGGCGAGTAGCAGGTCCCAGAGGGCCTTACTTGCCAGCTGCTTCAGAGCACAGGGAAGTTCAGAGCAACTTCTGAGGGAAGTTGTACATAGATGCTAATGCTAAGCCAGGACCAAGAGTTGGTGGAGGCATAGCCAAGACTGTCTACTGTTATATTTTCTCTTACAGTACTTGCTAGCCCAGACTCTAGAGTGCTTTCATGGTACTCTGCTGTCAGAGAGGGCTACACAGACACTCACTTTGGATGGTGTAGCTCCCTAGCTCTTAGCTCCCAGTGCCAGAAATCCTCCTGTGAGTCACTCACAGCCCAGAGTTTACATATTCTGCACTTGACTAAGATTCTGCAGTGCTGCTCTTCTGAGGCAGGTGAGGTGCAGTAGCTTGTAGCAAAGATGCTTGTAGCAAGAAAGAAATCTCTCTTATTTCCTCCATTGTGAACAACCCCCCCAGACACATGCATGCAAATCTGTAAGTGGAGTGGACAGACCTTCAGGGACTGTAGCTAGTTTCCATCATGGAGAGCAGGTGTTTGAGGGCAAGTCTATGACTGCCCTGAAGAGCACTAGCTCTCCACAAAAATCTGGACACTACTTCAGTCTTGGTTCGGCAAGGCAGAGTAATTCTGTAAGGGTTTTACAGAGAGCCTTCACTTGACAAGTGCAAGTACAAATAGTGAGCCATTTTTTCAGCATTGATTTTGCTGTTTCCAGTTTTCTGGGTGCAAAGGGGAGGAATGGACTGTGCATCCACATGAGGTGATCTCAAACCACAGAAGTCCCCTTGTTGAAATCCCAAAGCAGCATCATGTGCTATGGAATAGCTGCAAACCTTGAGAAGAGTCTTTCCTTGTATTTATTTTAAGCTTCCTGGAAGGATGACTGCTTTGCAAATCAACACCTTATTTTCAGCATGGGGTGAGAGAAGGAAGCTCTTTCTGCTGTGGTTACACTGGTGCGGCATGGAATGATAACACCTGCCACAATTGTGCAGCCTAGTCAGGTTTTGGGGGACATCTGCAGCCCTCAGGAAAACTGGTATTCTTCTTAGCTAATCTCCCTGTCCCCCACTGCAGGTAACTTCACCACATTAGCAGGTCCCCATTGAATGAATGCTCTGTGATAACAGGGTCAGAAGTGAGATCCTGAGAGGACTGAGCAGCTTCCATGCTCTCTTGAGCTAACACTGTCTCCCAGCACTGCCTGCAGCTCTCTCTCTCCCTCTCTCTCTCCCTCTCCTCTCCTCTCCTCTCCTCTCCTCTC
>VYZV01023137.1:57098-67709 GCA_013401275.1 Pandion haliaetus
TCTCCTCTCCTCTCCTCTCCTCTCCTCTCCTCTCTCCCTTCAGCAGGGCATAATTTTGTACCTCTTTCTTGAGAATGTGTGGGCTGGACAAGGTGCTACACCATTTTTTGACAAATTACTAGAGCAGGCAGTGGATGGATGTTTCACCTGTACTATCATGCTGGGAAAAAGACAATGGGAGTAAGGAAAAGGATGAAATTAAGGAAATCAGAAATTAGTCTATGGTTTAGGTATGTGGGTTTTTTTCTGTGCAAGATTAGTGCTGATTTCTGTCACTTGAACACTGATTCAAGGCATGTCCATACTTTCCTTAGGGCAGCCAAGTTTGGTTTTACTGTTGAGTGTTGCTTACCCCCTGCTTTCCCCGCATGCAAGGCAGAGAACACAACGTTCCTCCCTGGCGCTTTACTGACTGCTGGGCTGGCAGAGCAGGTGGAAAATTATTATCCCACACTTTCATGCCAGTGTCCCAACAGGTGTTGGCTTTTCCAAGCAAGCCTAAGTGGATTCCTTCTGGCCTGGCTGATCAGTTGTGGGGGTCTGGGATTCTTGCTCAGGAGCAAACGCTCTTCTTCCTTGCTGGGCATGGGGCACAGGCAAGGGGCACAGGCAAAGGACCACAGCAAGGGTGAAAACATGCCTCCTGCTGTTGCAGGGCTGCTGCAGAGAGCAGCAAACAGCTCTACACCCAATGCTGCTGCAAGACACTCTGTAGCTGGCACTGCAGGGCCCATAGGAGGAGCAGCCCGGCTATGCCTGCAGAGCACCTCTCCCATTGCACATATGCATGGGTGCTAACAGTAGCAGTGGCCGCTTCCCAAACAATCAGGGCTAGAGAGATTACTTGCTCCTGGGAATCCTCCATATGTAAGGAAGAAGGTCTACAAAAAGCAGGGCTCCACCTTCAGGGTGATAAGTAAATGGTAAAAATTCCCAGGAGCAAGGGTATGCACTGTAAAAATGCTGCGAGATACAGACTGGGACTCTTGGCCACATGCTGCAGAAATAGGAAATCCTAGGTCTGACCAGGAAACAGAGACCAGCCTCAGAGTTGGAGGAGTCCCTTTCCCACACCTGCATGGACTTCTATTGTGTTTGCAGGCAAAGAGAAAACTGCACCTCGATTTCTATCAGCAGTTCCTAAAGACACTATCAGCAAAGGTAGGAAAGAAAAAGGGCAGTGGGTGACAGTGTGTTTCCTCGTATGGGCACTAGAATACCTATAGCCATATCACTGTCCATCTTTGCCCACCCAGCCTTTTCTGAGCTCTGAGCTTGCATCTTTTTGTCTCTTGCAGAGCTCCACCGCCACGAGAGCATCCAAGAGAAGAACGTGAAAGAAGCCAAAACCAAGTGCAGAACCATTGCATCCCTGCTGACAGACGCACCCAACCCCCACTCCAAGGGGGTGCTGATGTTCAAGAAGCGCAGGCAGAGAGCTAAGAAGTATACATTGGTAAGCTTTGGGAGTGTTGACGAAGACCGCTCCTACGAGGAGGAAGACGGAGTTTTTCCCACTAGTGAGTCTGAATTTGATGAGGAAGGTTTCTCTGATGCCCGAAGCCTAACTAATCACTCAGACTGGGACAACACTTACCTGGACATTGAAAAGTCCAAGTCTGACTCTGAACAGAAAGAAAAGAAGCAAAAAGGTTTGAGTGAGGCCTCGGGTAAAGGAGCACGATTATTTGAGCAGCAGAGGGAACGAGCGGGGAAGTACACAGTTGAGAAAGTCCCGCCGCAGAAGAGCCCCCAGCTTGCCCCAGCTGCCCAGCCACAGCAGGGCACAGTGAACGGAGATATGCCTGTGCCACAGAAGGCAGACAGCGTGCCCCTCAGCATCCACCTGGAAGGTGTGCAAGTGCCCAGCAAGCAGGCAGCCACCCTCCCTGCTCAGCTCCTAGCTCCTCCTAGCCCCACTTTCGTCCCACCTCCCCCAAGCACCCCCGACCCCTTCTCTGCAAGCTCAACAAGCATGTTCAACAGGTCTGCACGGCCCTTTACTCCTGGCTTTTCTGGCCAACGCCCAGCAACATCCTCTGTCATCTTCAGGCCATCTGCACCCAAAAAAACTAGTGAAAGTCTGAGTGGGCAAAGCACGGTGGTTCCCCCTTTCTCACCTCTGGCTCCAGGAACACCTACCAATGCACCAGTGCCAACACACCGCGGTCCAGTCAGCTCCTCCACATCTCTGTATATTCCTGCACCAGGAAGGCCAACACCAACACTGGAGTCACAGCCAAGAGGGGGAGGAGGTGCTCCAGAGACTAAGCCTTCTGCCAACACTGCCCGGACATCCACCACCTCTATCTTTCTGTCAACTCCCTCAAAGCCAGGAGGGGAGGTGGCCTCTGCAGCATCCCAGCCACGAGTGCCTGGAACAGCCTCTTCTTCTTTGTATATTAGTCCAGCACCATCACAGCACATGATAAGCAGTTCCCCCGTGCCAAAGCAGCCTTCTCCTGTCATCTCACCAGCAATGCCACGACCTCCTTCCGAGCCCTTAACCTCCAGGGAGCAGAGGATTGCCACGCCGGCTCCCCGCACAGGCATCCTGCAGGAGGCTCGCCGGCGGGGCAACAAGAAACCCATGTTCAGTAAGATTGAGGAGAAGAAGAATTCACCCAACCCTGAGCTCCTGTCTCTGGTGCAGAACCTGGATGAGAAGCCAAAAGGTGACCACCCCAGCGCAGGCTTCGAGTCTGGGCCTGAGGAGGACTTCCTCAGCCTGGGTGCTGAGGCCTGCAACTTCATGCAGTCCTCTGGCCGCAAATTCAAGACCCCACCTCCAGTGGCTCCTAAGCCTCAGCAGCAAGATGCTGGACTGGTAAATGGGGCTCAGGATATGCCTCAGCTTAAAGGCAAGGGGGCAGAGCTCTTTGCCAAACGCCAGAGCCGCATGGACAAATTTGTGGTGGAGACAACACCGAAGCCAGAATCCAAGCCTAGGACCCCCTCTCCTTCCCCTTCCCTACCCTCATCCTGGAAATATTCACCCAACATCCGGGCTCCCCCTCCAATAGCTTACAACCCAATGCATTCCCCTTTCTATCCCCTGGCAGCCAGCAAATCTCAGGCTAGCAAAGCAGAGAGCAAAGTGAAAAAGGCACCTGGCCAGAAGTCAGGGATCAAGGTCATTGATTTAATGCGCCACCAGCCCTATCAATTAAAGTCAGCCATGTTCTGTTTTGGGGATCCCCCAAGCTCTAGCATTCAGGATTCTCCTGGTCAGCCAGCCCCACAGGCTAGCTCATCCTTCACAGCAGCCAAGCAGATCCCCATGAAAACAGCCAAGACACAGGAGATTCGTCGTTTCTCCACTCCGGCTCCCATGCCAGCCTCAAGCAGCCTGGTACCCACTGTGCTTGTGCCCCGCTCGGCCACCACATTGGATGAGCCAGTGTGGAGAACAGAAATGGCCTCTTCTGCCCCCGCTACACCAGCGCCCTTCCAGGTGGAGCTCAGCCAGTCCCCTAAGCCATACCAGGGCTCCCCAGAGCCTGGTCAGGCAGGCCAGGGGCCTTCCCCAAACCCAGCCTCAGCCTCTCGGTTTCAGGTGGCCAGGCCCAAATTCTCAGCAGCGAGAACGGGGATGCAGGCCAATGTGTGGAGGCCGAGCTTTGGCCACCACTAAGGCAGGCACCCCTCCCATGCTGTCTGTGGCCCTGCAGAGATAGTGCTCGTTTTGTCTTTCATGTCAGCTCAGTACATTGGGATGAGTGACACAAAATGAAGAAAAGAGAAAAAAAAAAATTAATCCCCTTCTGCACCACCCTCTCCCCCAGCCTCCCCTTGGTCTCAGATGGGCAGCTTCATGGCAAGGCTTACTAGCTGTGGCTACAGCAGGAGGAAGAATGTGGAGAGAGGGCCCATGTGTGGTACACAGAGACTGGGAACTTGCATGCAGCAGCAAAACCCACCTCTGGAGGGGGTGAATGGCAGGGGTTGTCTCACATGAGGACATGTGAGAGATGTCCTCAGTAGTGGTTTTCCTTTCCCAAGGGCTGTGGAGTCCTCCCTGAAGGAGGGAGACTCGGGGGCAAGAGCTTTCCAGGAAGAAAAGGTCAGAGGTGGGATTACAGTACAGAAGCCCTAGCTTCCCCATTAGATTGCTTTTCTCTGAGCCTGTCAGTCTGTACATATGCACCTGTGTCTGCATACACATGCACACACACAGCAACACTCAGCAGGGAGTGAAAGTAGAAGTGGGGCTTCGCCTTGGACACTGCTCCTAGACTCCCTTCTGGAGGGGCATGGGAAAAGAGGTGAGAGAGCAGAGTGAGCAGGGGTGTTTGCACATGCACATGTGGGCAGTGTGCCCTGCAGAAGAGGGTGGCCATGTGTGCCCATTCCTCCAGTCACCAGGGCTGGGGGTAAAAGGGAGAGTCATCCTAGCTAGTGCTAAACATGGCTATCAGGTCTGGGAGCAGTTTGCCAAAGAGGGGTGTTGAATGGACTTGGTGGGGCTATCACAAGCTGGAGGAACTGCAGAAGGAAGTATCAATTTTTGAGAATACAAAAAGTCAAAGCTAAGCCCAGGCAGTGGCTGGTTGGTGCAAGGAAGGCCCTGCAGCATTAGTCCCACTGGAACAGGATACAGATGCTGTAAGTACAAAGGAGGATTGCGTGGGAGAAGGTACAGTTGGCTTTAAAAGGAGGCAGGATTGAATATGCATTTGCACATCATCTTTTTGTTTATTTTAGGACAGAAGTGTGGCTAGATTGGAAATGGGTCATGATATAAAACTTGCTGGAAACTGTGATGAGCTGAAAAATGGAGCCCCTTTACAGATGCTCTCAGTATAGAAGTGGAGGACAGGGAAACAGCAAGTCACAAGTAGAATTTCATACTAAATGATTTAAGTATCCTTGGGGTCTATTTGGTAAGAACTGAAGTGCTCTGAGAGTCCCAGAGGACCTGCACTCACATACACATACGGAGCTCAGTTTGCTGGCAATGCTGGGGAAACAGGACTGGTTATTCCTTGAATGTCCCAGGCTAGCCTCAGAGTTAACCCCTACACTAAAGGCATACAAGAATAAAGCATTCCCTTTCCCAAGGAAGAATTCAGGATATTAGTAGGGACTGTGCATGTGCGTGTGCATGTCATCTGCGTTCTGGTTTGCACAGGCCCCCACCATTTGCTTTCCGCCTGTACTCCCCCTTTTGCAGCAGCCACTTTTACAGTGTGATCCTACAAGTACACCAAGAAAGTATTGCTTCTGAACCACTGGCTCCCAAACACAGCAGATGCCCCAGCTGCAGGGAAGGGGCTTGCCACCTCTTCCTGGGCAGGGGTTGCCCAGCCTTTTGCTAGACCCTCAGGAATGAGTACTGGAGGTGAGATGGGGGTCTCATAGCCCTGCTTGAGACATGCCTCCACGTCATGAGATTTGCTTCTCTCCTTCAAGCAGAAGGCATTCTCTGACTGGACTGAGCACGAACTTTGGATGTACAAAACTGTACATTCTGGGAAGAAAAAAAGGAGTGCAAATGGGGCTGATGCCACGTCTGTAAGCAGTGCATCTAGTGTGATTTCACACTAAGTCCAAGCCAACCTTCCTCTGCACAGCTGGAGCTTATGATGTGTAGCCCTTTTCACAAAAGCTGGAGACTCTGCTTTTCCTTGGAGGTTCTAAAGTGCTTCTCTGCGAGCACCTGGACATTTTGCATGTGTGCTCTCCCGCGAAGAAAAAGGGATGGAGAACCTAGCTAGCAGCTCTAGTCCTGGACAAGCTTGGAAGGGAGAGAATGAGGGAAAAGGAAAAGTAATACACAGTCCTGCCTTTGAATCCTTCACACTCTGGCTGGGCTTGTTCTGCAGGCCTGTGTTTGCAGTGCACATTCCTGGGGGCCCTGAAACATAGGATGAGCATGCTGAGGAGGGAGGAGGACAGCACTTACCCCTCATTTGGCAGACTATCAGCCATGTGAGAGGATGGAGAGAAAACCTTTGGGAATGCCTTGAGTTAATGAGCAAAGGGGTGGCTGAGCTAGAAGAGGTGCTGCACCTGGTTGTATGACATAGGAGCAGCCAACCTGAACTGATGGTGATTGTAACTGAGGTGATTTTATGTTTTCCCGGTAAGCCCCAGAGGAGACGTCTTAGGACAAGTCATCACCATGAAGTTAATTCAGATCACCAGAAGGCATTTAGTTCTGGTGAATGGGAGCAGCCATGCTACAATTGCTTTCTCACTCATCCTGTGCCGCATTGCATTGCCAGTGTTTCTGGAAAAAAGTCCTGTGTGCTGTAGCAAGCCGAATCTCTGTGATTCTTCCCAAACATGGAAGAAGTCTTCTGTTTTTCTAGGAAAGCTGTGGGAAGGAACTTGAGGACTAGCAGTGCTCCAAAAGCTTCATCTCTAGTCTCCTTGTGGAGTGCTGTCTGTCACGGGCTAGTGGTTTTAGCCACTAGCCTTAGACAGGCAAGCTAGCCCAGGTTGAAAGCATTACTGAACTCAGGTGTAAAGCGGGGTTGTGTGGACCAGAGAAAGTGCGCTCAAGATAATTCTGCAGTGAAAAAATAACCTCAGAAAATCTGAATCTTACTCCAGTGTCCCTTTCCCTCAGGCTCCTAAAGCTAAGTGCTCTCAGGGCCTGAGTGTCTCGGGAAATTCATTTTCCACTGGAAAAAAAGAGAGGTCTGGCCTTAGCATGTAAGGGAGATTGCATGTGGTTAGTATTTCAGTGGTCCCAGTCCAGATTTCTGGGAGACACTGATGCAAGCCAAGGAGTGATGGCCAAACACTGCTGAATACTAGATGTCAGGACCCAAGTGAGTGGAATAACTGCATTTGGCCCATCATTTCTGATAACATAATGGGCAGGAGATGAAAAAAGTTATGTCTGATTGGAGAATGAATATTAAACATCAGAACAAGGAAAAGAACCAGGAGGCTGGGGATCCTGCATTTCCCTTCTAACATCCTTGGTTCAAAGTTTTATTTAGAAGCAAAGCCAAAGTAGTTTGATGGATCTCAGCCCCCCCCTATCTTTTCTGGATCCTATGCTGACACAGGACTTGATCTGCAGAAGCAGAGGGTGTTGCAGATGAGGCGTACAGTGCTTGTGGCATATCCCAAATAAGGCCTGTGGCTGCAAGTAGCACGAGATGAGAAATAATACTCAGATGCATCTGCTAAGCTATAAGGAAGAAATCTACACTACTGCTAGCTTCAAGCAGCTCTGCTAGTGTCTGCTCATGAAAATATTGTGGCTGGCCTCTTAGAAAGGTCACAGGTGAGGTTATGAGGAATACTTTTGAACCATATAAGCTTGTCTTGAGCCTCTCCAAATTTCTAATTCCTCAGCTGTTGAACAAGCACAGACATAAACAGTTGTTTGACAAGTTTTAGGTCCCACCTGCTAAGTTATAAGCTGCAGTGGTAGGCCAAACCCCAGTGTCCCCTTGTTAAGCACTTGAAGATGTCTGCATGGGCTCTGATTTAAAACTCCCTCCTCTCTAGCATGCTGCAGGTTACACATTGCAGCTATGGCAATTCTGGGGGTTTATCTTTGCTTCAGAAGTATCAGTCCTTTCCCTCTGAATATATGGGAACACTTGCCAGAGATAACCTCAAGATCCTGCAGCAGCTGAGAGGAAGAATCTTGGAAGAGGCTGGTGTGATGAGGAGTCATTGATTGCCAGACATGAGCACAGTGCAATCCAAGATTGTCCTTCGGAAAGAATACACTCCCTTTCTGCTATAATATCCAGCATCCCCTACCAGACCCTCTTCCTAGAAGAGACTCATCAGTGCTCTGAAAATGGGAGCCCAGCAGCAGTGCTCTCGTGGAAGATGTGACTCCAGAAGATGAGAGGTGGCATCTTTGTTTATGGAAATACTTTTTTTTCCTTTTCTGTTTTGTCTTTTTTTCCCCCCAATTTACAGTCACTTTCTATTTGTTTGTGCAGAAGAATAAACTTGTGATATGCACTTTACATGTGGCATTTTGTCACCTTCTTTGCTTGGCACCCAGAAGGAACTGCTATGTGTACAGCACATACCAACAAACTACTAAGGCCAAGAGACTATAAGGAGTCCAAAAAAGGATGGGATGTCTCGGCAATACAAACACCTAAGTTGGACTTAACCCCCCCTATACATTAAAAAAGCCCCATGCAAGCAAAAACTTAAGTGAGACCCAAAACTTTGGTACTACAGGCTAGAAAACACTCATTTACTGACAGTGTCAAGAAATTTATGGGCCAGCCCCAGCTGGCCTACCCCAGCCTTGCCCCTCAGCCTGCTCTAACCTAAACCCTACCCTCTGCTTGTAAATCTGGTAACAACAGAAGTTTGTCAGCTCTGGTAAATCCAAATATAAACTCACACTGAACAATTCAACTTACTATTAATATTAACCGAGAGATAAGAAAACCAAATCAGTCAGAAAATTGAATATATCCCATTGTATCCTCAGGCTCCAAGCCTAATCTTAACTCTAACCCTAACCCAATTCATGTTAAGTCTTCTCAGTTTCTGGGTCCTGAGAGTTTCACTGTGCTCAGTTTAGGACAAGCACTAGCAGGTTGCCTTTCCCAGGTGCACGTCACTCACAGACAGCAATTCCTGAGTGCTGCAGGAGACGCTGGGGTCAGCTGTAGGATTAGACTGCAGACTCGGGACACTTGTCTGGGTATAATTTTGTGGATGTTTTTCAGATTAATTACAAGGGACACTTGTCTGGGTATAATTTTGTGGATGTTTTTCAGATTAATTACAAGGAGGGGTTTCTTATGCTGTGGTCTGGAGGTGGGTCTTGGGACTATCCAGCATATTTCTGATTGATTTGTGGACAGGAAACACACAAAGGGGCAACGAAGTTTGCTGATGCTAAACCTGAGCTTCTGTCCAACCAGAAGCACAACTTCCAAAGAAATAAGTCTACAGATGCACAGGCTGCAGATTAGGACTGCATCTTGTTTTGCTTAATGAAGCTGATATAGTAGGATTATGAGCTACTCCAGATGGTTTGACACATTGCAGGACAGTTGCTGTGTCCAGGGCTCTGATTAAATTCCCTGTTAACCTCTACAATCCTCTCAAGTGAGAGTCATTTCTTCTCACAGCAGATCATGTCAGAAGGAGCCAGACAAACAGACTTTCAAAGGTGGAACAGGAGCCAGCCCTGAGGTTACTGGCACAAAGCAAAACTGGAGGATTACTGAACAGCTACGCAGCAGGCTAGGGATGAACTTGGACTGCAGTGCGCTACTGGGAGAGCAGTTTAAAACCAGAAAATAGTAAGGTGCCTAGTGGGGATATCTACCCCCAAACAATCGTACCCGATGGAAGAAGTGTCCGGCAAAGAGCACAGCAGCGCAAGTATGTGGCATGTAGGAAGAATGAGGGTATTCCCAGGCAGTACAGACCTATAGCTTCAACGGCCACTAGATGTTGCCACTGTTCTTCGAGTTACCTGGGGTTTTGGCATTTGCGTGATGCGGTGTTAAGTCTGGAGGGTTTAAAATCTCAGGAAATCCTTTCTTCCTAATCTGTCCTCTTTTGGCGTTCACATATGGTGTTGCTTAGTCCCACATACCAGAATAGAAGGCCAGCCTCATACTGGGGAGTTTTGGCAGCGAGAGGCTTGCTGCAGCTTGAAGGAGATTCCTGGGTGGTACATGTGGGGCATGCAGGCAAACAGGCTGCCCAGCAAGTAACACACCATGGGCATGCCAGCTATTTCAACACACACTCCAGCCCTGTGATCAAATTCTACATGTTTCTGTCCCAGTCCTACATGTCATCGTGCATTAAGCCCTCTTAGTGGCAGGAGGGAGCCTGGTATTTACTGTTTCTCCTATTGTGGTGCTACAAACTACTGACAAGTCTTCCTGATGTCTGTGTAAAAGTGTAGGAGATTAAGCATATATTAAATATTTTTAAATAACAAATATTATATAAGACGTATTTCAAAATAAAAAACAACCAGAAAAAAAAGCCAAATTGAGAGTTTTGCAACTTTTTTTCAGAGCAGATTGAATCATGTTGAAATCCGCTGCTTATGAATACTTTCAGCACAGATCAGTCCTGGGCTCCAGGGAAAATGGGGAGCAGGATCAAGATTTAATTCTCTATCTTTGGAACATTAAAATGGTGAAGGCTATTTGCCAGACTGATGCTGTTTGCCAGACTTCCACATGATCAAAATGTGCTCAGGAGACAGCCCTGCTGATGACGCCTGTCTTGGCTACTGCTTATATCCGCCCAGCACTGTGTAATGAGGCAGATGTCATCTGCTGCTCTTGAAATGATTTTGCAGACATCAACATTTTGAAGTTAGACCATTTGAAATTAGGTGCACAAGAATGCAGTGCAAAAATAAATTAATTTTGAAGATAACAAGTCAGAGAAAGCAAAGCTTTGTGCAGGCTGTTCCTAAGGCAGGCCACTTAAGCTAAGGGTGTATTTGGGAAGAGGGAGGTGGTCACAGTGAGATACAGACAGTTCCCTGTATGATTAAAAACTCCTCCCTGAAGTGCTGAAATGTCCTACAGGCAGCACATGTACTACCCTGCTGACCTAAGTGGAAACTCCATATACTCAAGCAAAGATTGAATTTAGCCACCAAACCTCACCACACTCCTGGGAATGCCCCCC
>VYZV01023137.1:67725-112385 GCA_013401275.1 Pandion haliaetus
CCAACTAAAACAGCTCATCAAGCAAAGCTTGTAATGACTTAAAGCCTTGAGCATTGAGTAGCATGAGTGGATAAGGTAACAGTAAGAGCGCTACATAACTTCTTATCTATGCTGAGTTCATCTTATTACTTATGCCAGAAATATCAGATCACTACAATATTCCCAGTGGAAAAAGCCACTGAGCTGCTGAACCTGGCACTGTGGCAGAGCACAAGTGAAGTCTCGGCTAGACCCACCATTGACATTTCTCGACTAGTGAACTGGATGTTTCTATCTCTCCGGAGAATCTATGCAGAGAGAGGAGTAAGGAGCAGGATTTAGTTCTCAGCTTGGTAACTGAAAATGGAGACATACAATTTTATTTGAAGGTAGAGTAGGAGGTGAGAATCTCAGTTAAAGATGTGCCTTGGTGCATAAGTGTCAGACACAAGACTGCTTTATCCAAATCACCCTATAAATCCTGGTGCCGTACTAATAGGATAAACCCTCTCTTACATTCCCTATGGGTTCAAGGCTCAGGTTCTGTGCAGTACACTCCAGCTGCACTCTTAGGTCCTGTGTCTCACCCAGTGTGTATGTATATATATGCACATGCAGATGAAAATAACCTCTGTAGAATCAGGGTTGCAAGGACAGAATGGGACTTCACATAGCGCTGAATGAGGGCTATGGATCATCTTTCAAAGTGGAGGTGGCCAAGGTCTTTTCAGAATTTGAGCCTGTCGACAGCCACAGGCACAACAGCACTGAAAAACGTGGACAAGAGGCTGGTCTAAACCCTGGATTTTGCTACTGGAGTTTCTGAGGAGTCCGATAATTGGTCTAGGAACCTAAATACTACCTACCAGCATCTAGGGAATAAAGGAATCTCCCCATTTGATCATTTCAGCTTCCAGATACTATTTCTGAGCCCTGGATAAAGATCCTGCCCTGTACTCTCTACTCCTAGCTTACTTTCCTTTATATGCCTGCTCAACCTGTCTCATTTCCAGTTCCTCACCACCCTGCCTACTTCTCACATGAGACCTTGACTTGGTGTACAAATGCTTTGTTCCCATGAGACCACAGTTCCCATCAGTCTGTGAAGCTGGACTTCAAGGTCCTTGACCTTGCCCCTAACCCTGCTTGCCTCTTGCCCCTTGGGCTGGGGATCCACAGAATAGTCTCCTCTCCTGGAGTTGGCTCACCCTGAATTGCTGCCAGTGCCTTGTTCCTGGTCCTAATTTCTGGGCATGCCTGCTCATACCCTGACTGAGCTCCTCACACAACATGCTAGACACGCCTTCTCTTAATCTCCTTGCTACTGCTTTTCCCTAGTCTCTCTTGAGTTTTACAAGAGAGGTCACATATGTTTCCTGCTCACCTCCAATTACCGGCGAGTCATGGGGCACCCTCTTTTCCCTTCCAGCCTGCTCAGCTCCTCTCTCCATGCAGCTGCCTGCTGGAGCAGCTGTGAACCCCTGGGGTAGAAGGAAGCAGAGGAGCAGCAGGTCATGCTCATGGCAGGGAAGAGCAACCACATACTTCCCTGCTACATCATCTTTTGGAGCTACACCATGCCTCAAAATCCAGCCGATTTCCACATGATATCCATCTGGCACAAACTGTTCCGCTAAGGCGTAATTTGTGCTCAGGAAGGCACAGAAGATGACTGGAGAAATAATAGAGCAGCTATAAATTGGTCTGAAAACTTCTGCTGGAAGCAAGTAGAGAGGAGGCAGGGTTTAGGATCACTCTAGTGACTCCAAGAAGATGCCATATAGTGGTAGCTGCATTTCTCAGCTTCTCACCCCATAATACACATCACATTCATTTCTTATATGACTATCAAAACGGAGACAGAAACTTCTTAAAATTAAGAGGTAACTGTACCTCATGCCTTTGGGAAAGGAGAAGCAAAGGGCTGCTGATTTTAAGTAATATAGCAGCACATTGTGTCTGTTCTCATTATGCCCCCCCTACATGCCATCACCTTGTGACAGGCAATAGCTCCCTTGATAAATAAGGTTTAGAACGCAGGGAACCTGAATAAGAGAGCAACATCTCAAAGAGCACAACTGGACTTCACAGCAGGCACTGGGCACTCTGGTCAAATGCCCAGCATGGTGCTAAACCAATCCAAGAGAAATAAATATGGTGAAAAAATACTCCTCTTTGTACAACCTGCAGTGAGCAAGGCTTGGCCAACACTAAGAGACCTGCTCCTCTGTGGCCACCTGCACTTGTGCAGAGTGGGTGTGAAGTGTGGACAGATGATCAGTTGTGATAGTAGTATTTGACAGCCTTCAGCTTTGTGCAAATGTGTTTGTGTTTGTGCCTTCGCCAGGCGTAAAGCTCTGTGATGGTGCCCAGAGCAGGCAGTGGGTGTTTACAGTTCAATTGTGCTATCCCCTGCACCTGTTTTACACTGGCACAGCTCTGGGGAGTTACTCCCAGATCACCAGCATGGGAGTGCAGGGGCAGGATCCAGGCCGTCCGGCCCCCATGAATCACTCTGGTGTATCTGCTGGGCTCAGTGAAGGACACAGCATTCTTTTGCATAGTGGAAAGCTTACAGCATGGTGTTACAGTAGATTCGAATGAGGAAGAATAAGAGCTGTGCTACAGGCACAATGTGAAGTATACATATGCTATAGGCACAATGTGAAGTATACATATACATAGTGGTTATATGGATGCAAGTGAGAGGAAAATGGGAAACTTTAGGCCAGGAGATTGCCATACATGCCCTGACTCCAAGCAGGGTATAAAAGCTGATTATTGCCCATAGATATGTTACAGCACTCTTGGACAGGATCTTCCAAACAGTACTGGGGGTTAACATTTTGTGCTTTCAACCCACTGCGAAGGTTTATACGCATTTGGTGCAGTCAAAATCAACTGCAAAACCTAGGAAAAAGGGAAAGTGACTGTCTCCTGATGATCCTTTATATCAAGTTTGCTTGCAATTCTCTGTGCGGATGATTTTCTACTACAATCACTGCTGTGTTTTGGGTTTTTTTTTCCCCCACCAGACTCCAGATTTATTCAGTGGACAATTTGATTTTGATCCAATGTGAAATAGGAAGACAATGTTTTCTGTAGGATTTCTGCTTTAAATAGAAGCTGGAAAGGTATGTGCATCTTTGAGTAATCCAGTAAAATGAGGAATGTTCCCTTCATCCTAGAACCAGAACACAACTGGGTATGGGAGAAAAAACAGGGACAGTGGCCTCATAATGAACAGGAACTAAAGGGGAGTCATTTGCATGTACAAAGCTGCACCAGGAGTCATTTGCATGTACAAAGCTGCACCAAATGCAGGCAATCAACCCTATTTCTGCCATGAATCAGGAAACTAGTTTCCTTGCTATTTGATTCTGCTGGGTTTCCCATATCCATTACACAGCTACTTCCTAGAACTCTCTAAATAGCTTTCTAGACTTTGTGGTTTTCCTACTACTTCCTGCTTCATGCATACCATTATTTTTCTTCTGTGCTTTCTGATGTATTATTTGAATGCCTGGCATTTCAGGAATTATGTATGAGAGCCTAGAGGACACTGGGTAGAATGATGGAAAAGGAGGGGGCATAAGGAAGGTGTAGAACAGAGCAAGCTCCAAGAGAGCTTTTGAGGCATTACTGACAAACAGGATATTGAGACGGTTTTATGAATTGCATTAAAATGCAATTGGAGGAGGAAGCGGAACGGCATGTTGATTTGAACAAAGAAGAGGAAGAAGTGAGGAACCTATGGAGTGCTAGGTCTTCCTGGAAACTGAGGCAGTTACTGCAAGAGGCCTGAGGAGCAACCTTTTCCTTTCCCCTCTCCTCGGGGCTAGCAGCAGTGCTATCTGAGACTCTGCCCTCTGGGCCTTTGGCTATTAATAACTGCAGGATGCCTGTGCGAGCAGCCTTCAGGAGTCAAATTCACAGCACTTCGCATCAGCACTTTGTTCTGGGCACAGCTTGCCTGCGCCCAGGCATCCTGGGTGAGAGGGGCTACTGGACAAGCCTCCCCAGCAGCACCCAGAGACGGGCTGGGAGGAAGCAGCCCACTGCCGAGCTCTGGGGCGGGTGCATGAGCTGGTCTGAGCCTGGCACTGCAAGCCTGAGGTAAGTTGACTGGGCAGCAAAGTAGTTTAGAACAGGTGCTGGAGAGGGTAAAGACTGGTTTGGTTTGCAGCAAAACCAAGGAAATGACTGCTGCAAAGACCAATGCAGAAAAAGACAGAGGAATTGAACCAAGGGATAGAGCTCAGGGGAGAAAAGGATAATTGTGGCCCTGGCTTTATGTATGGGATAGTGGGGAGGATGGGGGCTGAGGCTCCGGCAGCCTCACCGTGATGGGGTGGCTGAAAGAGCAGTAGTCCCAGTGTAGCTCTGGACCCTGTCCATAGTGAAAGACTGCTGCCCCTTTCCTTATGCTAGACCAATTGCATGCCACAGGTTTTCCACTCCCCAGTCCTGCTGGATTAGTAAAGGAGGACAGCAGAATGGGACGGACTTGCCCTCACTGCTCCTTGGGAATGGTTGTGCTAGAGGAGCACAGTTCCCCACCAGGGCCAGCCCTTTCTGCCTTGCCCCAGGGAGTCCACGTTTGGGGCATACAGATGATTTCCCTCTGTTTTGCCAGTCTTATGACCCATCCGATGGGCCACAACTTCCCACCCCCCACCTCCTGGCAGCATTGCCCCTTTCCTGTCAAGCAGGGCCTGCTTCTTTTATATAGCCAAGCAGATGTCTGGCTGCTCAAGGAGAATGTGCAGCGCATGCTTTATGGCTGCACCTGCTCACGCGTGCTTTGGGAATACACCAGGATGGGCTCTTTTATGATGTGAATTACACAGGCAGCATCTCAGTAAAAAGGAAAGCTTGGGGATCTGAAAGAAAAACTAATCTGAGAGAGTATCTGCCAATGTGATTGGAGCTGGTTTGCTGTGACTGGGCTTCTTTTAGCAGTTATCATCACCTCATCACATGAAAATCATGTTGCAAAAGGAGCAATGGTAGAATGAAACTGCAAACCACACAGGAGATAAAAATGTCTTGATCGCAACAAGGGCAGCGTACAAACTCCTAGAGCCAGCTGTTTGCTTGCTAGTTTTAAAATATAACTCATAGTTCAATGTCTTCAGTTCTGAAATTTTTAGCAACTAAAATGCAAAGAATCACAAAGACAGAGATGGTTAGTTATTGCTATTGCTGAAGCCAACTGGTCTTTGCTCATTTGTTTTTGTGTTGTATTGTATTAGGTGAGGATCTGTCCCCCTGTATGCTGTTGTTTGGGCATGGACAGTGTTGAAGTGAAGGCAAGCCACTTGCCCTACTTGCATTATGTGTGATAAACCCCCAAGGACTCTGAGAAGCTGCCTGAAGTGGAATTGCTGAGATTTCTCCTAATTTTCCCTGACTTTGCAGTACAGATCTCTCATCTGATCTGGGGACAGAGATGGGGAACACTGTACCAGAAGAAATCTCCCTCTTCTCCTCCTCCCCCCTCCAAAATGATATGCGATAAGATCAATACATAAGATACAGGTGCAAGTGACTTCAAACTGGGCGAACAACTTTTCCTTTAACAAGTTTGCCCGTGCCTTCTTCCTCCAGCCCTTCTGTAACAAAACAGTAACAGTCATGAAAGACAGTTACTTAGGGTTTTGGAGTGTTTCTTTTTTTTACAGAACATGCAGTCTAGCGGTTTTCTGAATTCTAATTCTAATAGGACTAAATATCCAAACCAAACTTGCACATTATTCAAAAAGCTCCCAAATAACTCATGCACAGACCCAAAATCTTTATACAAAAATATATATTACCATCTAATGACAACTGTATGGTATTATAATATGGTATGATAGAACAAATTTTCAAACTGTCATTCTGTCACTGCAGTGCAAGGTGATAACAGAGTACCACTGTGGCACACGTGGGTGATGGGAGACTGCCATGTTGCAATTATAATGCCTATTTTGGATGACAATGCTATATGGCACCTTGGCAATGCTTCTGCTGTGATCTACTGCCACATTTTGTGTCATAATGCTAAGTCTCCAGAGAACACCACAATGGCCTGATGATGATATTCTGTGTGGGATGATAGCATTTACTAGCTCCTTCATGTGGAAGGGATGGAAAACAACCTGTGTGTGACACGAAGGCTGTGTATCTCTTAACTGTAGATGGCAACTAAAAGAGAGGCAAGAAATACCTTTCCAGTGTTTCATTCTCCATTTCCTTGTGTGTTTAGAGCAAAGCAGAAAACCCTTTGTGGGAATGCCCCTTGCAGGGACTCCTGCTCCTGTTAAAAGGAAAAAGTCCACTAAACTCATTGGGAAGCTGACACACGAAGGTAAGATATGCAAAACTGCATATGTGAGAATTGTTTGGATTTCAACCTGAATTTCACTCTTTAAAATTTCACACCCTGTCTGACTGAACTCCCAGAGCAAGACATGCAGTGAACATACCAGGAGGCAGACCCACAAATATTACTGAAGCTCAGCCTTCACATCACATTTTCTAATTCACTGTTCAAAAGCATTGCACACACACTCAGGTCAATCGTTGACCTAAATTATACTTTGTAAACCCATATCCTCCTGCAGCATTAATTTGGATGCACACCAGTGTGAATGGAAAAGAACATGATCTGTTACGGATATCAATATTGCAGTGCCTAGTTATATTCTATGCTGTTCTCTCTCTTATAACCTTTGTCTCTAATTTGTTCTTCCTCTATGTGAGAGAATTCCTTTGATTCCAGCACTCATTAGTTGAAAAAGTCAAAATCTCTTAGAGTGGGTAATACAGCAGGAAGAATATAACTTGGGACACTTTTCTTTCTACAGAATACCTGTGTATTGAGTAGGGTGACTTTTAATTAACTGTGATATCCCTATCTTCTCTTTACTTTTGACAGCATGGGGAAGGTTTTTAGAGGTTTTAAAAAGTAGTAATTCAGTGCTGTCCCTTTCTTCAGCCCCCAAAAAGGGCTGTAGAAACCTCTTTGCTAGGGTACAGGTACATATTTTTCTGTTTGTCCCTAATCCTTTATTCAAGTAAACAAATAAGTAAAAATCCAATTTGCAGTTAAAGGACATTTCGTCCTGTGCTATGGAAGAGTGCTATGTAAAATTGGCTTGCTAAAAAAATAACAATTTCTTCAGAGAACGTCTAATAAAATGAATGGGCTTATACCAATTTTATACCAGTTTAAGGATGGAGATTCACTCTCTGTTGGAAATGAGATGTAGAGGTGGATAAGTGGTCTTAACCTTGCTTAATACAGAAAAAAGAAAGCCTAGGAAAAGTTGCTTGTTTCTGAATGAAAAGCTTTAACTGCATTTCTGCAAGATTTTTACACTGAAAATGTTTGAATTCCTTGCTTTGATGGAGAATTGGTAGTACCAAATTAAATAGAAAAGGACTTATCGAGTAATCAGTGCATTAACACTTGAAGAAAACTTCAACTACTTTTTCCTTTAAAAATTATCCTTAAAATAAACAAACAAACAAACAGATATAATAACATTGAATCTTGCCGTGGTTTCAGGATAATGTTTAAACCAAAGCACGCCAGAGTTGTCTTTATTTATTATATGTTGGCCCAATCCAAAGAGCTGACTGCCACTCATGTAATTCCAGAGGAGGGGAGGCAAGTGTAAGGCAGTAAGCAGACAAGGCAATGGTGCATTCTGAGGCACTACTAAGGAATCCTGCTGCACTGCCTGAGGTGCTTCAGATGTGGGATACGTGCATCTAGCTCCACCTTTATGCAACTCTTCTCTGTGTAGATTTCCCTTGATTGCAATCCAGAGTAAATTTCACCCATCTATATCCAAAGCATCATCAATGTAAAAATTTGGTACATAGGTTATTTCCTAACAACTTAACTTAGAAGAGAATTTGGCTGCTTTGGAGTCACTACTGATGCTGGGAAGCAATGGACAAAAGACTTGGACCAGAGCACTTCCTAAAGCATCCCTTTTCTTATGTTTTGTAGTCATGCCACAAGAGGTGTCCAAGCTGAACTTGGGAAAGAAGATCAGCATCCCCAGAGATGTGATGCTAGAAGAGCTTTCTCTCCTCACTAACAAAGGATCCAAGATGTTCAAATTACGTCAGCTGAGGGTGGAGAAGTTCATTTATGAAAATAACCCTGATGCCTTCACTGACAATTCTGTGGTAGGTCAGAGATTAAAACTCAAAAGCTGCTCCATACACCCAGGGGAAAAAGGAGTGGAGTGTGCCCAAGCTCTCCTCTGTATGTGCATGGGCTGGGGGGTGGGGATCTACTAGCAAAGTAGTGCAGGAAAAAGCCAAAATAATATAAAAACACAAGTTTTATTTCTTTTCGGCAGCAGCATTAGTTTCCTTTGGCAAATACTTGGTATCACACATGCAGAAGCATGAGAAAAATCAGTGACAAGGGAGGACTGCATGTTTGGCATGCGTTCAGAGCTGCATAGGGTGAGACTAACTGTTTTTGTACCCATTCCATTTCTTCTTTGCAAGATGGAAATGATCCATCCAGGTCTGACTTCAGCTCCAGTAGGTGCAGTTCTATTTTTAGCCTAGGATACACTTTTATGCTTCCTGCTGGGCAAAGTCCCCTGCTAATTTCTGCAAGACGTTCCATAAGTGAAAATTCAGACAGAAACCTCTAACCTGACACTGCAATACCTTCAATTTATTTGCTAGAAGCTATGTTTGTTTTCTTTTAAAGTATTTTTCTATCAGATATGTTGTATAAATTCAGACATTCTTTTTCTTCCCTTTCCCATGAGTTAGTACTGTTATTTAATCTTTGAACTTCTCTTTTTATTAGTTGCTGGTGTAAAGTCTTCTGAAGATACTTAAACTTTTACAAATTAAACTCTCCTTTCACATGATTGTCAGCAAGTCAGTAAAACAAATAGAAAATTTTTCAGGTTCATATGCATTTTGATGCAGAATCTTGTCTTCTGATGTTCTTTAAAATTTATTTGGTGTAATTTTATCCCTTTATGGCATCTATTTTCCAGTCCAAGGAAACTCAAGCAAAATAATAAAAGTCAAGCCAAAGAAAATGTTCTGCCAAACAACAACATGCTATTTTTTTGCCCTCTGATGTTTTTAAAAGCAGCAATAGGTAAATCTTTGTAGTTCACTTCTAAAAATGACAATTTGGGAAGTAGGATGTGGAAAGACGCCTGAAAAGAAGTCATTAAAATGACAACAGTAGGTCAGATTACAAATCAGGGATGACAGACCAGAGAGATAGCAAGCATATCCGGTGTTGTTAGACTTTGGGCAGTTTCTTCATCTCTTTGTGCTTTAGCTAGTTCATTTCTTCAGTGAGCTATCTCCTAGAAAGGATGTAAGAATGAATGGTGTGTTGAACTTTGGACTCTTCAGATGAAAATCTTAGAGAAATGCAAGCTGTTTTTATAAATACTCAGCCATCTCAGAGCTCCTAAAACATATGAGGGTCAAGTTCATATGTCAGAATCTGCTGCAGTGAGGAGGAGTGAGAAAATAATGTGAGGGAATAAAAAAGCTGAAGTCCAAACTTTCAAAAATTTGAGGGTGTCACTTAAGGGTATCCAATCAGAGAAATACAAAGCGAATGAGTTTTGACAAACTGACTCAAAAGTGGACTCCGGGACTGTCATTACAAAGGCTGATGACAATCACTTCTTTTTTGTTAGCTGTTTTTCCTACTTTGTTTATTCATCTGTGCCTGACTTTCACTCCATACCCTTTCTGTAGTGAATCTCTCCCTCTATTCTGTAAGAACACTCCTGCTGCCAAGCTCTTTGAACAAGACTGTAAGACAGTGTGCTGTGGGGAAATGTACTTGGGGGTTAGACAAGACCCTAACAAGCCTAGGATTTTTGATACGGCTTTGCTATATGAGAACAATGGAATGGTCTCCAACCAGCAGCTGATACTCTGCTTTAAAATCTTCCGTGATTCACTTTGAGGGGTATCTTTTCTCCATGTTCATGCTACAGATAACAAATCTCCATAGGTCAGTGCAGGAAGACTTAGGTCAGCCCTAGAGCCCTCGCTTGGGGCCAGCTTAGCAGGATCACAAACATAATTGTTACCCTTTGCTGGCTGCCCTGTGCGCCCTGTGCAAGGACTCTGCCTGGCTGCATCCACTGCCTCTGGGTAGAACTATTCTCATCACCACAGCCAGTATGAGTTAGCACCTTTGCTGGCAGTCAGAGCAGTGAGAAGAAAAGCTAAGTGATCACAGCAACTGAGCCATCCTCTTGGAGAACTGGTTGCTCTTGGGCAGGTAAAGGCAACAGATCTGTGGCTGCACTGTTATCTTCCAAACTGTAAGGACAGTGCCTGACCTTAGCACCAAATAACTTTCACCAAAAAGCCCTTTTGATTGCAATATTTTATTAGTTTTCTGTTCCCTTCCTTTCTTGCTCCTGGCTGTGCACAAAGGTGGATGCAGAAAAGAAGGCTTAAACAAAAGGGAACTGTGGGAGGAAGATACTGGCAGAGTAAAGAATTTCTACTGCTACTTCCAGTTACTTCCCCCTCCCAGTTAATCTTCATGTCCTTTGCTACCCATCCCAAAGAGGTCCTTGTGCCTTTAAGGCTGTGGGACAGTGAAGGGATTTAAAGCTGGTGGTGATTTCTGCTTTTATATCACAGATTTCTTAACTATCTTCTCAGTTATATTCTCAGGACACGCTTAGCAAAGCAGGTCAAGAAAGGTCTGGGATGGAGTACAGATGGTTTCTTTCCCCCAGAAGTTTAACAGCAAGGTAATGTAATATAAAAACACACAAAGAGAAAGGTTATTAAAAATAATTCCAAACCATGTAAGGGGTCCCAGAATAGTCTGTGCTGTCACCATAAACCTTCCACACAAGGGAGAAGATCTCAGCAGTCATGTGGCATCGATCACCCTCCTGCTTCTCTCCTCCTCCTTCTCCTCCAGCCAAATAACCACACTGTACAATCAGATCACTCTCCTTACTTTTGGAGGAGAACACATATATATCATGTGTGCATGAATGTCAGATAGCTCCACGCAAAAGTGAAAACCTGCCACTCTATCACTGCTGCGGTCCACCAATGCCGTTAAAGGCAAACGGTAGCTAAAACCCCAGTCAAAGGACTGACCATTCCCAACATGAGCAAAATGAAATGCACTACCTATTGTATAGCTGTTCTCAATACTGTGACCCTCTTCTCTTCCAAATATGCAGTACAAGGGGATGTTTTCAGGGAGGGCTGAGTTTGACACTTTTAGCACATTGATACCCTGCCAAACAGGGAGGGTTCGTGTGATGTCCTCCTTGTTCAGTGCTGTGCTGGAGAAGCTGGGCTCTGCTGAGCCTTGTCTGGTAAATCAGAAGAAGAATTTCTTCTCCTCACCCCAGGCTGTGCCACCCTGTCACAGGAACTGTGGTTCTTGCCATGTCTTAGAGGATATTATCAACCTCACTGTGGAGTTGCAAGATGCTCTTTACTACTGACTAAAGACCATGGTGAAATCCTATCTTGCTATGTGCTGTATTACTGTAGCATCTGACCAACTATAGCATGAAGGAAATTACTACATTTATTTTTTAACAGTGAAACTGAACCATGGGGTAGATTAACGAATCACCCAAAATCATAGACAGGGTCTCAGTCTTATCTCTGGGTCTCCTAAATCCCACTTCACTGTTCAGCAATTAATAGATCAGCAGTTCAGAGACCTTTTCGCCACTTCATAATGCTAAATTTGTTTGGCCTCAAACACATAAGTGAAACTATGTTATGTTTCTTAGCCTTACATCTCCAGTCATTATTGCCCTAACTTCTCTCAAGGTCCCCCAGCCACTTTGGGAACTTCTGTGTAAGACCTTCTTGCTATCACCAAGAGTAAACTGAAAACAAAACCATAGTTATGCTTTTTGGGTGTTGCTGTTACATTGTTTTTCTTCTAGTGAGGATCCTTAAAAATAGTCTTTCTGCTAGTCAAAACCAGTGGCCTGATTTGGGTTACATGCAGGAGACAGTTTAGAGAAAGACTTGATTTGCCTCTTTTTTTTTTTTTTCCCCTCTTTCTGCTTTATGTACCAGATCTTAAATTAAAACCATTAGGAAGGTGGAATAACCAGTATCTGAGTAGACAATTATCAGCAGTAGTAAATAAAAAAAAACCCAGACCCACAAACAAAAAAACTCCACCTTGATACTTTCCCAGACTCGCCCACAAGTTAAAATAAATGCCATTTCCACATCTTGGCAGTGTTTGTATGAAAACAAGCTGAACGTGTGTTGCCAAGTAATTTCTGCTGGTCTTCAGGTCAAGAGATTTCTTCAGATAAGCTAAGACATCAACTGTGAAACAAAACAGAAGAAGAGAAAAAGGGTTAAAGAACCGGATTACTGTTCTTCTGGATAATGGCAGGAGTTACCCTGTATTCCTTTTGCTGCTGAACAAGAACTCAGAGGAGTAAGCAGAGGTTGCAGGAAGAAAATGGAAGTGGTTATGTTACAATGCCAAAAGTGGTGCTTCACAGCAGATGGAAGTAAATAGACAACCTACCTCAGAAATCTCACATGTTAAATAGCCAGACATGATACAGTGTGTGAAGGAAAGCATAAGGATGGAGGAACAGAGATGTTATCATGCAGCTACTTGTTTTAATGCACAAGCGTGCATTGATGGCTCTGTTTGCCCCTTAATGTACTTAGAAGAATGCCAGATCAAGATCACTGGAAGTAGGGTTAAGAGGAAAATGTTAGGAAGAGCATTCTTTTGAGGAAGTCTGTTCTGCAGGGAATATTAAACCTCTTCAACAAACATTATAGGATAGCCACAAGCTGAGATACGAGAGAGTCTCAGGTTATGACCTAAGTGGAGCAAGCCAGCTGAGATGTAATTTTTCCAACAAAATGAGCCTAGCTGTGCTGGAGTTGGATTGGTCCAGAAGACCTAGAGGTCCCAACTATACCCAAAGCTGTGTAAGAATGAACATGAAGTCTGATGCCTTCTTACTCAAGAAGTGAGTGGTGTGGAAACAGCAGAATGACAGAGAGGAAGAGCCTTTTATTTTCCAAAGCAGTTTGTTAGAGCACTGTGAGAAAACTTTGGACTGAAATTCTGAAACTCTGTTTCTCTCATCCACAAAGAAAATGCAGCAAGGATGACATTAAAGAGGCAAAAAATAATTTGCCTAAGAATAAAGAGCAAGTCAGAAGTAGACCTGGAAATAGAAAGCAGGAGCTCAACCCACTGAACAGTGCCTCTTGGGGGAGCATGATTAAAAAAAATTAGCTTAAGACCCTTTAACAGCTGAGGTTACTTTTTATTTTCATCCTTTTTTTAAAAGCGAATCATAGGTTTAAGGCTGTGCAACTCCAAACTAAGGACTGAGACACACACTTCAATAAAAACAGCAGGCATTCTATGAGACTGTCCAAGTGTCTGAATTTTAAATCTCCCATCCCACCGTTAAGAAGCATTTGAGTGGCTGCCACTGAGAGGACACAGTCACAGTAACTTCAGAAGTGTTAGTAACCACATAGGCATCAAACCTTTGGAAAGCTCTTTATCAGTGGGGTGGAAATAGAAACACATTTGGTGGCCTCAATCATTCTCTTCAAGGCACAGCAAGGAGCTGACGGGGAGCACACAGTGTCTCCTCCCGGGGACTGCCTGCAGTGACGTCAGGGCGTTGAGATACTTAAGAGATCTCAGCTCCATTAGTTGGATCATCTTTCATTATATATTTTTCATGAGATATGCAGTAGCTCTAGAGAATTCAGAACTCATCCATCTAGGCACTCAGCATGCAGGATCAGGCTCTTGCTAGCCCCAAGGACTTCAAAGACATGAGCCCAATTTATTTCGCCAACCCAGGGGACTACACATCACATGAACTTGCCACAATTGTTCTCTTGTTAGAGTGGATTTAGGGACGCCCAGGTACTGATAACATCCACTACCTCCAGCAACGCACCAACAGGGCAGACCCTACCACAGAGGAACTGCATGATCTGTGCCCAGAGCCAACAGGAGAAGGTTATCAGCCTTCTCAATTGACACTCCTGGGTTTCTCTCCTGGGACTTCCACCAACAGGGTCAATCAACCCTAACTGAGAGGTCGGTTTTGTGATGCGAATATGCATATATGTAAAAGCTCCACATGCTGTTAGCAATAGCCTAAGACATGCATTCCCCCCAAGTGTAAGCCCTATTTCACTCCAAACATCCTGACCAGAGGTAAGTACTGGAGACAAAGCTGCACCTACCCAGCTTTGACTATATTGAGACTCCTGCTTGAAACTGCTGTTCCTGAACTCCACTCTCTTGTAATGAGCTCATTTGAATCCACTGAGGTTCAGGACTTCAGAAAGATTAATTTGCTTTTGCCTCCTGTTAATTTGAGCTAAGACAATCTCTTCTGGTGGCTAAAACTAAAGAAAATTACATTTTTATTCTAGCAGGTGAGTAGACTGGTGTATTGCATGGAGAATGGTTCTTTCCTACCTGAATGGGGATGTCTGCTGAACATAGGATGTCTTCCCCGTGGGTCCATGAAGAATCATGAACAAGCCTGAGACCAATCAAACTAATTTCATTTGCAGCTAAATAAGATTTAGGTGTGGCTTTCCTGAGGCAGACCTTGTGTTTCAGAGAAACTTCACTCCTGCTTAGTGATAATACTGCAACTTAAAATCACAGCAGATGACAATGATGTTCCTTCCTGGTCACATCAAATACTGCTGTGCACAAAATCAAACCAGCCTGTTTTACTGTAGCTCATGTTATGCTGATGTGTTGATGTAGAGTGCATGTAAGTAACCAGAGGAAAAGATAAATAAGCATTTAATTCTCAGGAAGGGCACACAGCATGGGTGAAACTCGAAGGAAAACAGATGCAAATCCTGTTTTGAAATTACTGAGCAAATCAGTAGAAGCACTAACCTTGCATATATATTAACATTTTGGGAATAACCTCATTCTGACCCCTAGCCCTCAAAATACCCTTTTTTTCAGTTTGCCTTTTTACAGCTACATAGCTCCCACGCATAATTGAACAGATTGCTCTGCTAGCTCCTGTGTACAGCTTAATGCTCACAATCCTCTCCCCTCTCCATGCGTCCTGACATTCAGGGGAACATTATCTCCTCTGTTCCTAAAAAGGGAATTCCCTACAGCTAGGAGAAGAACAGACAGTTCCTAAAGGTCCTGGGGGCACCAGCTCTGCCACTTCAGCCTGCAGCTGGCTGCCTGCCTGGGTTGCAGCCTGGTGACCTGCTGTGAAACCCTGGACACTGTTGCTGGAGTCACAGGGAGTGGAGGGTTAGATAATTCTGCCTTGAGCCTTGTGGGGTTTTCACTTCTCATCTATTTTTAGCTGACCGAACAGCTGGCCTTGGAAGCCTGTTTACAGCCTGGAAAGCTTCTTTTTGCTAAACTGTACTAGGTGTAAGAGCCCTGAGAAAGCCTTAACCCTTTGAGAGCCAGCCCTGATGTTGGCACTCTTGTCTCCCATTGACAGGCTGAGGTGAATTTATGCAAGCAGAATTGCAGCATGAGGAACCACAGATTCATTCACTTCAGCTGTATTTGTTATATCTTCGCGCATCTATAGCCAATCCCCTAGTCCAACAGGAAAGACCATATGTGATATATAACCCAGGTTACTTGTATTATACAGCTGTGTGGGCTGTAATACACAAGAGATTCTTTTTTATATCTGATAGGATTCAGGCTTTGATCTCACTTATGACCAATACATAAAACATTTCTGCAAACATATTATATCAGTTTCTGTTCCACACAAGTACTTATTAAAATTGCTGTGTGCAAAGACAGGACCTTGTGCTGGCACCACAGGGTCTATAAATCCTGCATAGACAGTTTGCTCTTTCACTATGTACTGCGGGGATTGTGCCTTCTAGCCTGGACTGGGGAGAGGGGATGGCCTGGAAAATACGACCAACTTGATTTTATTGATGGATACAGCTTGCTTTCTTGCCTTGTTGCTTATTAGATTTGTTTCGTTAATGCACGTATTGCTACAAACAAAACTCTTCCTTTTTGTCATTTTCCTCTTGTGGTTTCTGGGAAGTCTTTCATGTTTTCCCAGGCTGCTCTCTCTTCGGTCTTTCTCAACATGTAAATACCCTTCCTCATACAGACCTTCATAAATAGAGAAAACAGACATATGGGCAGTCATCTTCCAGGCTTTTATGTTGTTACAGTTACCCTGTTGTTCTGGTGCCCTGTAACACTTAGCTCCCACACTGTAATTGAGCTGACTTGGCTGGGCTACCTTAACCTTGACATAAAAACATTTCCTATTTCTTGTCCAGCTTGCTTTCCCACAGGTGAGCCAATGTATCTCTGTCTGGACCTTTACCTGCTCTGGCAAAAGCTGTATTTCCTTTCCCTTCCTCCTGTGTTTCTTACTGATCACTGTTGGGGACAATACACAGATCCCTTTCTTCTCACCCTGATCATATGACTAGGAGGTGTCCATTAAAAGGTGCGCTACCATTGCCCTTGCTGCTGTTCTACAACTGCTCCTATACTGAATACAGAGAGTAACTCACATGAAGTTCTGCCACTGGTTTTGTAACTGAGACACAGAACTGGTCAGATCACGGAGACTCAGGAGTTCACATTCTGGGACCCAACCCTGCAAATGTGAATGGACTATGTCCTGTAACAGGGATTCCTACTCTCTTTTCTCCTGCCCTAGGATCACTTTCAGAAGTTCATCCCACCAGGAGGGCATTACGGGGAAGATGCTCATGGCTATGCCCATGGGCGGATGGTAGGAGGAATGACAGCAGGGCAGCATGGCTCCAGTAAGCAGCATCATCCCGCTGTTCCTCCTAGGCCTGGAAGCAAAGGAGGCCCTAGGGACAGTGAAGGGGAGCGTGCAGGGGAATCGGTTGGAAGTGGTGGAGAAGGAGGTGATGGTACTGAGAAAGGCAAGTATCTCTCTGCATGAATAAGAAATAGCTAAAGCTATCAGAGCTCATGCCAACCTTACTCTTAGGGACAAGTAAATTAATTTGACTAAAACCTGAATTCTTCCAAACTAAATTCCATTGCAAAATCTAGAAAAGTCGAACTGCCTTTAGCTTGATAGTTTTGTTTGCATGCTTCTGTGTTGCTCAGTCATAGGCATGAAGCAGAAATACCTTCATTGGCTGGACCAAAGAAATTATGGGAAACTTAACTACTGGGCTCGTAAGGTTGATACAGCAGTATGCCAGTATGGCATACCCTTTCCATTGAAAGGGTTCACACTGACCACTACTGGAGACAGTATTAGCCCTAGCTCAGTAGTCCGACCTGACACATCAGTCTTGAGTATATCAGCCCTGATTTCAAATCAAAGCTTCCATCTGAACAAACAGCACTTTTTGGACAATCTTCAGAAAGGAACAGCAATATTTCTAAAATTTATCTGGTAATCACCACCAGCCTACTGAAGCAGTATCTATACAAGTAAAAGTATTTTTCATTGAATTTAGTCTTTGCTTAATTTTATCCTTTGTTTAGTCTGGCCAAAAACCTCTAGAACCAAATTCCTTGTATGAGAATCAGCAGGTGAAATTGTTATTTTAACAGTCCCTATGGGATTTTACAACAAAAATCAAATTTTCTTGGGAACCAGGAACCACTGTCATAAGTAACCAAGTGAGTGACTTGTAAAATCCAAGGTTTTTCATTTACATTCCGGAAGAATGTGCATTTTATATCAAAATCAGCTTTTACATTTCTGGGCATCCCTGTGAAAAAGGAATCTGTGTAGGCTCTCTGTCTTCTTACAGCAGATTTTTCTCCATTGTTAGCCTATTTCTGTGTGCGGGGAGAATAAGGATTAATATCATCCCATAGCTTTTACTGCAGAGCTGGATCCCAACTGCTTTTATTTCCCAACCCTAACAATCAATTTACTTCTAAATTACTTAAAGTCCTTGACACAGAAAGAGGGGGGTAATTGTTTTTATTTTTTTGTTATGAAAATGAGATTCTTGTACATGTCTGCAGTTCTCTGAAACCAGGGAAGCCCAGGGTTTGGCAAGGTTTGAAGAAAATAAGCAAGAAAAAGAAAGAAGGTGTGATAAAGAAGAAAGTTTCAGATGAGAGTAATAGGGTTAATTTACTTCATATGGACTTACATTTTCTACACAAACTGTGGCACCATGAAAGCACCAGTATGTCTAACTCCATTAACCTATTATTCCCATCTGCCTTAATGAAGCTAAGCAGAAGTCATTGCTCAGGAGTTTTAAGGCTTATGAAGGATGAGAATCTTAGAAGTGTGCTACATATCAATACACAACCAATGCTCTTATTAGCAAGGTGGCATTATACGCAACTGGAAGAAAAAAGAAAAAAAAAAAAAAAAAAAGAGACACACTGAATGAAAACCCTTGTCTAAGCTCATTTGCTTAATGGAGCAGCCAGAAGCTAACCTAAAATTTCTGGCAATCAAGTATCTGACTTAACAGCAAAGTGCAGCTCTGTCATTGACAGGATTTTAACTTCCAGAGAGATACCCCATCATATTTTCAAACTGCTTTTAGCCACTCTGAGCTGTTTGAGCCAGACTTGGCTCTAACATCCTCATTCAGGAGGAGGAAAATATGAACGTCTGTTCACGTAAACACAAAGAAAATGCCAACTTACAAAAATACTGAGACAAGGGAGATGGTTATTTTAGAATATTCAAGAATAGACTACTGAGCAAGATATTAGTAAAGGTGGTTGTGGGTGGCCGAGACCCTGACATACGATGGTTAAAGGTTTTTGGTCAGTTAGAGCCAACTTCAAAGTTTGAGCCTAGTTTTGGAGTTTACAGTCAGGGATTTGTTTGTTGCATCTGATGATAACAGTGAGGTTTATGTGGAGAGGTTATGTCTGCTATGATCAGACAGAGAAGAGAGAAGTAAATTATGAAATTAGATAGCATTTGGCCTTGTATCAAGCTTCCCCTGAGGTAGTGAAAGAGATGATGGAGTAAGGACATTTGTTCTTGGGGTAAGAGGTTTCTATTTGAGCAACCAGAGAGAAGAATGAAAAACTTTCAAATATATGCTCTAATGCAAATTCCGGGATGAATGGCTCTTAGACTGTGGTACACCTGCTTTTGTGGATAAGGACAGAAGTGGCATATGATAGTCTTATGTAAGATAAATCTACCTAGACTTGGACTTGATCTAGGAGTTACCAAATCTGGAAACAAAGCTGGTGTCTCAACTTCAATAGCAGAATACAGAAAGGCAATGTATTTAGAATAAGCGTCATCTAACTACAGTGTTTTACCTTCCTCTGTTTACAGATGGAAAGTCAGGAGGCAAAAAAATCACTGTATTTAAAACTTACATCTCCCCCTGGGAACGAGCGATGGGTATCAGCCCCGAGGACAAAAGTCAGTTCACCATTGACTTACTGTCATATAGTCCCAAAGCTGATTTCCCCCATTACAAGTCTTTTAACCGGTAAGTCTTCTTGGATGTTCAATTCAGTTTATTTAGCATGAGAAAACACAATAACCCTGGCCATAGCTGTCCTGTCTTGTGCAATGTAAGTAAGTTTTAGATGCATGTCATTTTCTTAGCACAGTCTCCTGTGGATGAAATGTTTGGAGGCCTACAAAGAGAAGATACATTAAGAGCTAGAGATTTTAATTCAGCTTATGGACAGAAAACGTATGCAGATGGATAAGAGGACTTTAATCCTACTTCCCTTTCTTTCTCACCCCATTTGACCAGGGAGATTTAGCTTGCCACTGTTTATTACTGCAGCCATTTAAAGTTCAAGAGTTCAGGAAAAATACTTACAATCAGAAGCCACATACCTAACAGTACTTCAGATAAGAATCAAGATCTTTCCGCTGCTTCTGAGAAGAACTGAAAGTTTTACAAATATTTCTAGGGCAGCAACAATTTCCTATTAACCTCTGTATATAATTTTGCCACCCACTTCCATAGCCTCAGTATCCAAATCCCAGTCATTTCTGCAGTAACGCAGCATCTGCCTCCTACATGTACAGGGTACCAACAGGTGTGAAAGGTGTATGGTTTGATGGAAATTGATGCAACAGGAGTGAAGGAAGTGCACAGGAGCAGAGGGGTGTGGGGGGGTTGTTTTTAAATCTTTTTTAGTACATAGGCAATGGATACATATATGTTCTTGGAAAGGATTTGTTGGCCAGTCAACTGCAACAGTGGTAACATTTACAATCTTGATAACTTTGATTATTTATTTTCTAAATCCTGTTGTTTACCTATGCTTGGTTCGCTAACTCCATGTATTCCCCTGTGCCAGGACTGCCATGCCTTACGGGGGTTACGAGAAAGCAGCCAAACGGATGACCTTCAAAGTGCCTCAGTTTGATATTTGCCCTTTGCTTCCAGAATCTCTCATGATATATAATCAAAATTTCAGCAACAGACCCTCCTTCAACAGAACCCCAATACCTTGGATGCCTTCAGGAGACTCCTCCGAGTACCATACTGAGGTCAATGTGCCAAGGAGTGGCGAAACAGAGGAGCTGTAAATCCCCACTGCCAAGGCCGCCTTTTTTTCTCAGCCCTTTCTGTTTGCAGGTTGATAGTAAGGACCTGTAAAGTGCAACTCTAGTTCTGTAAACCCTTCCTTTCTTTTGCCCTTAGCCCAGAGAAGTTCCTAGCAGGTTCTAAACTTATCTTCGTGGTGGTGTTAATCCATATCAGAAACAGTTTCAGGGAAAGGAGCTTTTTATTCACCAGGGCACAAAAGGGCAAAACTAGGAAGTGTTTTTCTGTTTAGCAATGCTAAATGCTGCCTGTCTGCTCCACAATAAATCTGTTTGTCATGTATTAACACCAAGAGGAAAAAAAGCCTTTGTGTTTTCTCTTTTAAAAATGCTGCTGAATCAATTTGGGGATTAGCAATAACAAAAGTTTCAATCTCAAAGCTAGACTGTTAGCATAGGAAGAAAGATAAGCGACTGATGGGGAAGGTCATAAGATAGGTATACATCAAGGGGGCTTGGATAAATACTGCAAAACTGATGGTGAAGAATGATGACTTTGAGAGGAAATGATACAGGTAATCGTAACAGGATCAGAGCTAAAATAGCAAGTCAGCCTGTCAGTGTAACAGACAGATGAAAGCATTTCACTGTCACCTAAGATTCCCCAATTCTCCAGCGTATAAAAGAAGTGATAGCTTAAGCAGTTGGTTTTTTTCACACAGAGACCAAGAAAGCAATAGGTTGGGAAGGAAGAGAGGCACACCCAAGTGAGATGACTTGCCCATAGTTACAAAGCAAGAAAGAAAGAGCTTTAATTGCAACAGAAATAATTTTACACCCGCCACAGTGCATTACTTATTTAAATACACAGCATCAGTCTATTCCATTTCTAGTTTTATCAATGCCACACATACAGGAAGAAAGGCAGACACTGTGGAAAACCAAAAAGGAACTTCATTTTTCTACATGAAATACCTTCCATTTCATGAATGTTTGCACTCTGACACATAACGTACAAGACTGCTGTTTCACTACCATACCCTAGCTCAACCTGCATGGAGACTGGTTTGGAATTCTCTGTCCTGGTGCATTCTTTAGATCAACATTTCCTCTTACAAACAGGGCTAAACAGCTTATTTACTGCAACAGCTTCCATTGAAGTACTTTGAATTCAGGAGCTTTTCCTCCATGTCTAGAAATCCCTGCAACCATGTATTTGATTTTTATTCTGTTTGGATAGTTATGAGGTTGGCTTTATTATACTCCTCTAAAAGGCTACTGCCCGAGATCTCTTAAAAATTGTGCTAATAACAACAAGCCGCAGATGTAATGAATGAGTAGTTTCCTAACCTTTCTGCTGAAATGGCTAAACATTTATTATATGTCCTATTACATGATTAATTTAATTCTCTGATGATTAAATTAATAGTATCCATAACTCAGTTCTGTGACTAAACTTAAAAACATTAAGGTGGTACTTTGATCTTCGGAAAAAATTTCAACAACAATGAAAAAGGTTGTCTTTTTTGACATGTTCCTACAAAGAATTTGAAGTTTTGAGTTGAAAACAAATCCTCAGAAAAACTCGTTTTGTTTCTTTGGATAAAATGGATCCAGGTATTAGTTGAAAAGACATTTCCCACATTGATTTCCTTGTTAATGCCTACATAAGCGCATGCAAATTTCACTAGTGAAAGACAATTAAATGGGAAATTCTCACATTCTACTTAACTATTAGTTTATTCTGTGTTAGATCTCTGTCTGGAGATAAGGTTGCTATGGGTTTTCCAACATTTTTAATCAATCTAGCTTTTTCAATTGCATTGCAATTAAGGGGGAGGGATTTCTTTTCCAGTTCAAAAAGTATTCTAACTATCCTACAAGAAGCGAGGCTACAAAGAGAATGTCAGAAGTTCAGGACAGAGGAAATTTCAGAGAAAACTAGGTAACAGTAAGCAAAATATTTTCCCACTACGTATGCCATTTATTGCCGCCCCTTTTCTGACCTGGATTTTAGACACTTGTAATACAGAATTACATTTTTTTTAAAGTTAAATACATGATGCTTTCATGGTAAATATATCAGGAGCAGCAGAAACAAGACAGTTTGGTACCTGGATGTCATGGTCTATTTTCAGTAGCAGGTGTTACAGATCATGGGCCAGTTAGACATGTCAAGGTGCAAAGAGGGCTGGCTGCTCTGAGGAGGCGTGAGCCCCAGACAAGCCCAGCCCAGGCAGTGCCCTCACCAACCAGCACACAAGCCCACCACATCTCAGCATGGCAGGCAGAGCTGAGTGCTGGTGACAGGGTCCATCAGTCATCCCAGACATGGTGAGGAGATGAATCAGGCACAGGGGTTATCCAGTGAGTCTGGTCAGGAGCAAAAGGAGGCAGGTCTGGACACAAGCTACACTGTGGGTCCAAAGTCCATCTAGGAGACAGGCTAAGGACAGCACAGCTCTCAGCTCCACCCAGGAGACAAGACTGCAGGCCAGCACCCCTACAACATAGCTGAGACAAAGACCCCAGGACCAGGACTGAGCTTAAATGGGGTTTCTGGGCCGTAACTGGGGTGAAGGTCCCAGGTGAGGCTGGACAGGGCAACTAAGGGCTGTTGGTGCATACAGGGCAATGATACCAAAATGATTGAGAATTCCAATATAATCACAACAATAATTTGAGTTCTACTGGAGCATAGAAAAAAAAAGACAAAATAAAACAGGTCCTTAAATATGCAGGGAAAGGTAAGAAATACTGTGCAGAAATAGCACAGTGCTCTCTGGTGGTGTAGCTTCAAAGTTCTCACGTACAAGGAAGGCAGCATAATCCAGCAGGTAGGTCAAAGGACTGGGTATATACCCAAAGCTTCTCTCTGGTTCATAATGTACTATTGGACAAGAGTTTTTGTCTGTGCACTCCATTAGCCCAAACCCTAAGTGGGGATAAAAAGTTGCAATGTGCTTGGAATTAGTATTGTATCACTGCAAATTATTAATAATATTGTTATAATTCATACTTGTAAGCTAAGAGGATCCTTCAGTTTTGGTAAATTTGCTTGATGAGGCATATAGCTCTTCTTTTGCCAGTACACTTTCGATCTCAAATCCTGTCAAGCAGGATTTATGTGCTTTTGTTTCTAGTATAAAATAAAAAAATACAACATTACATGTTGTAGAACAATTCAGACAACTGCTGTTTACATAGCTTAAGACACATACTAGTTTAGTCATTAATCAAAGTAACATTAGAAGTGAGAAAAATCAGTAATCCAAATTAATCTCAAAAATAATTAATTTCAGTGAGGCTTGCAGCTACTGTAATCAGGGCAGAAGTTTGTCCAAAATGATCAAATATTTAAGAGGAAGTAAGTAACTGCTCCTGCTCTTTGTTTTCCTTGGGCTATGATGTAGACTCAGGGGAATCGCCTATGTCAGAGAATTATTTATATTGGGAATAAGAGGATTTTATAAGATTTAATTACAGTGGATTTCCTCCACATACTAGGAGCTACAGAATGGAAACTCAGTCATTTGCTTTTAAGCAGGATCATCATAGTTAGAGATAAAAAAGAACTAACGAACTATTGAGCCCATCCTCTTGTAAAGGCAGGCTACAGTTCCCTCATAGAGAATGTACCGGATATTAAGCTTATACTCCATTGAACAGCAGCCAAAATTCCATCTCACAGAAAGGGGCTGGCCCATGAAAAACAGATTTGGTAGAATTTTGTAACATTCAGGTCTTTCATTCAGAACAACAAGTTCTTATATTTTTAGTTATTTACAGTGTTACTTTTAGGAATATTATTTTACAGTTTTGAAGCTCTGAAATGTTTCTCTCATGTAAAGCAACTCCTATGATAAAGAATCCAAGCCACACTGAAAACGCTTAAAAAAAAGTGCCCGCATTTTAAGGTAAAAGAAAGGTGTTTCTCAGCAATACTATCCATAAATATGGATTCATTCGTTTTAAAATGTTGCCTGAAGCTATAGCTGATGGCATAAATATTTGGCAGGTAGTAGCACAGTTGGTATGCTTCTTTGTGTTGCGCAAAAAATCTTCCATTTGACTACAATGTATTCCATAATCAAAGGGTTTGCATCTCATAATTGTCTCTCTCATGTAAGCAGCTTGCCATTAGTGATGAAGATATAATTCATACAAATAACATCTGGGAATTACATTTGATGTTGTTATTGACAGAGCATTCAGAGGAGATGGCTTTGTCATTAAGCTTAGTGACTCTGAAATAAAAGTTGGAACAGTTTCAGGCTGTTAGGAGAATATGGGCTTTGTCTTGTTTGACTTTTCTTAAAAGTCATATCATGAATACATAAAATGTATTCACTTCTCTTATACAAGATGGCAGGCACCAGACAGCCAAAAGCCTGAACACAATTGTTCCGTTATGGGGCAAAGAGGTCTGCATGTGGCCGTCCCTCCATGGGAAGCGCTGACTTGTGATGCAAGGCTCGAACATTCACTGCACTGAAGGTTTCTTCCTGCCTAGCTTGTCTGCAAGTATATGTTCTCTTCCACAGAAGACTGCCACAGGTGTGATCATCTGGCAAATGCCCCACTTCCAAAGGACTGCCCCTTGGCACAACAAGCTGCTGTTAGCACTTCTCTAGCAACGTATGGGGTCCACCACTGCCCATCAGCAGCACATATGCTAATTTCTCTTGAATAAGTATTAGAAAAGTTTACAAGCCAGCCTGCTGGCTCATAGCACTTTAATACATTTATATGCAATCTCATCCAAATCCTCAAACTGCAGGTTACAAACTAGTTTAGACAAGTTGCCTATTCCGTCTTGGAGATGTGCCTGACCAGGACCACAGATAATCAAGCACAATTTGCAGACACATGCAGAAGCAAGATTGCACACATTTTGTGGAACCCTACAACTTTTGTGAACTGCTGAGTATGTGGGATTTCAGACACTATTAATCATATTCATGGCATCATATATCTACCAGTAAAAGTCCCTTCAGCTTATGTAATTAATTAGCAGTGCCTTTATGCTGTACCTCTTGCTCTCTATGTATTTAACACACAGTGTCATCTTTCCTCTGATGATCATCTTCTGCTTGCAGTACAGCTTACATAACGCTTTAATGAGTGCAAGTACTTGCTCAAATATATATTGTGTTAATTAACACATGCAGTAAAGGGAAGAGAACTACATAAACCCCTCTGAAGCAATGCTCTTAAATGAAACCTAAACTCCAGTCAGCTTAATAAACAAATTCTCAAATATAAACTCTTCCCTTAATTTTCAATTATACTTTTTAGAAACATTATGTATATAAAAACTTTTAATGCACATTTTCCAACTTTTTGAAGAAAACCTGGAGGCTCTTTTTTTGTTGTTTTGTTTTGACCTTTTGATTAATGATAAAAAAACACAAAATGTTTTGTGCAAAGAGTTTTAATTTTAGAAGTCTGGTTTTCATTTAAAGAAAATTCCATCTGATGTACTTTCAGTGAGAACTGACACAAATAAATCTGCAGACAGGGACCACTTACCCTTTAAAAAATAGGAAGAAGTTATAGGTATAGCTCTAGCCGAGTTATAATGAACATCTGCCTTTCAAAAATCCACAGTGAACAAAAATCCACAGCGAGCATATCCAGAGAAGGGCAACGAAGCTGGTGAGGGGCCTGGAGCACAAGTCTTATGAGGAGCTGCTGAGGAAACTGGGGTTCTTTAGCCTGGAGAAAAAGAGGCTCAGGGGAGACCTTATCGCTCTCTACAACTACCTGAAAGGAGGTTGTAGGGAGGTGGGTGCTGGTCTCATCTATCAAGTAACTAGCAATAGGACGAGAGGAAATGGCCTCAAGTTGCAGCAGGGGAGGTTTAGATTGGATATTAGGAAAAATTTCTTTACTGAAAGGGTTGTCAGGCATTGGAACAGGCTGTCCAGGGAAGTGGGAGTCATCATCCCTGGAGGTATTCAAAAAGCACGCAGACAAGGCACTTCAGGACATGGTTTAGTGGGCATGGTTGATGGGTGGACTCGATGATCTTAAAGGTCTTTCCAACCTAAATGATCCTATGATTCTAAATGAATGCATAAATAAGGTGAGATTAATTTATGATTATAAGTTCCTCTTCTAGTGCCAAACCAAAATAGTTATTCTTCTTTGTTCTTCTAACAAGACTTACTGGGAACACTTATTTTTGGGAAATTTGGACAGGGAAGGCACAACCATACTATGAAAGGCTGACAAAGGTCTCAACTCTTCCCAGGCTCAGACATGAGCCAAGAGCAGCACCACTGTTTTACTCCAGCTCCCTGCATTTGTAGCTGGGGAAAAAAAAAAAACATACAAGGAGGGCACCAACAGCAGTGAAAAAGGCTACCCACTACACAATGCTTTACTTGTCCTCCAAAACATCCCTCCACACAAAAGGGTAAATAAGGACGCTGCAGTCTTCCCCTTCTTACTGGGGGAAGGTCCTGCCTTAAGCAACAATCTCATTATACATCATTCACTGAAGGGAAAACAAAGTGGCCCCTGGAAGGAGGAACAAGCAAATGAGAAACTTTCTGCTGGCCAGCCTAAGGACGACCTATGGGCCTTATCGCACAGGACCTCCCCTGCTCACAGATGCTGTACAAATTCAATTACAGTGAAGAGTGTTTTAGTCAAACTCCACAGTGCCTGGCTCAGATAAGTAATTACTTCCATATTCTATTATAAAAACAGACATACTTCAACGGGCCTGAAGCTAGCATGGATTCAGGGTTTCATTTTATCTACTATCTCTAAATGTTTCTCTTAATTATCTTTGGTCCCTAAGAGAGGCTTGAGGCCTTCCTCATTTGCTCTCTCTCCTGGTATGATTGGCTTGATTCCCAAAGCAAAAGACTGAAATGGGATAGGAAGTCACAACAAGTAAACAAGCATTCTTCCAAATGCACAAACTTTTTTTAGTATTATTTTAGTGGTGTTAGAAATGCCGTATTAACAGCAGTCACACTAACAGTATTGCAGACACCCGTATATACAAATGGTATGCTTTAAGTGTTTGCTCTGAGCAGTACAAAACATAGTCCCAGTCTTCCAGGCATCCTCTATGCATCTGGTGTACCACTGACGGTACACCTGAATCATCAGAAGCTGGTAATTCTGGCATACAGAAATACAACTTTTAGATACAGAACATTATGCATCAACTCAATCACTTCTCATATGTAAAAATGGGGCTTAACAATGGGATAAAAAGAACTTCCTCCACAACTTACAGAGCTGGTGGAACTCCTCTAAGGATTTTTACAAAAGACATCCCTCTCAGATGTCGGGAACACTGAAATGCAAGGGCAGAAAAGAAAGTGTATTAGCCCTCATGTCTTCGTGTCTCAGTTTGAGTAAATTTCATTGTTTACCCAGGGTGCTAGCACTGAAATACCAATTGCTCATGGAAATGGCAGTTCCCCCTGTCGTCTTCAGACTTCCTCTACATGCACGATCTTGAACTCATAGGAAAGGACCCGTTTATTTCAGTGGGCTTTAAATGTGTATCTTGGCTATCACCAAACTCACCAGAGTTAGTATTATTACCAGCACTCTGCACTGGTCACAGGAAAATCACATCTGCTATGTGCAGCTGATGCAGCTCAGGGAATGAGCTTAATATTAATTTTACACATTGTCTAGTATTCAGAAAATCAAAATACAAATTTGTAAAAGATCTTATTCAGATTTTCCCATATCCTGAGATGGTCTAATTCATGCCTGAAGTACTTGGACAGATGATGTTGAACATACGACGTTACGGCTCTACTCTGTGAGGAAACCCAGCTCTCACATGAATTACAAGTAAACTTTTGCTAGACATTAAGTGTTGGAGGACTGTTGCCTTTGCCTCCAATCATATCCCACAGCCCTCACAGCCCATACTTCACAACTGTGTTAAGAGATTATACACACTCTCCAAGCACATCTGTTTCTTTTCGGGCAAAAAAAAAAGATATTTCTATCCAGGCAGCTTTATCGAGCAAGCTCTGCTGCATCAGCTTAAGGCGCTGAACCACGGTAAGCTACTCCGGGCGATGCGAGCAGCGATCGCCCTGCGGGGCCGACCCGGACCCGCCCGGAGCGGCGCTTCACCCGCCGCTGCGCCGGCTCGGTCCCGTCCGGTCCGGCCCGCTCCGGCCCCGGCAACTACCGGCCCCCGAGCGCCGACACCTCCGCAGAGTGAGGCGGTGTACCGGGACTCAGGCAGCCCCCCACACACCTGAAATTATTCCTAGTTACGCCCTCGCTTCGGGCCGGGTCCGGGGAGAGCTGTAAGGGCTGTCTCCCTACGAAGGGGTTAGTTACAACACACCGGAGACCTCTCGCCCCTTCTGGGACGGGACACCGGGTTAGGTCCCCCTGCCCTCCGAAGCGCCCCGAACCGGGTCAGGGCTGCCCTGAGCTGAAGGAATCAGCAACGGCTGTGGAAAAACCGCACCAGCCCGAACTTCACTGGGCTGGACGGGGCTCCCTCAGACCTCTCGCGAGAAGAGGCGCCGCCGGCGCGGCCCGCGGCTCTCGCGGGAAGATGGCGCCTCTCGCGAGAGGCGGCTGCCGCGGCTCCCCGTAGCTATAGCAGCGGGGGATGAGGGCGCCCGAGGGTAGGCGGTGCTGCGCGCCGCGGCGGGACCCGACGCCGGCAGGTAGGGACTCACCGCCCCGGGGAGGGGCTGTGGCCCACCGCCATCTCTTCACCCCTCACCTCTGCGGGGTCCCGCCGCGGCTGTCTGGAGCCGTCCTGACCCTCGCGGCAGCGGGGCCGTGGCTCTGGCGGTGGGGCGGGAGCGGTCGCTCCCCTCAGCGGCGCGGGCGGCCTGTGTGAGGGGCCAGGGCAGTTTGTACCGCGGTGCTGGCAGCGGCCGGGTCCCTGCGGGGCGCGGCGGGAACCCCGGATTTAACGCTCTCGGGAGTAGTTGGGGTTTCTTTACTCCTGTCCCGTCCCCTCAGGAAAAAAAAAAAAAACCAAACAACGAGAAACCCCCCAACCGTTAACTGGTTACTTGTTCCATGTGCCTGGCGACCCACCAGTGACTCTCCCAGCTCTGTAAAGCGGTGCAGCCCCGTATGGCCGCACGGCCTGGCCTCGGCTGCTGGCAGGGCGGGCAGCCCACGCGTGGGTCGGCTGCGGTCAGCGGGGCTTCTGTGGTGAGGCTCAGCCGCGGCCCCCGGGGCCTGACCTCCGGCGCAATGGTGAGTGCCCGCAGCGGGTCGGCTTTGGAAGAGGGAAGGAGTAGCACGTAGGAGAAAAAGAGGATACCGGAGGCTAAAAAGGTCTTTTATCAGCAGGGATCTTTGAAATTAATATCACCGACATTGTATTATGTCGCTTAATAACTTAGATGTGATCAACTACGATTAAAAGTTAATCTCGCATAGAAGCTGTTGGGTAGAAGAAACTGGTCAATTATAGTATTGTATTTACTATGTTGGTCCAAGTTAGGCAAAAGCATGTGTTGCTTTATTTTTTCTCTTAAAAAAAAAAAAAAAAAAAGCAGAAGCTGTTTGCATTTCCAGGACTTGATTTCGCTTGAAACTCTTCATTCAGTAGGAGGGTTGTGAGTGAGGATTTGTGAGGATTACAGCCCTGAATGGAAACAATATACACCTTCTGCTTTTAAAAAGTTGCAGACACAATGGCTTTCTGGTCTTTCAGCTGCATGAAGTTGTTGTGGGTATTGTAGTGGCTGATTGTGCGTGTGAAAAGAATTCAAAGAGCTTTTCAGATTTTGGGACAAATTCTGAGTGTTATAATCATGGAAGAAATATGCATGTGAAATGGGAGGAAAAATAGTTGTGTAGTTTCCCATGCAGTTTGAAAGAAAGAAGTGTCTACTGACAACAAGCCTCTCCAAGCTTGTGCTACTCTTCAGACTTGAAAAAGAAAATCTACGACTGAAAGGTTTTGTGCTGCAATTTATCTGACATTGAATAGCAGTTTTGGAAAACAATAGCAACAATAGGAATTGCAACAATAGCAACACAGATAGTCTTGTGTTTGTTTCCAGAAGGAAAGAAACTACTGCTGTTCTGAGAACTAAACTGGTGAGGTAATACATAACTTAAACATGACAGCTTTTAAAAATAAATCCCCAAAATGTACTATGGGCTAAAAAAAGTTTGAATGAGTCTGTTGAAATCTGTTCTCATTTAGGAAGTGATAGAAATAATCATAATTTCATTAGACAGGTTACTCTTTAAATTCTATTCCAGCACCTAATCAAGAGTATATCTAATCAAGCATGCTGCATATCATTGAGACTGAATTAAATAGGAGCCTTTTCTTCCCCCCCCACCCCCCCCAGGTGGTACCAGCCAGGAGCCTTTTGCCACAGTGTTCTTGATGTGGGCTGAGTGTGTGCTTGATTTGTCCAATACAGACAAACTTACTTACAGTTGTCCAAGAGAATTTAGAAATTTTGCTTTCTCTGTGCTAGTGACAGCTGTAAAAGCATTTCAGTTCATTTCTTTCAGTCGTTGCAGGTAAAAATTATGTCAGTTCTCTCTCTTCTGGGTTAACGGTCTATTTTGAGACTGTAGTCATGAGTTCATTAAAAAGGATAATGTGAATTTAAATCCTTCTCTATCCAGTCCTGGTGATGTTATTAGGCATTAAGCCTTCTTATGTGAATTTTCATGGAGAGTACGTAGAAGAGAAAGTGTGTTTATTTCCCAGTTTATGGAGCTTCAAAAACGTTGTTGCCTAGAGATGAAAGAATAGTGGCAGAGCTCTTAGGTATCACATTCTTGTAGTTGTAGTAGGTTATATCCACACTAATCAGAATTTAGCCTCCATTGTGTTTGAGTGCTCTATAAACATATTTATATAAAGAAGAGTTGCGGCAGTCCCAAATAACTTTTGGTGCAAGTATGCAAAATGCAGCAGGTGATACAAAAAGGAAACTGAGGTAGGAGGATGAAAGAATAATAAAAAGTTAAAGCTATTCTTTTTTTAAATCTGCTTACCTTACTGTTCAGAACCAATAAAAGTATGCGTCTTACAATAAATGTGCCTATTGGCACCTGTAGAACATATTAGTCTTCTCATTTTTCTAATGTAACCTTCTGAAATTTAAATCCCTTACACATCCTTCAGTTTCCTAACATATGTTCCACCCACATTTATTCAAACAGTTTATTTTAATTTGTTCTCTGAAATAATCCACTTCTCGCCTTTGTCTAAACTTTGCCTTTTAATTTCTTTCTTTTTGTCGTGGTTTAACCCCAGCCAGCAGCTAAGCACCACACAGCCGCTCACTCACTTCCCCCCCAAACCCAGTGGGAAGGGGGAGAAAAATCGGGAAAAGAACTAAAACTCATGGGTTGAGATAAGAACGGTTTAATAGAACAGAAAAGAAGAAACTAATAATGGTAACGATGACACTAATGAAATGATAACAGAAATAATAAAAGGGTTGAAAAAAAAAAAATACAAGTGATGCACAATGCAATTGCTCACCACCCGCCGACCGACGCACCCGGAAAAACCCCGAACCGCGATGCGCCCGTCTCAGTTCCTAAAACGTCATATGGTATGGAATACTCCGTTGGTCACTTTGGGTCAGCTGCCCTGACTGTGTTCCCTCCCAGCTTCTTGTGCCCCTGAAGCTTTCTTGCTGGCTGGGCATCAAAGGCTGAAAAACCTTGACTTTAGACTGAACATTACTTAGCAACAACTGAAAACATCAGTGCGTTATCAACATTCTTCCAAAATTCTCAAACGCCATTGTACCTGGACTGAAGAAGAAGGGGAAGAGGAAGAATGGTACCCCACTCATAGATTGGCTCAGTGCGGCGGCCCAAATGGGTTTACCTCTGCGCTGCCAGTTACTCTTGGAGGTGCCCACTGTGCTAGGTATCTGCCCATACTTCCCCACACATGGGGAGTGGAGACTAACAGTTGACTATTGTGGCCTGAATGAAGTTACAGAAAACATCAGTGCGTTATCAACATTCTTCTCATACCTAGCTCAAAAACATAGCACTGTACCAGCTACTAGGAAGACAGTTAACTCTATCCAAGCTGAAACCAGGACACTTTTCTATCACTAGTGGCTGCAGTCACCATTCCAAAGTCACCGTGTATTTCTGTCACTGAGGGTCATTCCTTAGCACAGATACGCAGCGTGTGATGGCAGAGAGGAGCAGCAAGAAATCTTGTTGCTGACTGTCAAAGAATTTTGATTGTCTTGCACAGATCTCTCTATTGTTCCTGTTAAATGCAAGTCAAGTAATTGGCAGTCTTTAGTCTTTAAGATTTTGCCTTCATCTGTAGGCAGCCCCCTATCCTAGGCTTGCACCCTGTGTGTGAGACTGCTAGTAGGAACCATCTCCTAGCTGTAAATTGGACACTTTCTAAGGCAAGTGACACAGTATATAGGTCTCTTACTGTGTCTCTCTTGACATGCAAGTTTAGCATGCAGTTTGTTCCTTCTTTTCTCTCCGTTATGTCACTTGATGCATGGGGTTTCCTGTTTTGTGACCTGAGAAGGTTAAAAGGTTTGGGTGGATCTCATCAGACATTGTCTACGGGACAAGGCACTAGTGTTTGGCCAAACTAGGGTATCACTTGGCTATGTTACTCTGATTTTATAGCAGTAGACCACATGCCAACTCAAATCATTCAGCTTGCTGAACTTACGTGCAATCATTCAGTTGGGAAGTTAACCTGTTGTGGCTTTCCTAAAGTTACAGTAAGTGTTCTGTTTCTGGAGTCACTGGAAAAGGAAGGAAAAAACTTCAGTATGTCTTCAACACCTTAGTAAAAACTAAGGAACCTGCAAGGAAGGCAGGAGGCTCTTAATTAAGTTTTTTTTTCCACACTTCCCAAGATTTGTAAGCTGTATTTATTCTGTTGTAGGCTGTTAGAAGTAATGTTTTGTGGTCATAAAGTGTAAAACTTCAGTAGATTTTCTTGTCTAGGGCTCTAAATATGTGAAGTGAGAGTGATCTTAAAGGTGCTGTATTAAAACTTGGTGTGTCTATTCACTAATGTAGCAGTTATCACTTGGTAAAATGGAGAACTGTGGGACCTGCAGAGTGTTTGCTCTGATTGTTGCCAAGCTATTAAGAGGCAAAGGAAGAGGCTAGACTTACGGTTTTGAGGCTTAACACCATTTTTGTTCAAATTGTGAAAGCCTGTGGAAAGTTATATGGTATTATGGACTAATCCATATATTTCTTGTCTCGCGTATTTATGAAGAAATACTGTAAAAACATGACTTCTCTAGTATCATTCATAGTAACTTGTAAATAAATCCGTTTCTGAATTAAACCCATCTGCAGGAAATACAGTTCTTAAATGTTGCTGCTACAAGTGTTGTTTACACATTTTGGCTAGAAATACATCATAACAAAATGGATATTAAATTTTATATTCCTTTTATCAGAGCACTGTGACCATTTTGTTCAAAGCCTTCAGCCTTATGAAATGCATCTTTGAACAAGATATCCAAAGAAATCTTCAAGAAGCACTGTGAAATTTCAGTTTTAAAACCTGCATATTGGTGTCTCTTATTTCTTGTCTTCCTCCTTTAGTAATAAAAACCCTGAAAGCTTTGTACTGGTACAGAGGTAATTATAACCGGGTATCTGAGAGGCAGAAGTAATCTTTATCCACAGAATCATGCGCTGTGCTACCAGTGGCGTAATTTTCAAAGTTCCTCTGGCACTCACCCTAGGTCCTAGTCTGAAGATGGTGCCCGAGGAAGAAGAGATTACTTGTCTGTTCAATTTTTTGTTACTTTGCTAGGGTGAAGTTTTTTTTCAGCAATGCAAATTGTATGGTGAATTTTGAGTTTGATGGGAACTGGACTGAGCCTGACAAATCAATTTGCAAAGGCCAGAGCTGTCAGATGATAATAGCTTGCCTTCATTACCGACCAGTTTAGATTTGAACCAATGACCTAGAGGTGAAAAGCTCAGTATTGCATTACCAATCCTGTGATCTATCCATATGTTCTCTTGTTTAAAGTCCCTGTAGTTCTCTTAATCAGAACATGCAGTAAATATTAAGCATTGTTTGCACTTGTAAATACAAGAACAGTGTCCATTCCAACTGTCTGCAGTGTGTGTGAGGACACTGAAGTTAAATATAGCAACAATTTCTTACACTCTCTGACTTCTCATGAGAAACCCTCGTACAAATCCAACCATATGGCAAAACCCAGCATTATCTTAAAACCATTAACAAAGAGCCTATTGCTACCATTAACAGGAAAATGAATCCACAGCTCTAAGTCACATACTGGGGGTTATTAATAACCTCAGGCTGCTGCTAAGAAAATGAACTTAAATGAAATATCATTAGGAGCTGAGTCATCCCACCAACACTTCTGCGTGTTGTATCCAGTTTTGTATTTATCTGTGGAGGCCTTTTCAGAATATATTATCATTATTACATGCCTTCTTTGTTCTTCATTGAGTATCTTTGTGTTCAGTGCTGTAAAAAGCATAATGGAAAATTATTTCCATGGATTTTGTAAAAGGGATTCAACAAAGTATTTGAAATACACAGATAGGAGTGCATAAGTCTGTTTCCCCATTCATTCTGTGGTGAGATGTTTCTAGGCAACCTACCTAACAGGAGGTCAAGAGGTGTAAATACTTGTCCAAGTTACTCTCAGTTTGTAAGGCTATTAAAATGAGTTACTGTCTGCAGGGCATAGTTTCTGTGAGCTGCAGAAATAATAAAATTTACATTTGTATGTATGTGGATTGTCTTTTTATCTCCTTATCCCTTCTCCAATCCTTAATCCCATTTTCCTCTGTAACAATGGACAGTGCTGTGGATAGTCTGTACTGCTTGACTTGCTGCCACATCAAATGTATTAAGAGGTGAATTTTCCTACTTCCCCCTCACTAAAAGTGCAAATTGGGTCTTTTTCCTTTACCTGACCATCAATTTTCATGTAGTCTATAGGAACATAATTATTTTTGACATCTCTGGTTTTTTATTTCAAAATGTTGGAAATTAGCCAGCTGATTCAAAAGGTGTTGGAAGAAAACTGATTTTGGTCAGATGTTTCTGCGGGCAGTAAAAATAATTTGCTGCCTAGTTACTAATGAAATGAGGCTTATAATCATGCTATCTGATGTATCCTTGGTCCCGTTCGTTTTCTCCCCCTATTTCAGTTAGAGCATCCCACTTAGAGCAGTTATCAGTTATCTTCCTTTTTTGCATAGCATTTCTGGTATACAGGTTGTGATCCTTATTCTGTGTTGTCATTTTTTTCCCCACTCCTTTGATTGCACTGTACTCATTTCCCAGGGGTTCTGTCGTTAAAAGCAAAATATCTGAATCCTTGGGGTTTTTCTGAGAATTGGAGAAATCATGTTTTTAAAACTCGTAGACATAAATTGTGAATGTTTCTTTTGAGCATCCCTCCAAGCCTGAAACGATGCCATTTTATGTTGCAGGTAAGACTTCACTGAATTGTGGTTGGCTGTAAAAGTGTGACAGGACATGAACCTTGGTGGTCTTTCACTTAATTATTTTGCAGTAGGCCCTGGCTTGTTACATTTTGCCATAATTGATTTCATGTGTGGATTTGGTCAAGCTTGCAGTCCTTGAATTTGAAGGCTAGAAGCCTGGCTTTTGGAATTACTTTGCTCTGCTGTCTTTTACAGCTCCGAGAATTCAGACAGTTAAAGCTCAGCTGCTTTCCCATCCTGTTTAAATCGGAACAGTGAATGTGGGTTTATTGTAGATGTCTATTTTTAATACGTAGTCAAACTTACAAAATGATATAAACACTTCTTGGCACAAAGGTAGGTTTTTAGGAGTATATAGATTGCAAATAAGCAGTAATTGCTGGTTCAAAGGTTAGTAATGCTAAAGGCGGAAGCAAGTAGGATGAACTGTAATAAATAAAGATCACATATTAGTGTCTTGTCTAGAATTCTTTTTTATGGTACAGTTTGGCTCACCAAAATTTATACAGAAGTACACACTNGCATTTTACACTTTTGAGAAAAGACCAGCTAGCTTGTTAATTTCTAATACTGGGTAAAATGTAAATCAGTATATGTAGTAGATAATGTTTGGCGCATGTAATTCTTGGGTTTTTATTTAAAAAAAATAGTATGTGATTACACTTTGAATTTTGAAAATAATGAATGGACTAAAAATATGTAAGAGTGATTCACATGCGGGAGACTGTTTGAAGAGGAGGAATCTTCTGTAAGTATTTCCAGAAAATGTTAAAATAAATGTATTCTGGGAAATAGTTAATCAGTAAAGTATGTCACAAAGCAGAGGATAGCAAAAGACTTTCAGATCCTCCAGCTGGTATTCCCAGTAGAATGAACTTATAAATGGATCAATAAACAACAGCTAATGCATCTCAGCACATTGGTACATGAGCTGTACTGTGACATGGAAACAGGTTAATGTCCTCACTAGGTCTGCCTGTTATTCAAGAAAATAGGCCATGGTGGGGGAAAGGGAGGGAAAATGAAAAAAAAAAAAAGTGTTGATTATCTACTCTGCCTGTTCCGTAAAACTTTTCCATTATACTATACCTGAGGTATGCTAATAAATAGACAGCAAAGATTCATAAAACTTGTGATTAGTAAACTGCAGCATTCTCTGTGATGTCTATTATGGATGTTGTTATACACAAGAAGTCTATGCAGTACTTATATTGTAATAGATGATATCTGGGGAGTTTATGTAAATACTTTTGAAGTATGTTAAAAAAGCATTGCCAACAAAAATTTTAGGATCCTTTGATTATGGATGCTTGATAGATTTTAAATATAGATTTATTTATTTTTCTCGGAAAGAACCAGGAAAGAATGCTGCAGTGTGAGCTTGCCAGTGCTGCAAGATGAACAACAGTTTTCATTGAAAGTGCTCTTTTTAAGGTGCTCCTAATTTGTTTAAATTCTGGAAGCTAGGCAACTTCCACAAATTTTTCAGGGAAGCTTTTCAAAATATTGTTTTAGGCTTTTCTCTTAAAATGCATTGTTTCAGGAGGGGATGGGCAAGGAGAGAATATAACTTTCCTTTTAGCAAAAAGGTATTTCTATTATCTTCTCCTTTTAGATAGCTGGGTTTAAGACTGTAGGTTTGATATGGAAATAGCCATCTTTTGAGAAGAAATACCTTCTGTTGTGCAGATGTATTTTCTTGAAGGGCTCTTCCTTTTTGGGAGAGAGAGAAAGGTAGTTTGTTTAATTTAGTAACATATTTCTTCAATCAGTCCATTTTACAGTTGTTAATAATTATAGCAGTCATATTCAGCTGTATAATTATTACATAAATTAAACTATTTACCACTTCTCCGTTGTATTTTTCCTCTGTTTACTTTTTGCTTGTGATGGGTTCTTCTTTGCTTGTTTGTCTGGTATCACAGCTGCAGCCTGGAAAGGTACCTGGGCAATTCCACTGTATTTAATCCTTGCTCTGGTAGGAACTGGCAGCATTCACAGATACAAGATGGTAGAGTCTTGTTATCTCTACTAGAACAGAGAGCTTTTCAGGCTTAAGGATAAAGAGTGACATTTTAAAGTTGCAGTTGCTTTTTCTGACTGTGTAGCTCCGGGAACATTTCTAGGCAGAAGCAGCAGTGCTAGCAAGATCTTTTTTTTTCAGGATTATTCTGCAAAGGGATACGTGAGGTTTTTGGAGAGAAAATGTAGAAAAGGTATGACTGTTGTAGTGTCGTGCCCAACTGAATTGCTTAATTCTGCTGTGGAAAATATTCAGGTATCAATTACAAAATTATATTGGTTTTTCCTCTGATAAGGAGTGTATGTACTGTTTGTACAGGAGTTAGGTTTGATGTGTCATTTATCAATAAGTTTTACCCTTTGAGATATTTTATCTTATGTATGCATAGTAAATTAAAAAAAAACATGTAAAATTGTTTGAACAAGAATCCAAAGCTTAAAATAAGATTTCTAATTAATCCTAAATTCCTTAAACATCCTTGGATGTTTTTTTAATTTGGATTTTCACAGCAGAAAATATTAAATACTGATTTGGTTTAGTATCATTTTACTTCAAATTTAGCTGTCTGGCAGTTCTGAAAATGGTTATGCTAGCTGTAGTGCTTCTTCCCTCATATTTCTACCCTCTTACTTTATTTTGGTGGTATCAATAAAAAAAGTGCAACAGTATTCCAGGTTTTCTGGGCTTCCCTTCCTCTTCTTATTCCAGCTTGTCTGGAATTCATTTGAGTAATGACATGAATGCTAAATGCCAGGTCCCATATTGTTTGTTATTTAGAGATGTGAATGAATTATGATACTCATCTTGTCTGTAACTGCAAATGGCCTTGAGTATTAATAACACGCAAATTTTGATAATTACTTCAATAAAACAATGGAAATGCTGCTCTTGAGGTGAACTCTGAGACTTTTCAGTGGCAATTTCTTGTTTTCTGCATACTAAATTTTCACTGCTTCTGTGTGATGCCAGCCTATTGAGCTGATATGGGAGTGCCAATAGGTCTCTCTTTTATAGAGGACGTAATAATATCTTCATTTGTCCAGTCCTACTAATGTCCTCATTTGGTTTGTGAAAATCACTCATAAATAAGCAGTAGGAACTTTCATCAGGAAGCCTGTGAAGTATGTTATGAATTTATGGACATAAATTAAAACAAAGGTTCCAACTGGTTGTAAGGAAGAGGGTTTTTTTTTGGTGTTTGTTTTTTTCCCCCCCCTCCATTAGGGCTTTTCTAGCCTCAGTTATTCTGTGATGCTGATTTACTTGTTGATCACACTCATCATCAGCATTCTTTGTTCTTAACTGCATGAGCTGATCATTTGGAGTGCTCAGTAAATTCCTTCAGTAAGAATGGCATCAAATGGCATCACATGAGACTTAAGAATTAGAGACACCAGGTCAGGAAGAAAAGGCATGCAGAAAAATTGCTGTCCAACTGTCCTGAGAAGCAGCTGAGGCCATGGACAGGTTAACTCCTGCTTTGAAGAATACTTCTGTGCAGATTTAGTAGAGATCAAGCCATTTTCTTAAGAGGACTTACCCAAAGTGTGAGAATTCTATGTTCTAAATTTTAATAAATTATGGAGAAACTTGACAAAGCAAACATTAATTTTTGTGCAAGAAACAGAGGATTCTGACACGTATTACAACATATTCAGAACAAATTCTAGCTGTTGGTAGGATATAGCATAACTTAGATATAATGCACAAAAGAAGAATTAGAGCAAGGGAGCCAGCACATTCTTTCTCCTAATAAAAACTTCAGACCTACCAGATGAGCTTAGCGTAGCTTTTAAGCAGGAAGTCACTAAGGCTCTGTATAATGTGCCTGTTCCTAAGCTTGTTGCTTCAACTAAACTTTTTTTTTCTTGTTTTTTTTTTTTTTGTTGTTGTTGTTACTGATACAAACAAAGCCAGAAAGAGGCCAAAAATAAATTTTGTTTAATTGCAATCAGCTGTTAAGCAGACTGAACTGCATAAATGTTTTTAAAAGAATAGCATTGTTCGTTACTTTTCAGTCCTTTAGAAGAAAGAAAAGATGCATTTAGATTAAAAAAACCCAACTCTTCAGGAGAATTTTTTTGAGACTGTATAAAAAAATCCTGTTGTCTTCAGAGTCTGAGTTACATCATGAGAAAGGAAAAATTATAGAAACTATCATAATTTATGTCTCTATAGTATAATTAATATAGTTTTATGAAGAGGTTAATACCTGCTTAAAGTTAGAGTGGGGAGGAAGAAATCTTATTTCTCTATCTAGTAGTGATATTTTCTTGATGAAACTGGTCCTAGACTTAACTGAGGTCAGTTTTGTTTTAAATACCCATTTTACATTTCAGTGTTAATCCTTTGGTGTTGGAGGAAGATCAAATAGCTGATTTTCATTTACATGCTTTTAAGCAGCGCTCCAGGTTGAGGGCCTGACTGCCGCAGCAGAGCTGCTAGTGCTGTGTAGTGGTGTTCTGCATGGCCGCTCCGGTTTGCCAAATTACTTTGATATGAGGTAGGTGCTGGTGATGCTTTCTAGTGTGAATGCTGAAGTGAGATCCAGCTGCTTGTTTTGGACTACAAGCAGTTGGTAACAACTGAAAAGCAGTTCAAGAAATAGCTTGCCCCTCACTTTCCTCCACAATGATGTTTTATCTATCCTCCCCCATGATGACTGTAGGCAATAAATAGAATTTTAGCACATAAATTAATGTTTGAATTTTCCTTCCTCTGCCCATTCCCATTGTTTAGGTGTGTAGTCATGCAGTTTTAATTCTGCCAACATTCTTTGTTCTTAAAAAAACAAAAACCCCAACAACTACTGAATACAGAGGAAACTTATGTCAAATGAAATTAAGGGTCTTCCATTCCCCCCTTTTTAATGAGTATTAACCTGTTTGGTTAGTGTGGGTTTTTTAATTTGTTTATTTTTTCTTTGTCAGAGTGGGGAGAAGTTGCCTTAGCTGCTTACCAAAGGAATTTCTGTTGACTGATAATATTATCACATGAATGAGAAACAGTGATGATGATTTAGTGTCTGTTAAGGACTGGTGAAGATCAACTCTGGGCTGCTCTAAAGAGGTTGCGGAAAACTCTTGATCTTCAGGAGGGTGATATATCCTCAGTCCCTTTTAATAAAGCCAGGGATTTTTACCTTATCATCCATAGGTGCCCTAGCTCAGGACAGCATGAAGGCTCTTGGTTACTAGTTCTGTCTTTAATAGCGCTGTCCTTAATCTTTCATCTCACAAGCAGTTTACCTCCTCAGAAGGAAAAGAAATAGTAGCACAAGGTAGGCCTTGAACAAAAAGTGTGTTTGCCACAGTAGCCAATATGTAAGACTTTCCATTATTCTACGGAGGATTTATCTTCTGTCCATGCGCTTCTGGAAAAGCATTCTTTGTGGTTTTCCAATCAACTTTCACAAAGGATTTTATTACTGATCTTGTAAAAACATAGTAATACTAATGGGGCACTACAAATATCAGTGTAAACAAAGCTAATCAGTTGAATTCTGGCTTTTGAAACATGGATGCTTGTAACTTCCTATATTAGTAGGAACTTCCTGGAAAAGCTAATGGTCAAATAGGCATATGCATAAATTTTTTTTTCTCCTGCCTGGGCTTTACAGAATAACTGATGCACCTGCAAAGTCTAATTACTTAATGGTTCCTTCAACTGTTCAGCACTATTTGCAGGCTATAATTATCCAAATGACTTTAGAGAGGGAAAATGGTATTCTTCTGCCTCAATAGCATTCACTTAAATGTCTTGATTTCTGAATTTGGGGGCAGAGCGGGAAGCATGTGTATGTGTTCACCTGTCATCTCTGCATGTTGCTTGGGAAATGCAATGCCAAATCCAGTGCCTTCCTCTAAGCTTAGTTGGACTTAATGTCACAACTTGTTTATCTTCTTGCCTTGTTGGCAGATTGAGATCTTTGAAGTCATGGTTTTGAAAATTGGAAGTTGGAATAAGAAAACTATATCACTGCCAAAAATCCATTTGACATTTTTATAAAGAAACCTATCTGCCTGGAGGAAATACTGGCATCTTTGTGTACTTTCAAGGCAAAATTGCTTTGGAGGTTCTTTAGTCATTAGGGAAATTTTTCCTCTGTTGCACTAGGATTTTATCAATGCATACTGGTACTGCAGAAATTATTTGGAATTTAGGCTGGGATAATGTAGAACAGCATTTATGTTTTTAGTGATGTCTCTTCTCCTGCTTTCGCAACTAGAGTAACCTCTCTCTTGCAGACAGAAGTTTCTCCCAGTAGAGAATTTCTTTGACTTCAGTGGCTGTTGCCACCTTAGGCAGCAGCCCAGGATTGGAAATACAGACATTTTTACAGCTGGAATCAGTCCTGTTTTCTTATGCTGTTTAAATTCCAGCTTTGCGAGTCTTTTATTCCCATTGAATGAAGTAACAGGAAAATGTTTGCTGGTACCTTCAGATTTCTGGATGCAGACAGGATGCCAGCTTTGAAAGCTTTGTGTTATGAATGACATAGGTTTTATATGTCACTTGACTGCATATTTAGTTATGTTTTAATCAGAAATATAACTCTGCGTAGTAGAAAAGATAATCAAGTAGAATTGCTAGGCAAAATATTAGAATGCATTTTTGAAATGGTGTATATTTGCAAGATGTACTAATAAAAAGCAGTATCTATTATGTAAGTAATTGGGAAATAAATTGATGTGCCTTGCATATTTACACTTTATGTATGTATGCCTCTTTTGTAAAGTCCAATGACATTGCTCACTTACTCAGCTCTTTCAGATCCTTTGCAGTAAGGAGAAGAAAAATACAGAGGAAAATATAGAAGAACTTGAGTCTGGTGTTTTGGTTTCAGACATTTGTGAGCCTTAATACTGAGTTTGCTCATTACATTTGGTCTTCCCAGACATCTCAGTGAAAAACATGAGAACTACCATGCTGAATTAGCTGAGAATCTGCTTAGCCCAGTTTCTTATTCTGGTGTGATCGGTAAGGGGGTGTGCTCTGTTTGCCATTCTCCGCCAGCTCATGCATTTTACGTTTCTGAATCTTTTAACTTTTGCCACTCCATTATTTTTATTGGTTGCTCCCTTGAATCACTTGGTTTATCAGCTTTATGGGGTTCTCTCCTCCTCCTTGCCCTCAGTTTTATGGCAGGGTTGTAGGTGATCATTCTTTTAGTTTAGGCTTACACCTGTTGCTATCAGGGTTCATGTATTTGGACTTATCATACCTCCTTTATTGTCTTTCTGTGTTGATAGACTCGTAGTTGACAACAGGGAGAATGGTTAATAAAGGAAGGAACTTTGCTTGGTGCCCCCTCTCTGGTCGTCTCATTTAAAATTTGTTCATCGACTCGACTTACTCTTTGTCCCCAACAATCAATTGGTAATTAGTTGTTTTAATTTTTATGGCTTTTTATTTGTTTGGTGTTGTTTTTTTGTTATGAGGTCTTTTTGTTTGGTGGGGGTTTTGTTGTTGTGTTTGGGTTGGTTTTTTTGTTTTTGTTTTTTGTTTTTTGTTTTTTAGGAAGGGCTTTTGGCTAGGGTTGTTTCTATTGGTCAAGCAGTGTCAACTGTGGCCTAAAGAAAATGCATAGAGAAAGACTATGAAAAAACAAGGCATGTCGAAGATAATGCAGTCCCCTTGTTCCCTTCCTAACTACATACTCTTCTTGTCATCTTTCGCTGTATCTTTTGCAGTTCTACCTTAATATTTCACGGATATGGTGGCAGGAATTATATATGAGAGTCAAGCTTTAGAAGCACAATGGATTTATGCATATAATACCTGTTAATTTTATGTGCCCCAGGAAGATCTCAGTGAAGTCTGTGTACAGGACCATGTGATCTACAGTTCTTGATACACACAAAATTTTTAGCACTTTTATCCAAAGCATTTGACTGCAGCTTTGCTCTTTGTGTGGAAGATGAGCCCTTGCTGGCAGTATATTTGTGTTTAGTGATCCTATTGTGTTCTATGCAATTCCACAGCTTTCTAGGTTGCTTGTGGAAAGTGTTTTTAGTGAGACAGTATGTTGTCTAACTACTTCTGTCTTTGCCCTGGCTCTACATTAATTCTTGCTGTGCCCAATTAAGCAGGTATAACAAACATCTGTGTCTGCAGAAATAATAACTTTTGCCAAAGTTGTGTGTACTCAGTAACATGTAAGTGCATTTTTAAATGGAGCTATGGACATGATCTAATTTTTTAAAATGTAATCAGTCTAAACTTTGCAGTTTCAAAGTTTCCTCCATCAAAGGGGAAGTAAATACAAAGGAGAGCAGGTTTGTGGGCTCAGTTTATTGGTAAACACTTAGGAATATGCACAACTTTTTGCTTCAATAATGTCTTTAGGTTTAGCTTATCCATTCAGATAGTAACCATTGGTGGGTTGATACTATGGAAAAGATGACAGCACTTAAAATTTTAGAGCAACAAGAACTGGGCCACTACAGCATGCCACTGGATATTTATTACATCAGTCTTCCCTGTCAAATTGTATGTAGCTGTTACCCAGGCTTAAATGTGTTGGAATCGGGGTCAGCTGCTTTATATGGCACCACTCTCTTGCTTGTTGTGATGGATGTCCAGAAACAAGGCTTCCTCTGACAAGTAGGGGGCTGAGGATTTATTTCTTGTCTTTGCTATGTAAGTAGGCAGTATTCCTTTTACTGTTTGAACTTTCAAATTAATTAGGTGAATTCAGTTCT
>VYZV01023137.1:125411-137335 GCA_013401275.1 Pandion haliaetus
TAAAACAGTGTTTGTGTCTGCCTCACCTGCACAGCTGACGGGAGATTTGTCTGTGGCTTTGGACACAGCTTGCCATCATGCTCATTCAAAGAATGTGCTTGTGCTTCGACCAAGAAATTTAGTTAAGTGCTTTGATTAACAGGCATCTCTAACCCAGTGTCTTACTTGTAGTCAAGAAGACCTTTTATCATCTCTTTTTGATAGGATATTTATAAAACATTCTTTTTGCATTGGTCCATGTACTGAGGCAGAAGTCATGAAAAGCATGATGGATTAAATGCAGTGCGCTGTGTTTCTCAGTCACTGGGAATAAGTATGCAATAGAATTTCTTTTCTTTTTTTTTTTTTTTTTTTGTTTGTTTTAGGAGCATAGTAGCAACAAGAAATACAGTTATTTATGGTATTTGTGGGGGTACCTCTTTGGTAAAGAGTAGTATTTTGGTTCCTGCTTGTGTTTGGTAACCTTTAACCCTGGCTGTTTTGTAGATTCCCAGACCTCCCAGTGCTACAGGTAAAACTAGTTTGAAGCACTGGGTTCGAGTTCCTAGATGTAAAAAGTCAAACTGGTAGCAGGATGTGTTCATAATGATATGCTCAGGTTACTAATGCTTTGTTTTTTTCCCAGTTGTTTTGTTTTGTTTTTTGTTTTTTGTTTTTTTTTGGGGGATTTATTCAGGTCAGTAAGGTTAAATATTTCCTTAATTCCCAGCTTTANGGAAGACTGGTTTCAATAAGGAGCATTCTGCCTTGTAGTACATACACATAAGAAAGACAGACAGCTTTTTTCAGTTAAGTGGAAAATATTGGGTGTGTATACAAACTGTTTGTATACACAGACAGTTTTTGCTCTTAAAGCTGTAAATGGGCCAGATTAATTTGTCAAACGATAAGGTTTGGAAATGGAATTGAGGTGATAGTGCTCTTGATAGCTGAGGACTGGACTTTATATACTAAGGGATCCTTTCCATTTCACTGCTCCTAAGCTTATTTTTAGACCTAGTTTAGATTTTAGTTTAGACTACAGGCCATGGCTTCTCAAATAATTTAACTGGTACTACCACCCTGAGCCACTCCACACAAAAAATACTTGTGGGGCTGTGTAGGGAACATTGAGGAACAGATCTGACTTCAAATTACCCTGGCCTGTCTTTCCACCCAGTTGCTGTTTACCCTGACCAGGTTGTCTGTGTGGCCACACGAATGCTTGTGTTGCCATATTGGAAAGGGTTGCACAAGGATGAGAAGGAGCAGTTGGGAGGCTGAAGGAAGGTTGAGGGCATAAAAACTTTGGCCTCACATTAGCCAGTCTCTGAATAGTCTTGAAAAGTATTTCTGATTCTCTGTTAATAACTACCAAAACAACAGTTTATTTGTTTATTCTTCAGAAATATTGAGAAATGGCAGAAAAAGCTTTTTGCTCATCTTGTAGTTTACAACCTACTCGAATAGCTCTAGGTAACCTGATTTTAATAAAAGCTCAGATGGTAAGGGAGAAAGCAGTACTGGTTTTTATCATTTTCATTATATGGGTCCATTCAGCTTTAAGGCTGTGTCCACCCTACCAAAGCAAGCTGTGTCAACAAAGTAAAATCAAGATTTTGCTGTGCTTTTCCTGCCCTGCCCCCCCCACTATTTAAATGGTTGTCTTGCCATGTGGAGGAGGTCAGCTGAGTACAGCATATGTGTTTGCCTAATATGTTTGAACACATTGCCCTAAAGTTTGTTAGAATGTTGTTGGTTTTTTTTTTTGGTTGGCTTTTTTCCCTTCTCTTGAAAAATGCACTGCTGATGTGGGGACATGAGCTTCTTTTCCTCAACCCGCGCTCTCCACCCTTCTCACCACCCAAAAAAGAAATTGTTGATGGTTACTGCTTTGTATCTACAGAATTAACTTTTTTGACCTCAAAGGTTTTCAATGAAGGAGGCAAACGTGTTTTCAGACTTATAAAAAGTCCAGGGGATGTATACTGTAAATTAAAAACCACTGTCCTAGAAGAATGCACTTACTTAAAACAAAGAGGCTAGAAAAGGTTAAGCAGGGGTTTTAATTTGCAGCAGTTGTTTTGAACTGATCTTTCCTGGAGTGCAGTGTGATGTTAACCTAATGCAGTTTCACTGTGGCTGCTCCGGGAAAGGGCTGGGCAGGTTGCTGGGTCTTGGCTGGGTGCTCCTGCTCTCTGCTTGCTTGGCCATATGGCATGTCTGCTCTTGGTTGAAGTGGCTCATGCAACTGGCTCGCAGCTTAACGCAGTACTCGGAAGCAGTGGGAGCGTGAGGCTAAGGAAAGTAAACAGGCTGACACAGTCTGGTGTTTCCCACAGTTAAATGAAACCACACCTTTGATCTGTGTTACTGATTGCCACACAGGTGTCTGAGTGCAGATGGAGGGGCAGCTTTGTTATCTGGGTGAGAGGATCTAACTTCAGTCCACTGCGAACAGGCATTGCTCATCAGGCCTGCTTTTCTGAATCCTGAGTGAGCTAGCTGATGAAAAAAACCTATCATTTTTACTCCCATTGGTAGAATTAGTTTTTGCTGACTTACCACCCTATACTAGCTCATTTTGCAGACAGCCCAGTGTTAGCATAAGGGCAGCAGAAGGGGCACATGATAGTGAATGGATCCACCCTGGCAGCAGCTGTCAGGTTGGCATAGCTGTATCATAAAACACACTGTAAGTTACCTGTGCAAGGAATTAGTGCATCTACACGGTATCTTTGCTTTGGTGGCAAAGCTTGTAGAAGAAGCTGCCGTAAAAACTATTTCTTTGCTCCTGTACCCCTTGTAGTTTGCTGGTCTGTGTTGTGCCAGTTAAAACTGCTTGCTGCAGGACTGTTTTGTATTCTGATAACTGAAATTATAAAAATAGCCCCCTTATACTTTCATCTTCTGGTTATTTTTAACCCAGATTGTTTTCATGATGCAGTTTGTAATGTGGTCCTACACAGGCTGCCACCTGCAGAACAGAGCATCAGATGAGAACAGGAACAAGTGATCTGTGAAAGGTGGGCAAGAACTTCTGCAACCATCTTTGCTGGAGGCAGTCAAGAAACTACATCTTCACCCTGTAGCACTTATTCCTGACAAACTTCTCCATGTAGACAAACTTATGGTATTTAAACTATACTAAATGTGCTGACATTTACAGCTCTATGAGTAGGAGTGCTGTGGTGGAAAATTATTCGAAGGTGAAGGGGCAGGGCTAGCATAGCCTTTGCTGGGTAGGAAGCTACATGATCTGTGACAGCAGAAGGAAGCTGAGATCATATGACGTTGCAGACATTGGGAAAAGAGCTGTTTTTAGTATTGAAAGAATGGTTATTGCAGCTCTCTGTTATCTATACTTTGTTTCTTCAACATTTTTTTAACTTACGCTTTTGTAATTTTCTTAGACAATCTCTTTATCATGCCAACTGTGAATGTATGCTGTAGGCATACATGCTTCTAATAGATAGGGTTGTCTGCAAATACATTTGCTTCTCAGATTGCTGATCTCTGAACCAAAGCAGAAAAGCAAGGAAGGGGGAGAGAGAGATTCCGGGCTTGTTTCTGCTGCTTTATCTTGCCTGGTTTTCCTGCCTCATTTCAGTCTGAGGCAGCTATGTGGTTGGCTGTATAATTGCTAGCGTCGCTATCGGGTCCTAGTAGCCCTAGGGGCTGCAGTACTTGACCAGAGCTGTTTGAGGGTTGCTGTGCTGGCCTAATTTAGGTGAAATGTTAGAAGACTGGAAACGCTCTTTTTTTCTTCTTCCTGTTCTGTGCAGAAATGTGGTAATTGCTCTGAATTCTTTCTTAGTTTGGTGGCAGTGAGTCAGATGCTTAGCTGGTGTGTTTGGCAAAGCTCTCTTTTCTAAGCACAGCAGTACTGTTGTGTTTCGGCTGGGGACAGGTCCCCTTGCTTCTGTTCAGGGTGTGGAGCCCAGCTTGCTGTCTGAACTGTTTGACTCAGCAGCAGGGAGTGAAATCTTACTTTCTGTCTGATGCAGAGGGATTTGTTTTAGTAGTAAAACACTTACCTGTCCTTTGGTGCTGTATGATTTTTAAAAGTTTTAATTTTATGTGTGAAGGAAGCAGAACTGATGTTGCTTTAAAGAGAGCTTCTAAAAATAATTTTCATGCTTTCTTCAAGCACTGAAATATTGAAGAACTGGATATTGTTTAAACAGGTAACTTAGTCTCTACTATCCATGTGCTGAGGGACTGTGTAAAGTGGTGTCAAAGCAGGTATTTGAAAGTGTCCACAGTTTGATCCATACTTCTAGCAGTTACTCAAGTATGTGTGGTCACCTGAAGCATTTTAGCAAAAAGTTGAGAAATAGTTCTGAAATGGTAGATACTGAGACTGAAGCAAATAGGAATTTGTAAGCATCAGTACTACAAAACTCTTGGTATTACTGATTTAGGTGCTTCTGCCATTTTGTGAGCGTTGGCACACACCGCCTCAGCAAGGAAATCGGTGGAGTCACGGGAGCATTTATGTGGTCTTTGTGTCCAAGGAGGAAAGGCAAATGCTTCGTCCTTTGGAATGAGGAGGAGGAAGGGAGCGTAGAGACTAGCATTTTCTCTGCAAGGGTGCTTGCCAACCTCAGGTCACTGAGCCCTGGACATAATGCCACTTGAACAAATTGACTTGCTAACTCTTGGTAAGACTTGTATGGATATTTGAAAAGAAACCTGCAGATCCAAGTAATGGTGCAAGACACTCTGGAAGACTTGGTCACTCTTTCTACATGACAAAAATGAGTACTGACGTGTTGCTTTTGCCTGGAAAAGGTCTGTGTTGGTATTGCAAACTGTGTTTTTAAGTGGTTTGGCTTCCTTGAAACAAGCTGTTTGAGGAAAGAGTGCTACAGAGTTAACATGCTGTTTTAACCACACACAGCTGTGGAGCAGGTTTTGAGCTCAGCATGGTTACTGAACAATGTACTGGGTTTTGTTCACAGTTATGCCACTATTAGTACACTTTAGATAATTATTTTATTTGAAATTTGCAGACATAAATCTAAATCTTCGGAAGAAACAAAGTATATAGAAGCATCATGAGGTAAAATGCTTCTTGGAGTATTGTGCCTTTGCTGTATTTTTTTCCTTTCTTGTTCTAACTCCTATTTTTGTCTCACCAAAACTCTATCATTATGGAAAGACATACTTAAAACTTGGCTAAGCCCCTTCTATCCTGCAAGACTGGATTGTTCTTAAGGCAAACTGATTTAATTGTATTCCAACTGCTTCCTTTTTGCATTGTTTGTTTCTATTAGGTAAATGGTCCCGGTGGGGATAGTATCTTCAATAGCTTGTATGGTCCAAAGCATTATTACATTTCAATCTAATTCTGTTTGTTAGCATTATATTGTGCTAGGAAGGAAAGACAATGGTGTGCATTGTTTTTTGTAACATAACCAAAGTTTTCTTTAAAGTTATTTTTGTCTTGGATATACACAGTAACTCTCCCTGTCTATGCTATGAATGTGACCATGTTAGAAGAGCAAATTGATGCTGAATGTGGATGGCACCAGTGTCCTGGAGCTGTATTGTAAGAGAGTCAGGGAATAATCATGTAGTAATGCTGCTTCTGAGCTTAAATAACTGAGTTTATGGGAGGTTTTGGGGGTAGGAAGCTTTTTCTGAGCAAGCTTCTTTTTTCCTTGATCGGTATCACTGGCTTTGAACCACAGGGGATGGTTCCAGGAATTGTCCTGCAATAATTGTTCTTTGAAAAACTGTTTTTAAATTTGCATTGCAACCGCCAGCCATCTTTGAGTCCTTTGCTTTTTTTCTGTTAAATGGCTACATATCACTCCTGGTTATCAATCTCTCCTATGAGAAAACATCCTTCGTGTTTAACTAGAACTTCACTAGTTCACTTGTAGCATTGAGGGGAGCCCTGCCGTGCACAGACAGGCTGCTGCTGTAAAATGAAGTCATCCCTTACAGCCCTGTTTCCCCCTCCTCCGCCCCCAGTCTGGTCCCTTTTTATAAAAGGGTTTGGAAAACCTTTCTCCCTCTTGCCTGGCCCTGTTTCCAAAGGGAATTGTCGGGCCGGGCCTCTGGCCTTATCTCTGTTGTCAGAGCTGCCTGACTGATAGGTGGCAGCAGGGGCAATGCTTTTCAAATGAGACTTTCCTGTGCTGAGGGAGGCCCTTGGTTTTTTGTTTTAACAGCTTCCTATTGTTTGAAACAGCAGGTTGTCCCCTCCCACGCTATTCTAGCTCTTTCCTCCTCCCTTAAATAATTTTTCCATGAAAGTATTACTCAGAGCAGTTACTCTAGCAGTGAGTCCTCTGAGAGTTTTCCCAACACACTCTGATCCCCAGCTTTTGTTGCAATACCAGTGTGGAGTTCACGCAGTAGAAGGTGATTTCAGAAGGTAGGTCTTTCTGATTTTTAAATCTGTTGTTTTAGTTCAGTGTCACCACCACTGTGACATGATTTTTGATTGAAACCAAGTTGTCATGGGAATTCCTTCCTATATATGGTTCTGAAAGGTAGAAAATACTGTTTTTCAGTGTGGATTGTCTTGTTTCTAAGATGCAAAGAAAGAGTATTGCTTCAGTTTGTTAATAGTTTGCTTTTCAATATTCTAATCCTGTTGTCTAATGGTGCTTTGTGTGTGTACATTTTATTTTTGTTCTGCTACCTGTGTGAAAGGCACCTTCTAAGCCATAAGCTGCCTCTGGTCCACCATACTATAGCTTCTTCTGACTAATGGTATCCATGATCAATTTGAAGATGAAGCCATCAGAATCTGTTCTTACCTTAATGTTTGTAACAGCTGGAAGGGATGTTGGCAGTTCATTTCCCATCCTTGTTACTTTACAGAATAACTATTACCTAGTCAGAACCTCTCAGGACTGCTTTTTTGATAATTTAGATGCGGTTTTGCTTCCCTCTGCTTGTTGAATTCTGTGTTAGAAAGTTGATAATGAAATCGGGTATTAAATATATGTAGAGCTTTATAATTTTATTAACAAAAAAGTTGACTTGTGAAAGTCAACTTTCTTTGGCTGGTTTCCTGATCCCCTGCCTTCTGTAAAGTGTCTTGTTTCCAAAATAAATAGTAATTATTTTGTGAATTTTGGAAGTCTACCACTACTGTTCCATGCTTCTCGCTGCTTCAGCTTAGCATGAAGTACAACTTCTTTTAAATCTGTAGATCTGAAAAAAAATGCAAACTCTTTTCATACATTTGGTGATACTAAGCACAGGTTTTAATTCCACAAAATGATAAATCCGGTTCTAGAGTTTGTCACCAGGGGGGGTGGGGGGGAATAATCTATGTATCATTTCCACTGCTCATCATTCAGTATAATAAACACATTCTGCCTGTTGAAATGCATTCTGAATTTTTTTTGAAGGAATAACTTCTTTGTAATCCCAGTGTGTTTTAGGCTGCCAGAGAGATTGATCATAGTCTGCTGAGACAGGGCTCAGCACACCTGGAAGAGGAAGTCCTGCTCTTCTTGCCCTAGCTGTAACTTCTTAATGAGTCGATTCAGGTCACTAAACCAGTGGGAAATAAAGCAAGCTCCTCTCCTCCTCTCTTCCCATCCCCCTAAAAGCGCCTAATTTTGTGAGTGGAATTTGCTCCTGTGAGTCAAAGGGCAGAGGTGGTAACTGCCTGCCCTAGAGCACTGGGGTGGAGGTGGGGGGTGCCACCCTCTTCCCTACTCTGGCGGCCATGAGATTTTGAGTTCATTTGTTCACATAAAAAGGTCACTCTCAGATGTTGCCTGTCTGAGGTGATAGGTCCTTCTTCTCGTACGGTGTACTTGGTGAGAGTTAGAGAAGCTTTAGGCTTTTTTTTTTTTTTTAAACTGGCAGTTCAGGAAACCTCTTGCTTTTCTTTGGCAAGAGAAGCGTTGTGGTGGACATACAGGGGTTTATGTGTTTTCTGAAGTTGTTAATTTATAATGTAGTTATGCCTATAGGTTACAGCAGTAATGTCAGAGTTTTAGGTGTCTTAAAAACCCAAACAGGCTGATTCGGGGTTAGAGATCCCTGTCTAAGGCCAGAGAACGATGACAAACAGCCAGGGTAGCAAAGGAAGCAGACTGTGGTGACTGTCACGATGAACAATGGTTTTGGCACACCTGCTGCCTTGCTGCTGAGCTTCTCCGTGCTTGGCAGGAAAGGAGTGATTTGGAGCATAACCAGATAGTTTTGTAGATGTTTTTGGTATGTTTCCATCTTCTCTGAGGGAGAGAAAACAGAAGCACTTGCTTTATAATGTAACAAATGGCTGGTGAAGGCTGGCACTATCAACTTTTGGAGCACGATTTAATAATGCACTTAAAAATGGGAAAGTCAATATTATGTTAGACCTGAGGGCCCTTAGAAGTGAATGCAGGGAGACTTGATGTACCACAGGAAGGGGGAATAGTGGAATATAGTCAAAGTAATGTGTTAGAGAAAATTATGCTCATACTACCCTTCTGAACAGATATAAACGTATCTATATAGTTTTACTCGAGAAAAATAGTTTTTCTAGTAATCAGGAAATGAAATTAAGAGAAGTGGAATAAATGCATTTGTATGAAGGTTTTGCAGTACGACAGAGTTTTTGACTCCACCAAGAGCCAAGTGATGCCAATCAGTTGCTGTTTCTCCTGGGAGCTGTCACGGATGTAAGCTGTGAGACAAGATTACTTATTCCAAAGAACAGTGTGTCACAGCCATGTCGTTTCATCCTTTTTTTAGTTGTGTCTTTTCAGGTTCTGATGTTTTGGATCATAATAATAGTCTTTTTAACTGATGTATTAATATGTATGAAATTCCACAAGTTTTCTCTAAGTTTCTCATGTACTCGATTCCATATGAGGATGTGCGTTACTATTGCTGTCCGAATTGGTGAGCACCTAGGTCACCAGAGTATACTGGAATTGGAGAACTTGGGGGGCACTGGGAAAAAATGAGAATTCTAAAAAGCCAGAAAAAACTTCCTTCTAGTATAGCAAAGAAAATACATCTAAGACTGCTCATTTTGGCTCAAGCTCAGAGCAGCTGAGCTTCAAATGGAGTGACTTCAGTCCTGATTGACCAGAAATAGAAGATTTTTCCAGGTCAGCCACTTGGTTGCATGTGTGGACACACACACGTGTATGATTTATTTTATTTTCTTAAACACAGAGGAAGGATGCATAGACTCTTAATCTGGATAAAATATTCTTATTTTTTCCTGTCTCCCTTACAGGTGTGTGTGAGGAAGTGTTACATGTTGTAATGCTGGTTAAGCAATGGATAATAATAATAATAGTAACAGTGCATCTGAATGCTTTCTTCTAGTATCGAAGGAAAATTTTGTAATTGGTTTCTCAACAAAACATTTATTGTGTTGTAACGCAGTGACTGAAAATACCATTGGGGTGCGGTAATCCTTCTTGATAAGAATAGCTTTTACAGATGTTGCTTTCCCACATGTCAGGTGATTGTTCCTTGAAGGCTGGTTATTCTGAGAGAGGACTTTCCAACAGGACAGCATTTGGTTTTGTCCTTTTATTGCCTTGCTGGTGTTCTGGGTCTGCATCTGTTTCTGTACCAAGTTGCTAATCTTCCTCAGACCCTCTTCTGGCAAACCCAAGAGTTATGCCCCTTCAGCAGCTTTTTGTATTGCCAGCTGTCGTGGTTTTGGTTTCAGCCCAGCTGGTAACAAAGCACCACGAAGCCTCTCGCTCACCCCCCACCCCCGCCCCTGGCCACGTTGGGATGAGGAGAAAATCCAAAGGCAGGCTCGTGGGTCGAGACAAGGACTGGGAGGGATCACTCCCCACTTATGGTCACGGGCAAAAGACAGGCTCAACTTGGGGAAGAAACAAAATCAATTTAATTTACTACAAATCAAATCAAATTAAACACACAAGGGTATTAGGAAGGGAAACCAAACATCAGAACACCTTTCCCTCCACCCCTCCCGCCTTCCCGGCTCAGCTCCATTCCCGGTGCTTTCTACCTCCTCCCCCCAGTGGCACAGGGGAACAGGGGATGGGGGTTGGGGACAGCTCGCCACACGTTGTCTCTGCCGCTCCTTTCCTCAGGGGGAAGATTCCTCACTCGTCCCCTGCTCCACCGTGGGGTCCCTCCCACNTCTCCAGTCACACACTGCTCTAGCACGGATTTTCCCATGGAGTTACAGCCATCTTCGGGAGCCGCTGCTCCACCATTCACCTCCATGGGCTGCAGGGGGACAACCTGCCATCTCACCACGGGCTGCAGGGCCATCAGCCTCCTCAGGCGCCCCTTCTCCCCCTCCTTCTCTGACCTCTGTATCTGCAGAGGTGTTCCTCTCACGTTCCAACCCCCACACTGCCGGTTCCCCTTCTTAAATATGTTCTCCCAGAGGTGCTCTCACTGTCACTGATGGGGTCGGCCTGGGCCAGAGGCAGGTCTGACTTTTTGGAGCCGGGGGACCTTCTAGTAGCTTCTTACAGGAGCCACCTCTGCAGCCCCCTCCCCCACTACCAAAGAAAACCACGCCACATAAACCCATAACACCAGCGTATTGTCTAGGGAATTCTGGGGAAAAGAAGTTACATTGTACAGTGTTAAAAAGCTTGGAGACACCAGCCTGGAGCAATAGCAGTAGGTCTTGTCCTAACAGGATTTGGCAACAGGAGGTGTGGGCAACGTGTGGCATGTGACTCTTGTGCAACTGGAAGGTGAAGGCTATGTCCTGTGACCAGCTCCAGGTGGTGCTGGTGGGGGGCATCTGTGTAATCTGGGTTGGGGGCTGTGGGAACCAGCAAGCCTTGGAGACCATCTTGGATTGCCATGGCAGGATATGGAGTCTGCCACAGGTTTGAGGTGGATGTTTCTAACCCTTCTCCTGTGGTAAGCTCCTGAAAGACTGAAAGGATTTTAACATCAAAAAAGCCAAATTTAAAAAAAAAATAAATACTAGAAATTTTTCTTTTTTAAAAGAGAAAATTCCAAAGAACTGAGGAAACCAAAATGGAAATAAGCTTGTGTGCAACTTTCTTATTACCCGCTATGTCTCCGCTTCCCAGCCTGTCAGTCATTGAGCGGCCTCAAATGTCTATCAGAAATTTTGTGCCATGTCTAAGAGCAGCCATGACCTGCAGTCCCTGGAGCCTTCTCCTTTAAATACCCCTGGTACCCCCCCAAAGGGGGACAGAGCGAGATGGGGCTCTACTCCTGCCTTCAAAGGTGCTACATGGCACTGCCACACTCTTCAAGGATCACACACAATAATTAGAAGCCAGAAACCAAATACTTACATAGACAATACCATCCTGAGACCCAGTGACTTCCCCATCCCCTTCTGCATGTGATGGAGTGGAAGAAGCCCTAGAGCTGCTGCCATCTCTTTCCCCAAAGCTTCTCTGTGCTCCACTCCTAGCCCTGTTCCATGAGGCACTCTGCTTGAATGGCTGAGACACATCAGTTTAGGCTGGGTACTTCTCTCTACAGGGGGAAAAAAAAGATGAGTACATAGATGTCGTGGTTTCAGCTCAGTCGGTAACAAAGCACCATGAAGCCGCTCGCTCGCTCCCCACCCCCATGCCTGGCCACGCTGGGATGAGGAGAAAATCCAAAGGCAGGCTCGTGGGTCGAGACAAGGACTGGGAGGGATCACTCCCCACTTATGGTCACGGGCAAAAGACAGGCTCAACTTGGGGAAGAAACAAAATCAATTTAATTTACTACAAATCAAATCAAATTAAACACACAAGGGTATTGGGAAGGGAAACCAAATATCAGAACACCTCCCTCCACCCCTCCCGCCTTCCCGGCTCAGTTCCACTACCGATGCTTTCTACCTCCTCCCCCCGGCGGCGCAGGGGAACAGGGGATGGGGGTTGAGTCAGCTCGCCACACATCGTCTCTGCTGCTCCTTTCCTCAGGGGGAAGATTCCTCACTCGTCCCCTGTTCCACCGTGGGGTCCCTCCCACGGGAGACAGTCCTTCAC